>CAICTM010000001.1:0-318117 GCA_903772945.1 Seminavis robusta
AAGAGAGAGATCAATTAGTAATGGGTCTCGCTGTCTCTCTGATGGTACCATTGAATTGTTGATGGTAGCATTGATTTGTTGTTAGTTCCAAAGAACCCTTGATCGTGCCATTTAATTCTTGATGGTTCCGAAGAATTCTTGATGTACTGTTGATTTGGGATTCAAGAATTAAGATTTAAGACCAAAACCCCGGCTTGTAAATCTAAAAGGGGTTTGTTCAAAAAGAGGTAAAACCGTTAGTGTATCAGATATATCATCCGGGAATAGTGGTGCAGTGTTCAGATGAAGGCATAGCACCCTCGAAGACCGTCACAGATAGCAACCTTGATGAACACAACATGCAAGACGGTCCAACTCTCTCTTTCAGCCATTGACAGTCGATCGCAAGAAGTTGTCTCCTTCTCTGCTCACAATCTTCCTTCAGCCGAGCTGCAAGCAAGAACTAGAATAGATTAAACCAATTAACCCCCTCTCCCTCCCTGGTTGGCCGAATGTCGACACATCACGCGGGATCACATCCCGCGGGACTGCTCATTCGTGCCTTGGTTCCCGCTCGCGATTCTAGCAATCACGAGCGGCACCCCTGGGTCGCGGAGACGGTCGGCTCAGTAAATGGCCGAGTCTCTCCACCACCCTACACTACTCAACTAGTCGTGCTGTGCTGCTCTAGGCGAGCGCCGCTTGTCAGCGCTCGGTTCTTCTTCCCTGATTTCCAGAATGATTATCCTGCTGAAGACGGTCGGGCACAAAGGCTCTCCTTCCTTACCCGTGAATCATTTCAACATGTCATCCAAGCAAGGCAGCTACAACAGTGTTCCTGTTCCTGTACAATACTGCAGCGGACGATCGGGACGACGGAAATCATTCGGGCGGTGTGCAGTTAATACCTCTTCGCCGTAATTGATACGGTGTGGTCGTGGATTGCAGAGAAGAAGACGAGACGGCTGTTGTTCAAGTGAAGGTGGTTAACGAAGAGGATGTTCCTGTCGTTATTATGGTGGATCCGAGATGGACTTCCGAGTGGTCGAGACTGGCCTCTTGGTTGTAGACACGAAATTAAAACGAACCTTGAGATCGATCGTCTGTTTTGGGATTGAGGTTCTCTGCTCCCTCACCGTCATGGCCACCGTCTCCTTGGTGGATAGCAGTGAGCATTCCTCTGATCCTCTTGTCATTGAGGGGACCATCTTCCTCAGTCCTCAGCAGAGAGAACATGCTATTCCCAGCCTCCACCCAGTGGCGGTACCGGTATCATACACGGAGGACCCGACCACTATTCCAGTGCCTGCCAAAGCACCGAATACGCAATGCCGAAAGTCAAATGCCCAGCACGCGTCAAACGAGTTCAGGTCGACCCTCAACAAGAGCTCAGCCCAACGCCAGCTTCCGAACACCCAATTTGGTGGATTTTTTGCAGCTTCCAGACGTTACCGTTCGACGTTCGGCCCATGAACGACAAGTCGCATCCAAGATCGCCACAAACCCAGTCCTACGAATGGATCTATACCAAATGTTCCAGCGTTGACATCCATGCCGGAATGGAGAAGGCAGCAACGTTTAGTACTCCTTGGGCGATGACAGTATTCCTCATCCCTTGATTTAGCAACTTGAAGAAGAAATTTGAGCATCTGAGTCTAGAGAAGACGCACTTGACCAGATCCATACCACAATTCATCATGCAATTGACAAACCTGCGCGGGATATACCTTGGAGAATACAATTTTCATGGCGTGACCATGTCGCAGATTGCAAGGCATCCAAACATGCAAGTCCTCAACCTGCATGGGAAACGATATCTCAGAAAGTGGCGCCATTCCGACAGAGCTGGGGATATCAGTACTAACAGCTTGACAGTGTCGAGGCTCTCGGTAGCAACGTTCTCAGACATTGTCATCCCAAGATGCTTACGAACTTGATAGTTTGATTCAAACGAAATGACGGGTTCGATGCCTTTTGGCAATCTGCGAGCTGAGCCCGCCGTTTTTGAAGGTTGACTGCGACAAGGTGGATGGTTCGTGCTGCAAAGGCTGTCACTGATGAGAAGCAAAATGCAAGCACAAATTACCCATGGGGGCAGCGATAGCTCTATTTTACTGCAGTGCCGGTAGTAGACAAGAGATCGCTCGAGGCTCCAGGGGCGGCTCGCAGATGTTCCATGCAGAGTAGGCGACGACTGTGGCTCAGGTACGAGATGATCAACACTTATACCTTAAGCTCGAAATGCTACCTTCACGTGCAAGGGCAATCACAGCCGCACAAGAATTCAGAGCAATCGAAGCTTAGATGTCTCACGCCACAAGTTCGTGTGGAACAGTTCCTGTCATTGCGGTACCTATCCGATTGCAGCAACGGGGTTAGGCTGCGGCATCATGTTGTGGCATGCCGAACGGGAACAACTTGCTTCGAGCTTACCACTGATCTTAAAGGCCAGAAGTGTGTTGTTGATGGCTCCAAGTGCTTTGGGGATGCATCCATTTAAACCAGGGTTTCCCTCCAGATTGATTGTCTGCAGAGCGGGGACGACAAGCAACAAGAATTGAGAGACAAGCAGAAGATGATGACACACCCAAGCAAAGCCACCAGAGTTTCCTACCTGCATGCGCGTCAACAGCCCCAACTCTGAGGGCAAAGTACCCGAAATGTTGTTCTTCTTTCCCAACAGCTGCAGAAGGGTTGGATCTGATATATCAGAAGACGGAGCGAGTACACAGCATGCCATCTTCTCTTACCTGTTTGAGTCTTGTGCACCCACCAAGCTCTGTGGGCAAAGTTGCAGACAATCTAGTTTCATGGAGGCCAAGTTGAGTCAGTGCTGTCATGAGGCCTATAGTAGATGGCAATGATCCACGGAAGGGACTCCTGTTGAGCTGTAGAACCTTGAGCTGGGGAAAGCGGAAACCAATATTGCTTGGAATTGGCCCGATGAGACGGGTGTCACCAAGCTGGAGCTGTGTTAGCTTGGATAGCATGTAGAGTTCTTGGGGTACTGTCCCTGCAAAGGCACGAGCCACATTAGAGTGAGGGTAAGTCAAGACAGCCAAGTTGTAGCAATCAATAAAGCACACTAAACAGACCTGTGAGTTCATTGCTGAGCAGGGTAACCCAAGTGAGTGTGTTTGAAAGGAGACCAACCTCTCGTGGAAGCGTTCCTGTAAGCTATTAATAGGAGTTGCAAGCTACCTGTGAGCAGCGGGCCAGAAATGGCTAGACACAATTGGCTATAGCTCAAGTAGTACCGGTACACGCTGCTCCCACTTACCTGATTTTGATGCAAAGTCAGCTGCCGAAGATTTGACAAAGCAAAGATCCCCGTTGGGATTGTACCACGAATGGAGTTGCGCGCCAGCTCCAGAACCTCCAAAGATGAAAGCAACCCAACCTCTAAAGGCAGTGTGCCCTGCAGGTTGTTCTGCATGATCCCCAGAAATACCAGGGTGCCATTTTGATTGCACACCCCAGATCTTCTCGTGGCAGCTGTAGAATACCAGTTGCACTCTGAAACGGAGGACAACCATGGCTCGGACGTAATGTTTAGCTCTCCCATGCTGCCAGGTTTAGCTTGGGCTGTCTGCTCTCCTCTGCTGCCATTAGCGCCTTGCTGAAGCCCCCTGTTTGCTTGGCATGGAACAGCTGTCCCTCCGTGTAACATTCTGCTCCAACCTGGTCCAAGACTACGGTGTCCACCTTGGCCTCTCCTGTTGCTCTCACCATGCCCACCATTGTTGCCTCCACCTTGTCCATTATTCCTATTGCTTCCACCTAAAATGTCAGGGGAATCGGTCAGAATGGTCACGACACCTCCACCCTGATGGGACCATTCTTCTCCCATAGTTGCATAGTAGAGTACTGCCATTGCAAAGCGCTGGCGCAGCCGTTGCTTAGGATAGTTATTCAGATATGGGTCTCTGATCATCCATTCGTAAGCTTGGGATTGTGGAGTAACATTTCCAAAGGGATCCTGTACCAAGGCATGCAAAGTCGAATTTGGGATTGAGAATGGCAGGTCCCAGCTCCAAGCAGCATCTGAAGAGAAGTTTCCAGATTCAAAATTGCTATGCTTGTCATCTTGGAAGCCTGGCACAGCACTAGATGAGTCATTTTCTAAAAGCAGAAGAACAATAGCAACAACCGCAAGAAGCAAAACACAGAGGCTGAATGGCAAAGCCATGTACAAAAAATGCTTTTTCCTCTCTCTTTCTTGAAGGTCAACTTGGGTATCAACCATCTCTGCTCGGGGCAAATCATTCTCTCCAGTAAGAAATTCACTTGAGACGCGACGTGCTTGAACAAGCCCATTATTGAACTCCAGGGACGAGAAATTCTCAGTCGTAAACTGAACTGATCCATCAATGTCCCAAGGTGCCTGCACATCTTGCCTCACGATGTCTTCTTCCAGACGTGATATGGGTGCTGCCGATCCTGGTGCACCAACAGGATGGGCACCAGGTCCAAGCGCACTGTTTGCAACTGTGCCGATGCCTGGTTGTGAGAGAGGCTGACTGTCTCGTCCAGCTGTCGTTTCTGCGTTGTTGTACAAATTCCCTCCATTCGACATTGCGGCTCTTCTGACATCCACCAAAATATCTTGGAAGTTCTGCCCTGCAGTACCAATGTATCTGTTGGCTTCAAGCTCATGAGGATCAGCACGATCACTCTTTCCGAAATTGCTGGTCATCATCCTGGCATTTGTTATCAGGGCTACTTCTCTTTCAATGAACTTTGTGTCTACTGCTTGGACATTTTTAGCATGTTTGGAGTCCACAACAGAGCTGTCTGGAGCAGTCCTGCTGGTCGCAACATCACGATGTAGCAAACGAACGTCATTTTCAATGAACTTTGAGTCCACTACTGTCTGTTGAGTTTGAACATCAACGGCCTCGCTGTCTGTTGGAGCATTGGCATCACTGTCTGTGGGAGCCCCGACATCTCTTTCAGAGTGGGCGGTTTTCGCGCTCTCGCGATTCTTTTTCCGAAGCCATCTTGGTTGCCTTTTCTTCCCTTACAACTTCGTGCTTCCCTCTGTTCAAATAATTGTGAGATTCCTTGAATCCCCGATCTACCGGTACCAGAACAGGGGAGAGCAAAGTGCGCGGAAACTGAGTGGGACGCCATTTCGGAGTTCATTGTCTCCGCGTTCGATAGCCCAAAAACCAAAAGGCTCGAAGCTCGAAGTTTTGCAACAACTGCTTGGAAGGTGAATGACCGCTTCTAACCCATGAAGACACTTTCATAAATCTCAAAAATGCACATTAAGAGATTACTATAAGTCCTTTTTGAATTGCTGGACCAGCTAGCTGGCACTTTTACAGTAGTTCTCTATTCCAAATATGCATAGTGGGGCTAAAGAAGATAGAAGTGATATGTGGTTGTGTCTTCCAACTTGGCTGCTAAAATGCTACTAGCTAGCTACGACTGTATTACGGTACCTGGCAGTACCCAAACCTTTCCTGAGCTCAAGACCTGGAGTATCTCAGAGGCAACGCGCCATCATCCAGGTATATTTTTCCAAGATAAACTGCAGCTGTACCGGTAGAGGTCCAATGCAATGCACGCCTTTATCTCAAGGATGGAACGAAGGTGGCAACTACTTCCGCGAAACGCATGTTGCATGAAATTTTGATGCGTCGTTGACAAGTTTGCCGCGGACCGTCTTCGAGTGAGCGTCCACTGGCTCCAACATGGATTCTTGAAAGAAGTCTATGCTTGTGGACAGATGGAACCAAGAATGAAGCGACCATTTATCATATTATTGAAGATTTGAGCAAGGAGGAAAGTGGTGTGCGTCGTCTGCCCTGTGGATCGTTATGCCTTGCGGGGGTCTTCCGGCCGCAGCCACCATTCGCATCTAGCTGCATCCTACCACACGATTGGGCTCGTAGTTGAACTGCAAGGAGACTATGAAAAGTGCGTTGCTCGTGCACTGCCAAGCTTTCGGAAGTCTTTGATCATTCGCGAGTCGATTCTTGGGCGTGATTTGGATCACCTAAACAAACCAGCAAAACGTATTTTGGAATCCGTAGATAACTACCTACTCTAAACCCCCGTTGTTAATTTTGGAATGCGTGCTTGGCGAGCGCCATCCTTGGAGGTGGCAGTGATAGTGACGAGATGGTTGGCAAGGACAACAGGGAGCCAACGAACTGACACCCGAGCACACGGCCCAAAGCACAGCGTGGAAAACGAAACTTTCGCAACGGGCATGGCGCACCTTGCAAGGCGCACCTCTGACGAGAATGACACAAGAAAACTGCAGTTTTGATTTCCTGTGAATGCCATGAACAATGGCCACCGCCTGGATGATCAGATTTGCAACAGGTACGAAGCTCTGTGAGCAAGTTCTAGCAGACAGCGGTAACAACTAGACAGGGGTGGGTTGGTTCAGAGCAGGGCAACTTCATGGGGATCCAAGTTAAGAAGACATCGGCTGGTCACCTCGTTTGCGTGGTGCTCCTCTTGGTTGCAACATTTCTAGTAGAGGTGAGCTCCACTTTGGACCAAAAGACAACAAAAACCGACGATGTTATTGGAATATCCAAGTTCACCAGCCAACGACGGTGGCAGCGGCCACGACGGGAAGAAGCAACAGCGAAACCCAGGAATCAACGTCCAGGTGCAATCAAAAGTCACAGCAGTGGACAGCAGAAGTCACAATCAAAGTCCACTGTTGCAGTGCCGGTATCACTACAAAGGAGGCGAAAGCATCTGCGAAGAGCCAGTAAGGAAGAGGAGCAAAGAGAACTTAGAAGCCGGGCAAGACACAAGATAGGGCAACAGCCAATGCTGAACAACATGGATCCTGCTAGGGAAATTGAGGATGGAGAAGAGAATGATTCAGAAGGGGCAAGCCTGATTGCCAGGAGCAAGGACAAAAGGGGAAAGGACAAGAAGAAGGCCGAGCCCAATGACCAAGATCAAACAGCTCTGGTGGAACTTCTCAACAGCCACTCTGCTGTTGCCTACATGGTGACACCAGAGGAGGCTACAGAGATGCCAAATTCGGTATACTTTTTGACTGATGAGCAAGTAGCTGAGTTTATTGATTCTGATCCAGAACTGGCAAGGAAGAAGAATAAGAACAAAGGATTCTCAGAAAATCTCCAGGTAGCAGTCGTCCCATCCGCTGCCACAGGAGCTACTGGGGTGGTTGCGGGTACGTTGATTGGGGCCGGTGGTCTTGCGGCTATATTGTGCATTACTGGGGCCATCTGTCCAGAGACACAAGAAGTCAGAGTGGATACCAGTGGCACCATGATATTTGAGAATCTAGCACGAGCTCCCACTGAAGAAGAGGAAGCTGGAGTCGTTGTGGAGATGGCCAGGTTCTACCAACAATTCATAGCGGAAGCTTTTGGTGCTGTTGCCACACAATCACTTGCATCAGGAGCTGACACACTTGAAACAACTCCAACACAGTTTATTGACTTTCAGATTATGGATGCCAATTTTAGCACGACAACTACTGTCCGGAAGACGGTGACTGGAGAGGACATTACTTGTGTATCACAGAGCAATTTTTTGGGTCAATCTGTCTTCCTTGTTAATCTCAGACGGCGGCAACGGCGATCCCTTCAGTCAACTGGTGGAGAGAAAATGGTTGATACGCAAGTTGTGGATCTTGGTACGAACTTTTCTTCCTTCGAATTATGCTGCAGGATTGCAACATTGCACTGACCCCTGCCACTTTCTTTGTTGGGTCAGCCATTCAACGAGCAGACCTTGACATCTTCCGAACCCAGTATGCAGCCGTTGCAGAACCAGAGGATAGCATCTACCGAGACCTGACTGAAGATAGTGTGACATTTGTAACCACAACAACTCCCGCACCAACAACATCACCAATTCCAGCACCATCCTCTAGTCCAACCACCTATGCACCTACTCAAGCCACTGCTGCGCCTACTGGAGCCACTGCTGCACCAACCGCTCCTCCTGTGGTCACAAGAAGAATGGTTGGAGCAAGACTAGGGTATGGATTCTTTTCAGGGACAACCATTCGAGAACCGTCCTCTGAAGAATATGCTGGTCTGTTTGAGGTAACAGAGGACTTCTATGATCAAGTTCTTTCTAGTAGATCAGCATATCCAGGCATTTTCATTCCTGGCAGTGAAATGACAAATGTTGTGACCACATTTGATACTTCATGTCCCCTACCTGTTATTGTGGACTTTGACCTGCTTGTCTCATTTGGCGCCAGTGATGACAACACCCCTTCTGCTGAGGATATCTTTCAATTGATGGCAATAGCCGATTACCAAGGCTACATTCGGAATTATGTTTGGAATGCCGAACCACCAGGGACAATTTTTTCGGCCACACAAACTACAAGTTTTTCTGAAAGAGGCGGAGTCAGCATAGCACCCAGCCCACAACCCAGCACACTTGCCAGTCCAGAACCCAGTGCAAGACCCAGTGCAATGACCAGTGCACCAACTGTCACTGCCAGAACCACCAGATTTGTAGAGTCACGACTTGGGTATTCATTCTTTGCTGGCACAACCATTAGGGAGCCAACAGATGACGAACTGAATGGATTGGTCACGCAAACCAATTCTTTCTATGATGCACAACTCCAATTGTCATATCCAAACTTCTATGTTCCTGGCAGTGCTTCAATGACCAACATTCTTGAGACGTCTGTACAGACTGCAACATATCCCGTAATCTTGGATTTTGACCTTGCAACAACATTCACAACCAGTGATGCCAACACCCCAACAGCAGACCAGATCTTTGTAGAATTGGGATTTTTCCCCTACAGAACCTACATTGAACAATATGTCTGGAGTGCTGAGCCAGCAGGGACCAGCCTTTTCTTCGATACAGAAATGGTGGTTTTCCGACCGAGAGGACAATCAGTCAGATTTGCAGCACCCAGTGGAACAGCCGCTCGAGTCTTCGGCTCAGACATGCAAGCGCAAACTGTTGCAGGGGCCTTTAGCACAAGAACTATACGACGACAACTGGCTCTTGGTTTCTTTCCTGGAACAACAACTCGGCGACCAACAATTGAGGAATTCCTCAGTCTGTTTGAGGTCACCAAGGAGTTCTTTGACAGCATCCTGTCTTTGGCATATTCAGGAATTTATTCTACAGGCAGTGTTGAATTGTCAAAGATTGTGGAGGACTTCTCTTCTGATCCAGTCCCAACAGTTGTCGTGGACTTTGATCTCACTGCCAGCTTTGTTACAGACAATGCCCATGCTCCTTCCATCGACAGTATCACCGGAGTGATTGAGGAAGCAAATTACAATGACTTCATTATGTTTTATGTGTGGAATGCAGAGCCAAGAGGGACCAGTATTTTCTACAACACCAACCGTGCAAGTCTGAGAGAAAGATCTGTTGACCAACAAGAACCAAGTACAGCGCTCAGCCCCTAGCCTCCGTCTAGCTCTATATACATCATGGCAGTGGCGACCAGACTGCCAGGCAGTCTTGAAAATTACTGCTCCCTCTCCCTGACATTTCCTACCACAGGTGCCCTACTCTGCCTAGTTTAGCCCCCACACTTTGATCCTTCCTGAGTTTGGATCTCAAGCAGCACTGCTTTCAGTAGAGACTAATGCTGTAGTCCCCAAGGCTATTAATTCTTCTAGACCTACTACCAGGTAGTGTCGAGTGAACTGTGTTGACGGCTTCACCGCTCACACTGTGTGTGAAGCCCCTCCCCCCGATGACCATTGGCATTGGCATGAGCACCCAACTAGTCCAGCTGAATCAGGAGAGCCAAGTTACAATGCGTAGGAACTGCTGCTTGCTTCTGCACTGCCTCCGGGGCATGTTGCAGTGTTTACATTGACTTTAGTTTCATGATTGTCCAGTTTGTGTGTCAGCCATTTTGGTTCCCAAGTTTACTTTGTCTTGCTTCTTCTCTTCTGCATGGCAACATCCTATCATTCCATACTACACATAGATTTGAGCCACTGCTATGCTGCTAGCTAACCTTGGTTGCAACTGTGGCCTGCACTTTAATGGAGCAACTCTGCAGGACGGAATGGAACCATTATCATGGGATGTTTGCAAGGTGAGACACTACGACAGCCAGGTGGTGGAGCAAAGGCAACAGTTCCTATCCATAGCAGCTCGTTTGTGTCCGATCTAGAAGGGCTATCGGTTATCAATGCAAATCTTTCTCAACCTACGGGCCGCCTGGTCACCACAGCAGTAATGTAAGGAAGCGGTCTCTGGCTTGGTGACGTGCTTGGTGCAGTGCTTGGTGCTTCACTCGGTGCCAAGGCACCACCAACTCTGACGCTCAAACTTGCACGGTTAGTGGTATAGAAAAGGCTGGTCCCTATTGGCTCTGCATTCCACACATAATCCTGAATGTAGTTTTGGTAGTTTGCTGCTTCAATCACTTTGGATATCCTTTCAGAGGAAGGAGCATGGGCATGGTCTGTGAAAAAGCTGGCTGTGAGATCCAAGTCCACAAGAACTGTTGGGACTGGTGTAGAGTAGAACTCCTCCGCAATGTTTGATAATTCAAGACTGCCCTTAGTGTAAATTCCTGGATAAGCCAAGAAGAGGATATTTTCATAAAATGCCTTGGTGACCTCAAAAAGTCCCATGAATTCCTGGAGTGTTGGTTGTCGAACAGTTGTCTCAGGAAAGAATCCATATCCCAGCTGTTTTCCAATAGTTATCGTTGTTATGGGTGTAACAGATGGGAGCATGGAGGTGGGGCTTCCTGTGGTGGAAGTTGCAGTTGCTTGGATAGTGTTCTTGAAAATACTGCCTTCTGGAAAGACATCTGGAAGGTAACTCTGAATGAACCTGGTTAAGTCAGCATTTTGGATGGCCTCGTCCACTTCAGATGTGGAGGGAATATCTGCTCCCTCCACAAAGTATGTTACATCTGCATGCCTGATGCTGCAAGCTGTGAATGTTCCTGCCACGTCACTGTTGGAAGAGATCTCTGTTGCTATCAACATCAGAAAATCAGCACCAAATTCATTCATGAGCTCTACTGTGTAAAATCGATTTAGCTGGACCATGAGGCCATCAATTTCTGTTTGCACAGGAACCCGTCCAAAAGTCTGAGACATCACAAGGTTAATTGCACTTGATGTTGAAACCAACCCAGGTAATGTGGGACTTCCTGCTGTGGGCACTGTGGGCAAGACCGGAGCAATTGACATCGGTGTGGACGGAATCGGTGGCATTGTCATTGGAATTGGGGGCAATGTAAAAGGATTTGGAGGTGGATTGGTTGGATTTGGATTGATTGGAGGCATTGTCATTGAAATTGGGGGCAAGGTAACTGAGAATGGAGGCAATGTGAACGGAATTGGAGCTGGATTGGTTGGAGATGGATCGGTCGGATTTGGATTGATTGGAGGCATTGTCATTGAAATAGGGGGCGATGTAACTGAGAATGGGGGCAATGTAAACGGAATTGGAGCTGGATTGGTTGGAGATGGATCGGTCGGATTTGGATTGATTGGTGACGGTTCGAGGCTCGTGATTCTGCTGGGTGCTGGACTGGGTGTTATGCTGTCACCACCTCTTTCCGAAAAACGTGCTCTTTGTGTTGCAGAAAAAATGGTCCCCGATGGCTCAGCATTCCAAACATAGTTCTGAACGTAGTCTCGATAATCTGCTTCTTCCATCACTTGAAAGATACTGTCAGCAGAGGGGGTGTTGTCTTCACTGGCCCCAAATGAGACAAGGAGGTCAAAGTCCACTATGACAGGTGAGGGACATGGAAGAGTTTGTTCAGGGAGTACAGCTGGCATTGTGCAGTCAAATATAGTCACAACATTTGACAATACAACACTGCCCGGGACGAAAAGGTCTGGGTACACTGAGCTAAGCACCTGATCATAAAAGTCCTCTGTTACCTCAAACAGACCAGCATATTCTTCAGAAGATGGTTCTCGAATGGTTGTCCCTGAAAAGAATCCATACCCTAATCTTGCTCCTACCATTCTTCTTGTGATCTCAGGCGGGGCAGTTGGTGCGGTGGTTGTGGGTGCTGGAATCGGTGATGTTGTTGGTGCGGGAGTTGTAGTGGTTACAAAAGTCACACTATCTTCAGTCAGATCTCGGTAGATGCTATCCTCTGGTTCTGCATTAGCTGCATACTGGGTCCGGAAGATCTCAAGGTCTGCTCGTTGAATGGCTAATCCGACAAAGAAAGCAGTAGATGTCAGAGAAGTTTTGCCTTTGTGTGGCACAATTCAAAGGAAGAGAGGTTCGTACCAAGATCTACAACTTGTGTATCAACCATTTTCTCTCCATCAGTTGACTGAAGGGATCGACGTTGCCGCCGTCTGAGATTAACTAGAAAGATAGATTCACCCAAGAAGTCACTTGTTGATACACAAGTAATATCCTCTCCAGTCACAGTCTTCCGGACAGTAGTTGCTGTGCTAAAATTTGCATCCATAATCTGAAAGTCAATAAACTGTGTTGGGGTTGTTTCCAGTGGTTCCTCTCCTGATGCCAGTGATTGTGTGGCAACAGCACCAAAAGCTTCCGCTATGATTTGTTGGTAGTACCTGGCCATTTCTACAACAACTCCTGCTTCCTCTTCTTCAGTGGGAGCTCGTGCTAGATTCTCAAATATCATGGTACCACTGGTATCCACTCTGACTTCTTGCGCATCAGAGCAGATGGCCCCAGTGATGCATAGGATAACCGCAAGACCACCAGCCCCAATCAAAGTTCCTGCAACCAACCCAGCAGCTCCTGTGGCAGTGGATGGGACAACTGCTACCTGGAGATTTTCTGAGAATCCCTTATTCCTTGCCAGTTCTGGATCAGAATCAATGTACTCAGCTACTTGCTCACCAGTCAAAAAGTAGACTGTATCTGGCATCTCTTTTGCCTCCTCTGGTGTCACCATGTAGGCAACAGCAGAGTGGCTGTCGAGAAGTTCCACCATAGCTGTTTGATCTTGGTCATTGAGCTCGGCATTCTGTTTATCCTTTCCCCTTCTATCCTTACTCCTGGCAATCAGGCTTGCCCCTCCTGACTCATTCTCTGCTCCATCCCCAATCTCCCTTGCAGGATCCATGTTGTTCAGCTTTTTGTGCCTTGCCCTGCTTCGGAGTTTTCTCTTTTCCTCGGCGGGGCTGCCTCTCCGAAGATGCTTTCGCATCCTTTGACGTGATATCACAATGGGAGGGCTGGATTGTGACTTTTGCAGACCGTGATCGCTGGTTGTGGCCAGCCGTTGACGAACATTTCGCTTTTCCTTTGGAGTGCCAATGACAGAATCACTACTATTCACAGTTCTGCCTTCCTTTTGTGTTGGCAGCCACCGTCGCATGGTGGTGAACTTGGATATCAGAATGCCATCACCATTGTTTGTCGTTGCAGCTTTCTCTTGGTTTGCAGTGGCGATAACTCCTGGAAAGGTTGCACACAAGAGCAACGCCGCCCAGAAGAGACGGTTGAACAACAATGTTCTGAATTGGATCACCATGGCGTCGCACTATCCATCCAAGCTGAAATTGGTAACTACGTTACCAAGGTCTTGTCTATCGTATTCTTATTAGTATTGACGGTGTGTTGTTGGTCGGCCTCGGTTTGTCAAAAAAGCAAGGAGCAGCATCCGTCGTCGGAGGTCGGAGGTGCGCCTTGGCAACAAAAAGAGCTCCCCGTTGCTTTGTAAAACCATTGGAAAACTGAAGGTTTAAAAGGGATAATTTATTAAATCTTTCACTGCACTCTCTAATTACCAAATTCCAACGTTCCCACGTTCCCACGTTCCCATCAACCTGCGCCCTTTTCCTTCTCCTCTCTTTGATGTTTGGGTAGAGCCAAAGCAAGGCCTAGTACCACTACGAGCTCATTGAGTCCACAAAGAGAGAAGCCATGGCAACGAAGAGGCCGCACCCGGATCCTGCCAATACCGACACCAATGGCTCCAAAGAAGAGGAGAAAGAGGAGGGTCCGACCGAAGGAGCTTCCGTGACCACCACGGATGCCTCTACTACTTCAGCCGCCACCCAAGAACCCAAACGCAAACGCCTGAAAAAGAAGACTCGCAAAAAAGTGAAGCAGCAAAAGGAGTTTTTGATGGTCCAGGCACGGGATTGTCACTACACCAATTCTGTCATTATCGTCAGCAAGACTCCCACCATGTCCATCGACGACGAGTCGGAACCCATCGTGACGACGACATCGGCACTCCCCTCTCCCAATGAAATGCCCAAATTAAGACTGCAACTGACACCCTCCACTACTCATATCTATACACAGCCCTTGCTGGTCTTGGATATCAATGGGATACTCTGTCATCGCATTCGATCCAACCACAAGCTACCAGTCAAGTACCGACGAGCCACGTGCGCCGTGGCATGCACACCCGTCATTCCCAGACCACAATTGACGTCCTTTTTGACTTTTTTGGATGCCCACTTTTGTTTGGCTGTCTGGACATCGGCTCATGCCAAAACGGCCAAACATTTGGTAGCGGGTCTCTTTCCCCCGGCCATTGCCTCGCGATTGCTTTTCGTGTGGGGACAAAATCGATGCAAGACTGTCGTCCAGGACGATGGAGAATCCGTCTTTCGAAAGGATCTCGACAAGATCTGGAAGGATTATCACTTGTGGAATTGCTACAATACACTCTTGATTGATGATTCGCCCGAAAAACTAAAGACGTCGTTCCAACAGAATGCCTTGCATCCTCCTCCCATGAATGGGCAACAACCGGACACGGCCGATGAGGTGAATCATCAACGACAAATGAACTTCTTCCTGAAGCTTGTTGCCTTTTGGAACGAGCGACAAACAACGAGAACATGGGACGAGGGGGGTACGGTCACGGACAATCCTGGCCCTGAAGCTCTGTGGGACTTTTTGGGAAAGCACGCTTCGGAACACATGGGATGGACACCCGGGGATTTGGGGGGCAACGACTCCAAGGAAGAAATGGTGCTGATGGAACCGATGCCGGTTCTAGTATCTTTCAAGGGCAGCAAAGAGGAAGAGAAGATGGATAAAACTGATGCAATCCAGCAAGATGAAAAGATTGGGACTGATGGCGGCGATGATGCTGCTTGGGAAAAGCCAGAGCACAGTTGCGTGAATGGGCAGAAAGGAGAAAATGATGACCATGACGACAAAATGGAGACTGATGGCGATGACAATGATGATGCTGGTAGTGAGAAACCAGAGCACAGCTGCGTGAATGGGCAGAAAGAAGAAAACGATAACCATGACGGCAAAATGGAGACTGATTGCACTGATGGTGTTGGCGGTGTAAAACCAGAGCATACTCCTGTCCAAATGATACTTACAATCACGTCTCAACGGTGTCACTTTGTTGCCCAGACGAACCAAACTGGGGAGAAAGCTAACGTTACCCTTCCCGACGACGACAACAATAATGGCTCGAAAGCTCTGGTAGAATCGAAGCAAAGTAGCGGCAGCTTTGACGTTCAGGCGGAATTCCTCCAATTTCATGCCCAATCCAACGACCCAGTGTCGGTGTACCTGCAAGAAAAAAGAGTCAACGGCAAAGAGTCCATTGCTGCACGAGAAATCACCATTGTCCCAGTCCATGATAGCGAAGAGGAGAAGTTGAAACTCTGCAAACGGTTGTTTGAACACGTCGCCAAACTGTTGGAATTGCAGTCAAATAGAAATGGAAGTGTAGCTGGCAGGAAGGGGAAGAAGGAGCAACGAAATTCCAATTATGGGGGAACAGACAGGAAAACTCCTTCAAAATCAAAGCTGCAAACCGTAGTGGGACAGTTTTCCGATGCCGAAGAGGAGGAGGACTCAATGGTTGCGAAGGATCAGCAACCACCAAACGAGACCCCCCAAGGGAAGCCATCATCAGAGACTGATCAAAATGTTGCTGAGGCAGCTTCGCAGCCGCTGCAGTCGGTGGGACAATTTGACGATGCCGATGACGAGTGAAGGGGTTGTTAACTAGCTACGGTCATTAATTGTGAGCATCATATATCATAACGGCTCGGTTATGGATGCTTCTCGACAGCAAAAGTAGCAAACAAGGTACTAGTGTACATTACAAGATTCCTTCTACAGCTCCATCAGCAATACATCTCCGTTCCGAATACAGTCACCAAGCTGCGCAAGCTGTCCGTTCCGCCAGACACGAGGCTCCGACGGAGGAGACGAACACGGTTCACGGACGTCGTCACTTTCGCGGCCGCATACCTCCAAAACTTTGCTCTCTTGAGAGAAAACTTCTGGAACCGTCTCTTGCATGTACTCCAGCGCATCACGGATCGACGAACCCGACTCCAAAATTACCAGTTGTCCCTGATCCATGGAAAGCGATGCAGCACCGGCTACAAACACGTACACCCGTTCTTGTGTGAGCTTCTTCTGCGCCGTCACAAGCGCATCAATGTATTCAAATTGTTGATTGCTGCTGCGCCTCGCCTTGTTCTTCGGTTCCGGCTGAGAAGCTACCTGTTGGAAATCAACCTTGTCGCTAATCAGAGAATTGGGTCCATTGTACACAATGGAGGGTTCCAAAATCACCTCATCAAATGTAAACGGCTGAGGAATGGCATCCAGCTCTGCAATCGTTGTGATGGGGACAACATCGACAGCCTCTGGCGACGATTCCGATTCATCGGTGTTCACGCTGGGTTCCACCACTTCTGCCGCAGCTTCAATGGCAAACATGGCCTTTCTGTCCGTGCTCTTGGCATCTTCTTCTTCAGTAGTCGATGCCAATTTGTAATCCCAGTGCGCGGCAACGCCGTACTCGGCAATCCGATGCATTTCTTCGCTTCGCACCTGCACTTCAAAGGGGAATTGTTCTCCCGTAAAGTAGGTCAAGTATGCCGTGTAGTGCAGGCTCTGGTACCCATTCGGCTTGGGGTATTGAATGTAATCCTTGACACGATCTTGATCTCCCGGCCAATACCGTCGAATCAAATGCTGCACATAGTAACAGAGCAACTTTTCCCGTGCTCGTGTCGTCTCGTCGGGTTCCTCGGGAGTTTCCTTTTTGGCCTTGAGTATGACTCGTAGCGCAATACCGTCATTGACCTCGGCAAAGGACAAGTTGGAAGCCGTCTTGGTGGACGATCCACCTTCCAGTAAATGCTGCTTTTGCTTCTTTTTCGTCTGCGACTTGAGCAACTTTTTCCAAAAGGAATAGGGTTCCTTGACCCGACTGCTGATTTGAATATCGTCAATGTGCGCCATTAACGACGCATCGCTCCGCAAAAGTGCATCAATCTGTGTGGACAAATAGGACTTGATGGCCTGCATGGCATTTCCATTCTGTTGGTACACGGATGACACCGCCCTGAACTGCCGTTGATAGAGAATTTGAAAGGCACGTTCTTCAATCTTGGCCTTGAGCGGGTACATTCCCAGTCGTTGCGCTAGTGTCCCGTAAACTAGAATGGCTTCTTGAGCCGTGTGCACCACCTGGGGTGATCTCAGTCCATGAAAGAGCGGAGCAAAGGACTCGTCGTCGTCTTCATCTTTTGATAATGGTGACGACTGCAGCTGCTGCTGCTGTTGTAGGATCCCTTCGAGTCGAAACAGACTGGCGATACAGCGCAATGCCAGAGCTCTCCAATCATCCATGCTGCTGAGCAACAATCCTTGCAACTTTTCGGCTTGTTCCTTGGAAAGACGGCGCGTACTGCCCACTCCCATGACGGTATTGGCCAATATTTCGGCTCGTTTGATGGTGGCCGCCGATGCCGCAATCTTGTGTGCCGTCGGTGACAAGTGGGGTGGATACCGGCATACGGCTGCCGTGCTGGGAACCAACAAGGACGTTTGAAACTCTTCCAATCCCAACGACGACAATGAGGCAGCCGGTTTTCTACTCTTCGGTGCATCCCGTCGATGTTTCTGTTTCTGCACGGATCGTTCCAACCAATCGTAGACTCCTGCCTCGCGAGCTGCCATGCACTCGGCAAAATGAACGATGCCTGCCAAAATGACAGGTTTGCTGGCAAACACTTCTTGATGCATTTGGCTCATCATAGACGATACATCATCTGGTTCTGTCTCTCCCGGTTGACTGACGAGACTTTCAAAATGGCATCGCTCATCGAGTATGAGCTGGACATAATCAATCATTCCCCGCAAGAGCGAAACGTCGTCGTCGTCGTCGTCAAAGCTAGAAGTGGTCGTCGTGTAAAAGACCATGGTTTGCAAAATTTCGCGGACATCGTCAGACGAAAAGCCACTGGCCGTCAGTGTCATTTCCAGCTCGTCCAGTTCTTCGATTGACACGGAGGGTTGCGTTGGCTGGTGCTCCTGATATCGTTCCAGCCACGGAGGCAAGCTGCTACTACTGGACCCAATTCCCGCGGTCGACGTCTCGCCATCTTCCAGTGTTCGCAAGATGCGTTCCAGACAAACATTGGCAGACGAGAGGTCTTGTTGTTGTTGCTGTTGTTTGCGGTCCGCCGTCGCGGTGGCACTCCATAAAGAGGATCCCGTTCGCTTGCTGTTGACTCGAGGAGGATGAGTGAACCCCACAACGGAATGGCCACTGCCAATCACTGCTAGAGTGGCGACCACCGCCAGCCAACAAGATCCTGGAGCGGTGGACTCGGTGGGACGCCTTCTCTTTCGACTCCTTTCGGCTTCTTCGCTCGAGGAAAAGGCGGTAGAGAACAACGCCATCTTTCACAGAAGATATAGAACAAATGAAGAAGGCAAGGTATTGATCGATAGATAGATGAACTAAGTGTGTATCCAAGCGCGATGTTGGTAACCTAGCTAGCTAGTAGGAAGACCTCTGGAAGACTGGACTCTGGATGACTACAATACCGATAGAAGATCTCTTCTTTGTGTGGAATGATTCGAATGGAACTCTCTGCGTTCCTCAAAACCGAATCTGACAGTGCAGCATCATCGGCTGTATTCACGCCAATCCCGATAGAATAAACCACAGTGCAGTGCAGGAGAGTCAATGGACGCCACGCCAACAACAGCAGCAACCCAATGAATAAGTGAAGCACGGCCACATCAGCATAAACAGCATCACTCGAGGCAGCAGCCAGCTGTTGCTTCGCTTCCCATGATGCCGGAAATACGTCACGCAAGAGTACAAATGTGCGTCTTAAAAACTGAAGAAATCTCCGCTCACACAACAAGACAGCACGGTCTGGATCATGATACATGTACATGTACGTGTACCAAAAGCGAGGCACAGACTTAGATAATGAGCTTGGTCACATTGGGATGTAAACAAATGGCAGTGGAATCCTGACACTGAGCCGGTCTTCAGTGGCGTTGGTCCGGAGGCTACTTCACTGCAAATAATAGCTGCTACATGTACCGAGACTCGCACTTGGCAGCAACGATAACCAAGGCAGACTAAACACAGTATAATATGTAAAAGATGTTTTCATCAACTAGAACTCTAGTAGTAGGTTGTGTTAGTCTACTAGCTAGTAGCTACGATGCTCCCTTCAACAGTGACTTGTTCTCCAAATCCACAGACAAACAGCGAATAGATCATACCATACCATACCGGTAGCTTTGATTCTTAGTTATTCCCGAGCCCCCGAAACATTCGCTGGATATCCTCAGGACGAATCTCACCAAACTCCGCCAATCGCCCCAAGTATTCCACCGCTGCTTCCTTTTGCGTGAAAAACGTTTCCATGATGCGATCTTTCTCTGCTTGAGGCAAGCCGGAGAACCTGGGTTGCTGGCTCACCTTGGCGAAGGCTTGCGTCGCAATGGCGTCCAATTCCGCTGAAAATTCTTCTTCAGTGAGACTGATGACGTTGTCTTCCTGGTTGCTCATCTTTGACTGGTAGAAGTTAGTTGTACTAGTAGCTGTTGTAGTGGATAGATCCTTTTCGTTTGTTGTCAAACTCGAATAATGAGCAAATTGTGTGTCAACCAATTTCGCTCTCTTTTTTCAAATTTTCGCGGGCATTTCTGTTTCTGAACCGAGCGTGCCGGACCTCCGTGCACTTTTGGCGCACAGTTCAAATATTCTTGTATCGATTTCAGTAACCTTTACTAGTCTCCACGCTGAACGCACGCGAGCTAGGATAACTGTTCCTCAACCGCTCTTCCAGTGGCAAACTACAGTTACTAGTAACAAAATGTGCGTGCTTGCATTGAAGCGTGGGGGCTCTAGCTAGCTAGGTAACAAAGGCACAGAAAGCCGCCGATGGGCTTGTATTTTTCCCTGCTCAAACATCATTGTGATGGTCGTGACTGCCATTTACCTCCTTCATTGGCCATAACTTGAGAGGCAGCATTGACGCATGACGTAGACCCAGTCACAGGTCCCAACTTCACTGCACAACAGACAGCCATCTCGTCCACCCACGCGCAGCCTCAACAACACAGGCAACAAGGCAACAAGGTTTATTCTATCGCAAAAGGACCCCACCCACCAATACTATCTATGCACCATGTCTACTCCACCTGTTTGGGTTCAGCTCTACTTTCGCGATTTGTACGAGAAGAAGGGCAATCCTACTCCTATTGAAGTATCCGAAGTTAAGTTTGGAGGAATTATTGCTGCCTTTTAAAATTAAAAGAGGTGTGGTAAAGACAAGGCTGGAGCCAAAACTCGACCACGCGCCTGAGGATGAGATTTATGTGTACCCTCCTGGGACCCCAGTGCCAATTCTCGATACTGTGCCTGATCTACTAGTACCGGGGGACACACAAGTCAATGATTATTCCCGTACAACAGAAGACGAAACCAAACGAGCAACGATTGCATCTCCCCTGATTTTGGTGGCGCCTGCTCCAGACCAAATTGAGCATCCACAGGAACGTTTCCGGCGGCTAGCAGAATCTGCGGCTATCAACCTCTCGGCGGCTGTGATGAAGGTTGTTGTAAAACATTTTGCCTCCCGAATGCTTTCTACGAACACTCCTGATCAGGCCGCTGATTTGCACCGGGAGGCAGGCGTCCCAGACCCCCCGCTCAGTGACACAGATAGAGCTCACGAAGGAAAATATTGCTATTAAGGAAATCTATAGCGGTGCATGCTCGAGCAAGTCAATTATCATGGAAGCCTTTGAGAATGGCAGCCCTTGCCTGCTCAAAATCACAGACAAGAAGGGCATTGATCATGAAATGAGTGTCTGGGATGCAATTAGGAGTGCTGGAGGTCACAGTCATCATCTTGTTCCATTAAGAAGACTAGAATTCCAACGTGCACCAAGAGTTCAGGTTGGGAACATGTCAGGTGGCCACAACGATGCAGGTGAATTCGACGGAGGAATTCTTATGCAGATGTACCAATCGACCCTTTCTCGGTGCAAAATCCAGCTGACGGAAGAGGTACTTCTCCGGTATGGGAATCAGCTCAAGGCAGCAATTTCTAGAATGCATGAGTGTGGATATTGTCACATGGACATTAAGCCATCCAACGTATTCTTGTGGCAGGGTGATCGCCTTCTTGGTGACTATGGGGGTGCGTCAAGGCCCGGTGAAGAGGTACGAGAGCATACACACTCATACTATCCAAGCGATGCTGGTCATCTTGCCCAGCAAGAGACAGACTTTCTGCTCCTTACCGTCATGCTGCTTGAGATGTTTGGCTGTGTGCCATCACTGCCAGGTCCAATGTCGAAAGACGACATCAAGTTGAAGGTTGCCAGTGCTGGAAAATGAAAATGTCAAGGAATTCTTGGGCCTGTTTGTAGCTTGAGCTGAGGATGTGTGGTGGCAAACGAAGGGGACAACGCATCTGATGCATTGGCAAAGGTAAATATTAGAACCTAGGTTTGGATCAGTGTTGATATCATTGTTGTTGTTGTTATTCATAGTCGTGGACAACCAACCTACTTCTATGCAATTTACACTCCAGAAGATGTTTGCAGGTTCTTCAAGGGTGAAATTGGTCAAATATTCAATGGGACATACCAGGTACCGGTAGCAATCGACTCGACTCGACTCGACTCCAGCCACTGCTCACGTGCTCGTCCTTGCTTCCAGAAAAGTGCGATATTTCTAGTTTCAGCCCGGGGCTAGGGGCTTGAATCATCAGAAAAGGCGACCCAAAGATCAGGAATCAAACGATCTACCGGTGGTAGTAGCAAGACTGCCTTGCTTTTAGCCTAGCTAGTAGGCCTACATGCAGTTGCTTTTGCACGACCTCCCAAGCTTAACCTTCCATTCGATCAACATGACACTTTCATACTGCCTGCCCAGCCAATAGCCAATGCTGCGTGCACCAAGTGCAACGAGCTTCATGCCTACAGTCTACTAGTACAGTACACACCTTTCCCTCTCCTCCCCGAAGAGGCGAACCAAGAATTAATTGTAGTTGTGTATTGTGTCCATGTACAATCCAGCCATGGAACAGTGCAGGCACTTTGGGCCCCCCGGCTCGAAAGACGGACGAATTGCTCTCGCAGAAGCAGAGATACTAGCATCATGCTGAGGAGGGCACCAAGCCCTTGGATCTTGCAAAAAGGGCCGAAGTAAATTGGCTGCAATCGTTTGCTTTTTGATGGCGATAGCAATGAGCCAGTACATGAAGGCGACATTTACAGCCAATATCTTTCGCCATCGAGCCAATATCGACAAGCCAGGAACCTTGCTTGGAAGTTGACACTTGATACCTGTGTACATGTACTCTGTACCGTACAGTTCTTGACACCATTCTTCCCATCTTCGCAAGTTTTCCATCATGCTTAGGCGTGCCGCAACGCCGCAACCGTCAGCCTTCAGCACCCAGCAGCTGCTTTTCTCTCTGTTTGGCTGTGGCTCCTTGGAGGCTGCAGCATGTTGTATTGGTGTAGAACGCTGCTCCTGTGGGTTGTGTGCATAGCTTATGCTCGATTTTCGGTTCAGTGGTACAGTACGCGCTTTCTGATTCCTCCTCTTTCCCTTCTCAGAGCGGAGAAGATAAGATTTAGATGCTTTTGTGTCCAGCGTACACTTACTTTATGGTAGAAGAGGTTAGTAGATGTCCAGCGTACAGAGTTAAATCAACCAAAGTACTGGAGTAGCTGCGTAGGACATTCTGACAAGAACGCCAACTTTGGGTTCTAAAGGAACTACTTGACTTGAACTTCAAATGAGGAACAAATGACTTCTCGCTATTAAGTAAAATAGCCTTGTCATTCTTCAAGGTTTTGTTAACTTGTTTTCATTATTCATTCCCGTTCTTTCATTAATGACTAAAATACTTAGAGTACGGTCATGCAGAATAGTCACTCGGCACCGAGATTCCAAGGGATTCCACATGCGAAGTGTGAAGGTTCTTTATGTTTTCAAAGCTGTTTTCTACCGGATGCGGAGCTCCAACTCAAAAAGATCAGTGCGAAGCGCAACCGAAGTCAAAGGATCCAACTTTAAAATTGTCTTGCCACAAATCTTCGCCACCAAAACTGGCAATCAACTTCGGCTCTTCCTACTCAGCGCATTACTGTGAAGAGACAAGAGACACCATGATCCCCGAATACATCTTCCTTCCTGACAACGCCACATCGCATGATGCTAGTGACGAGACTCCAAGCTCCTCTGGCTCAACCCACAACGACACTACCGCTCCGTCGGAAGCTGAACGCTGGAATCCAACGGAAGTGACTACTCCTCATGCAGCCAAGGATGTGAGTCCAAAAGCACCTAGCCGACCTTGTCAGGATGCTTCATGTCCCAAATTACCAGAGAGAAGAGGCTCGTTTCGCACCGACGACGATGGCGATACCATGCCACCGAAAATGCCTCGACGGGTGGATTCCGTGGCCAGCTTTTCCAAGTGGAACAATAGTTCCAACACCATGAACCTGTCCAGCCACCACATGAGCTTCTGCTCCAACCATGATTCTCACAACCTGAGCCACTCCAACAACAACATGAGTGTGCAACAAATGTCGGATCCTGGCAGTCCCTATCGGCTTCAGTCATTGCCCTCGGCCAACTTGGCCATTATCAGCGACCTTGGACCCCTTCGAGTCTCCAGCAATGCAATGCCCCGAAGCATTGATATCCTCAGCGACTCGAGCCGAACATACCACAGCAGCAGCAAGGACAAATCGCTAGTTCGTGGAGGGAGTCCGACCAAGTCATCCCCCACTCCCTCCATTACACAGCTGACAAGGTCACCAACAAGGGATCTCTACTTGCACCGATAAGATGCTCTACCAGTTTTGAAAAACACCCGCTATAGTATAATATAATGTGCACTTGTACTAAAATGAACAAAAGACAGACATTACTCCAGTGTTGCCATCTCATAGCTACTGGGTAGGGTCTAGTATATCAGAACTACATTCGTACTGCTGCGATGGAATAACGCAAAGGAATTTGGGCATGGCTGCCGGCATCCAGATTGAAGCTCCCATAATCTGAATGGGACTCTTCTGCAAAAGGGTGCCGTTTCAACGGGTTCAATGCAGCACACACCCTACGCATTGTCTGTCCTCGACGGCGAGTGCTTCCCAAGGTACTGCCCCATCTATCATTGCAACAAGCAGCCCTCCAAGGGATACGAAATCAGGTTACAATGGGGTTTGAGTAGGCTATGGGTGGGAATAGACTCAAGAGGTCGAGTCCAAGGGAATGATCGTCAAACCCAAGGACCCCAACGCGTCCAACATCCCGTCTGAGTGCGTTTAGAGTTTAGACCCCGCTTTATTGACTTTGAAAGATCCCGCAAGTTCCGGTGTTGTTCACATGGATGCACCCTGCCGCCAAAGCAAACCATAAAAACTTTGTCACTGTCTGTTGAGACTACCGAAATGAGACAAAGGTGCAGGGTGATTTTCAAGCAGCGCACGTGAAAGAGCCTGTAAGTTCCAGCCTGTGTCGTTCACCCACTGGCTGATACACCCTGCCAAAGCAAACGCGACATGAGACGATGTGCCAAACTGCAGGGTTACTTTCCATGCACAAAAAGCTGGTGGATAACGCATGTGACATGTGAGCTACCTATGTTTCGGGTTGTGCCGCGAATGAGATCATGGAATGCAACCGGAAGTAAGTACGGTAGTGCTACAGTACATTGCTTTAGTTTATGGATTCGGTTCGATTCAATTATGCTGGTTGACATCGTGCGAAAGAGAGTGAAGCAACCCAGAATCTGTCTTGCAGCAGCTGAAGATGGCTACTGGCCTGGTAAATAGCGATTGTCCAAAGATGATAGATGAGTAGCTCTTCTCCAGTAGCTCGTGAAAGGATGGCTGGTTGGTTCTATGGTGTAAGAAAACAAAAGGTAGGTAATCGATCACCTCCTACCGGTAATTCTCTCCCAGTCTTGGTGATTGTGTTTACACTGTGACACTGATTGACTGTTTGTTGTTGTTGTTGTTGCTTTGGGGTACAATTTCTTACAAATCGGGGGCATCATCGCCAATCAATTGGTCGACAAATTGTCCGACGGTGAAAGCGACAGTAGCGCAGGCTCCACCCAGGAAGAATGTCTCGAGACCACTCTTGAGCCAATGCTGAGAACTGTCCCCGACACACACAGAGAGGACACACCCAAAACAACACGAGATGTGAGAGAATCCGAAATACGACAAGCAAGCAATCGTGTGAATTCACAGACACCCTTCGCGCCACTGCTTACTTACCAGAAAAAGCTCTTTATGGATCCCATCAAGAATAGGACACATCCCGTGACGACACATGCCGTCACAAATAGCTCGTGTTCTCCCAACTCCGGGTACATGGATGGGATAATGACATATCCCAGCAGGGGTAACGCTCCAAAGAATGCAAAACTGCAAAACATGACAAATCCCTCCTTCATGGACTCTGTGACATGATCTTCTTCCGGGACTTGCAATTGTAATTCCTGTGACATCATGATATCGACAAAGAAATCCTTGTACTTGGACATTGTCTTGACGACCATCTCGGCATCGGCAGCTCCCATTCCCCGCTCTTTGTAAATATCAATCATTTCGGCAATTTCTCCTTCGGGGAAATTTTCCATTTCCCAATTCTCTCGTGCTCGTTCACTCATGATCCATTCATTGTTGGCTTTGGAACTCAAGAATTCTCCCACTCCCATGGCCAGAGCATCGGCAAAAATGTTGGAAAATCCCAAGACGAGTACAATGTTGGGACTCAGATTGCCTCCGGCCGATCCCGCCACAATGGCAAAGGACGTCAATATACCGTCGAGACCGCCAAAGATAATTGGTTTGAGCAGACCTCCTTCGCTCTGATGGGCTTCGTCTGATTGACCCTTGCTTTCGTGATAGGCACGAGACGCGCTGGCATCGGCTCCTTCAAAGGCTTGTCGAGCTGTCAGAGATGCTCGTCGCGTGCCATTGTCATCCGCCAACAGTTTGGTTTCTTCTGTGGCCATTGTTGCACTTGAGCTGAGATGAAGATAATGCGAGGAGAGAGCGATGGATAGCTTGGATAGATAGATGGGACCAGTAGAATACGGTCGCTTGGCTTGGTCTTGGTTCTGAAAACCTTGTCTTCGCAGATTGTTGTTGTGATCGAATCACTCTGCAGCTTCGTTTGTGGTCGTCGTGAGTCTCCGTTGTTGACTCAGCGGACTGTCACTCGACTCGACTCGAACACAGTTCTTGCAAAAGATCTTCGATAAAGTGTGCGTCTTTTGAACAATAAACGACGCGTGGTGAAGGCATGGCAAGCACGGGAGGAGAAGGACCTCGATGCATGCAGCTCCCACGCATGAAAAAGACGGTGGTTGGGGGCAATGAAGCAATGACAGAACACGCTGCTGCAGCAGATCAGGAGTGGACGCAGCATAAGACCATGCATGCAGCTCGCGAGTGTTCTCTCTGGCAGAGTGCGTTGTTGGAAGAAATGATGCCGACATTTTCCTTGAGAGGACGAGAGCATACCTCCTTCGTACTTTGTCATGGCCGGGACCAGCCATAGAACCCCCTCTTCACAGTGCTGATGCACTTCACAGTGTCGACGTATCGGTTTTCTCCATCCCTTGACTGCAATGTGACTCTCACTCTGGCTGGCTGCCAATAGCCAAACCAAACGACATGTTCTGTTTCATTAGTTGCCATGATACAACCAATTTCCTTTCACTGACTCGACTCTGCGCATACGGGAGTCCACTGTGGTAGCAATCTTGCGGTCTCATCCACACAATGGCACCCTCATGTCAATAATGGTGAATTTGCGGGCGAGCTGCTGATATACGGTACCGTGCATTTGGGAGCGGTCGAACAGCTTGCTTGGGAAGCACGCAAGCAAACCAAGAAGAGCCCGTACCATACAGATAGGTGGCTCTCTTGACGATGAAGTTTGCATCCCTTGAACCCAGGACAGTGACCACGCAGAGCGCTTATTGTGGGCGAGGAGGGGTTTTGGCACCTTTCAGATTAAGCCTTCTCGGAGAAGAAAGATGGGGAGGACCCCCGTCTGGGTGCTCATGTGACGTTTTCAGGTTTCTTCCTAATGAAAGTAAATGGAATCGGAATGATGGGTTGTTGATTTTGGAAGATTTGTACATACCGTAGTATGTACACCTCTTGCAGTGCTCGGCGGCATGCCAACTAAGACGACCGCGGAAGCATGTTGATTGAGATTTGATAGATTGGATGATGCATACATGTGCCCACGATGTTGGCAAGAACAACACACTATCATGATATTGGGGGGTTGATAGGTTGCATCATCCAGCGCGCCCCTTTGAATGACTTGACCTTCTGGTCATTGCAGCTGGAGTATTTGTTGCACTTGAGTTGGACTGGGCATAAGTGTTGAGTAAATGCCCATTCATCATCAAAAGCATGCGTAAAGCTTGGACCATCAAGGACAGCAAAGCAAACCCCAAGCTCAATCCACCGAGGCCGAGAACGGCAGAGCGATCGACCATTTTCATCATTTAGTTGAGGTGGAAGCCGCTGGTTCAAGCCCGAGTACTAGTAAAGTCCAACAGTAAGAGCACCTTGACGATCGGTGTTCGCGGCATCTTTTGCATTTTCTTGCGCCCAGATCCTTCCAAAATTGGAACCAAGATTGCGACTGCAATGCAGTAACAATCTTCATCAGTGGAAGAGCACTTGAGCCTTGCCAGCCTGCCTTTGGTGGTGGTGGATGCGAGTAAACCTAACCCGACACAACTGCCACGCCGAAAACGAGAAAATTATGCTGGACATGGGAATTGGACGGATTGGCCTGGCCAAACATATCCAGACTATCCCTTGCTCTGGGACTTCTGCAGTTGCTGGGCAAGCTAAAAGTCTGGCGCCGTGAAGGTATCAAGAAGTATTGAGTGGGGATTGGCGGTGCTCTTGGCGGATGAAGAATGAAGAACGACGGCAAAGATGAACCCCGATTCTTTGAGAAAAATAAGGTTGGAGTTTATTTCGTCTCCGTGAGACGACGCACCTTTTGGTTACCCCCTCAGTTGCACTCTGAAATCGATTGGCTCGCGTTTACTGTCTAAATTAGTGTACCCGCACTTCAGTTGCAGAATCAACGGTCATGTGTATCGTTAAGTAACAAGTTCCCTTTCAAAAGATTTAGATCGATTCGTGGATAAAAGAACCATTGAAGTTACTAAGGTTAAAGATAAACTGATTGAGTACCGATGGTCCCTCAGTCGAGCCAAAGTCCATTATTGAAGGCGCAGCACTGACTTCTCTCCCTCATTGAATTCGTATGGTAAACAGGAGGTAAATCCAAGCTTGGCCGACAACAATGTTGAATCGATCGATTGATCGAACGACTGGTTCGGTACTGTACGAGGTAAGCCTCTATTATCAAGATTGTTATTGAAGGTGCAGATTCGAAAGCCACCCCTCATTGAATTTCTATGGACCGTGGGAAGGCAGTCAGATCTCGGCCATCAACAGGTGAGTTGTTTTAATTATTCGAGTGACGAGTCAGTCGCACCTCTACCGGTACCGGTACCATATTATCCAAGCCTCACTCAAGCCGGTCGTCTCCGGTGCAGATTCGAGAGCCATCCCTCATTGAATCCTATGGACCATGGGATGGCAGTCAGTTCTCAGCCATGGACGGCCAAGTTGGAGAACAAGGGTAAGTCGCCGGTTTTCTTCAGTGTCAGAATAGAAGAGAAAACCATAGCTATTTCTTACTTTCTCTTCTCTTACTGCTGACGGCCGGCGAACTACATTGTCGAGTCCTTTTCGGTCGCTCCGGACAACAAGAGGAGAGGCTTCGATCGATCGCTACAAACAAGAGGATGCCTGTTAACTCAAGCCCTATCACCAGCCTGAACATCGTCGAGTCATTAATGGCAACAGTCGTCAATCGGGGAGGAGCTATACGACACACGACAACCACAAGAGAGTGGATCCTCCTACCGATTCATCCTTCTTATTATTTCCTACTGTTTTGGTGGTGATTCCTGTGTCGGTACCCATTTTCCTGTATGTGCAAGTCAAGTACTGTTGCCACTAGCTATAGCAGGCAGCTGGCTACAATGGCTGGATTGACAATATTCGGTTGTGCTTGTATTCGTCATAAGGATCCAATGCGAGGTAACCGACTGCAGCGAGCAAAGTCGAACCTGAGTGTGTTCGGTACTGTTGCCACTGTCACCGATTGATGTAACTCTACGGTAACTGGCTACAATGGCTGGATTGACAATATTCGGTTGTGCATGTATTCATCATAAGGATCCAATGCGAGGTACCGGTAACCGTAGCGAGCAAAGCCGAACTTTTGGTACTGTTGCCATCGTCGTCGATGTAGCTATACCGCAGCCGGCTACAATGGCTGGATTCATAATGTTCGGTTGTGCATGTATTCGTCATAAGGATCCAATGCAAAGTACTGGTAACGAAGTGTAGCGAGCAAAGCCGAACCTGAGTGTGTTCGGTACTGCTGCCACTGTAGCCGGCTGCAATGGCTGGATTGACTGGTACCAGGTACCCTATTCGTCATAAGGATCCAAACTGAGGCAAAGGGATACAGGAGACGAGCGCTGAAAAAAAACGAATGCTTCCAACGTGTTCCGCGTTCCCACGGCGTGGAGTCTCTTTCAATTTCGAAGAGTGGCTGGCTGGTAGCTGGCTGGTACTAGTAGTCTAGCTCGCCACGGGCACTTGTGTTTCTTGAAGAGAATTCCTGGGGTATATATTACGATTTCTAGCAGGCTCCACGCCGATTCTCACGCCCCAAAGCCCCAGTCCAGCTGCTACAGCTTGCAATGTCGACTTGTTTTCATTCGTCCTAAAACGGCCTGGCTGCACAATGCATTAACTATCGATTACTTTTCCACCGACCAACAGTTTGATCCAGATCCCCTGGTAAAAATGGAGAGCATGTGGTCTGCGTCATTGTCGTTGCTCTGGGAAATCCTAAAGTTCCTGTAGCAGTGGTTGTTGACGTTGCTGTCCAAATGCTCAAACATCCAAGCGTCATCATTTTTGTTTCGTGGTTTGAAGTGACTAGCACCTGCCTTTTTGCCTTTAGAAGTGAGAGAGACGAAATAGTACGGAGAACGAAGCGTCAGCCTCAGGCGGATTCGTATCGTAAGGTACTGGCAGGATGGATGACTCGAGGTAAACTTACCGTTTGAGGCATTCTTCACTTTGATGTGTCCAATCCAAACTTCGCAGTCATCATCAGCGTCAGTACCTGAGCCAGTGTTCCACACTTCCACCCTGACCAAGTTGTCTGTTTGTTCTGTTCCGCGGATCTTTTGATCAGCCTCGGCACTCTGTGCATACGTAACATCGTTGCACTACATCCTGGCAGTCTCTCCCTCTGTTCGAACCTGATTGTCAGTAATCTTGCACATTTATTTGGCTCCAACCAAGGCGGCGCTCCTCTTTGGGCGGCAAACCGTTCTGTACTCCCGAATTCGTTCCTCGGGATTCGCGGCGTCGGACGTTCCTACCTCATTCAAATGTTACCTCGCAGTAAGCAGGCTTGTCCAAGGCATGCGTTATCTCCCAATAGGAGTCATCAGCCTTCTTCGCAGAGATCACAAGCATCAACAAGAGATGGAGCAGAAAACGTAGAAAAATCCTGTTCATGGTGGTTTTAGAAAACGATTTTACTTTCGGCGTGTTGGCTTGTGCAAAGCCAAAAAATTGTGAGGGGAGGATTCGCTCTCGCCAACCGCCAAAGATACTGTTCCGATGCGAGAACAAGTACTCCGAGTACTAGCTAGGGCTCGACTCGAGTGCTCAGCATTGTTTGACAAGTGACCTCATTGTGGCTGGGAAGTCTTTTATTTACAGCCGTCGTCTCAACGCCCTGTCTAAGGCTAGATGGCGGTGCCAACTTCACTGAGTCAACACATAGTAGTCCAGAAACCTACTTTACTTTAGTGTATTAAGTTCGCACACACATATGAGTTTTCCAAGATCACAGCAGAGCGAAGTGATCGACATGCAACTGTAGAAACAGAGACGAAGAGGGTTGATATCCAAACTACTGCATGCCTCTCACCGCAGCTTGGCTACATCTTTCGAGACCAAAACCCCAATGTGCAGTAGCCCACTAACCACTCTCATCGATATCTTATGTTTACGTCTACTTTTGTCTAGAGAGTCTAATATCTGCTTGAAGAAGGACACGAAGGGAGGCAGGAAGTTTGTGTATGGAAGTGATGGATCCAAGATTTCAGGATTCAGGAGATCCAAGTTGAAGCAGAACCATGCAGGGAGGCAGGAAGTTTGAGGATGGAAGTGATGGATCTAAGATCTAAGGATTTGGGAGAGTTCGAGAGAGAGAGTTCGAGAGAGAGAGAGAGGTTGAAGTCACCTCTCACCTTGTTTGTGAAGAGCTGATATGCTTCTTTCAAAAGGATGCATAGCACCCAAGTCCTTGAAATGAACTGAGGCCGCATTTGACTCGCTGGTAAGGACGCCTAGGTCAACACCCAAATTGCCTGATTTCTTGGAATACACTTGGTTGTCCAGTGGGTCCAAAAAGACTTTGGCAAGGTCAAGGAGCCCAGTGTAGAACAGAGTGATCATTCCTACACAGAAGATGGAGTAAACACCAAGGTCTCCATAGAGTGCAAATGGGGAGAGCAAGACAAATGTGTCAACCAAGATCTGAACAAAATGAGTGTAGACCAGAGGCATACGTGTCTTGCCAATGTCAACAAAAGTTGCGCATAGTGATCGCAGTTTACACATCTTCTCGAGGAGCTGCTGGCTGAGAGATGGGGAATCCGTGAGGAGTCCATCGTGAATGCCTTGCCAAGCCCGGATCATCATCCACTCCAAGCACGCATAATGTTTCGAGCCTTCCGCCGTGCCAAGGCCTTGCAGAACCTTCAGCTGCTTTTGGGTCATGATACCCCGTTGTACAATACGCTCCATTCCTGTCTCAGTGAGAAGACAATTGTAGCGATTTGCACAAGACGCCCAGAAGAACATGTGGAAGAGACGACTGGATGCACCTACATCGTCCAATAGGGCTTCAGATTCCCTCGTGAATGTACCATCCTCGTTTCGTTCGATGGTAGTTGCCAACAGTAGAAAGAAGTCACTTTGGCGGCCTTGCAGTCCCCTTGTAATGTTCACAGTCTCATTCCAGAACATGTACGCTTGGTTGACATAAAAGGTGAGGATGAATGTGGTGAACGTCATCTGGTACACCCAAATCTTCCGAACAATAGTGAGGGTTTGGATCCAGACATGGTCTTCATCCGGTGCCATCCCAACCGACCATGTTGGTTCCCCAAACAGTCTTACTATCAAGACAAACACAAAAGAGAGCAGCATCATGCAAATGGCCGTTACATTGGTCTGCTCAAAGACTGTCCCATGCCACCGTGACCAAAGCCACTTCCTGCTTGGTTTGTACTGAGGAATGATTTCACCTCCTTCAAACTTTGAGGTGGTACCAGATAACTGGTTTATGGCTTCATCAATTTTAGTCAACTCATCATCAATGGGCTTCGGTGTCTCCTCTGTTGTGTCTTGATTGAAGGCATTAGCAAACTCTTTCCCTTTTGCCCGGAAGAGAACCCCTTGTTCTGATTTTACTGATATGGTGGCACCTCTCTTTGCATTGTAGAGAACTCCCAGCTCGCCAAACAAAGCCTTGCGAGAAAGAGTGCCATAAGGACCAGGCACAACATTTCCGTCGACAAAGACAGAACACTCTCCTTCAGCGACAATATACACATAACCATTCTCACAGGATTCACCTTGACGGACGATGATATCATCCTTTTCTACCTCATCCCTTGTGAAGGACATAACCAGATTGTGTAGGGCACCTGCAGAAAGATGTTTGAACATGAAGTTCCTTTGGAGTGTTTCTTCAATCAGGGCATACTCATCATGGTAAAGGTGGCTCATGACGCTCGACAGTCCGCTGTTCTGACGCAGCAATAGAGACCTCATTGACTTGCTAAACGATTTGAGAGACGTCGAACCAGAGCTCCTACGACGGGACATTGCCTTGACCAAACCAGGCCTAGGTTTCTTGGGAAGCTCAAATGAACCACCCAGGACTCGTTTACTGTCCTTGGATGCAGTTGTGAAGCATCGAATCACAAAGCTAGCCTCCGATGCGCCAGAATGAACCGAGTAATCCAAATCTTCGTCCATATTGTGCTTGGAGCAGGCAGAGTTGGCTACCTTGCCTGATGTAGCTTCTTCAATACTGAGCAGCGAGGTGGAGGAAGCACACCCCTTGATAGGTGGGAGTGCCTTGATTGCTTGAAGCCGGGATGCTCGTGACCACCCCATAAAACGCTCTCTGGGACCTTCTTTTGCTTCCTGGGTGTACTTGGCGGGGGCATTGGATCTCTCTACTCCAGGGTCTTCAGGGATTGGTCTGCCGTTCATAGCCACTGTTCGGCTCATGCCTTCTTCCATCTCTTGAAGTGAGTGAACAGAATCTGTCTCGGCAACACTGGTACTACTGCCATGTTCGCTGCAGTCCAAGTCTAGCCCAACGCTAACTCGTCGTTCGAATGTGGGATTGCCAGGATCTTCTGGAAGGGTGAGAACCGAATCACGAGCTGTGTTTCCATCTTCCTCGATAGCGCGAACACATGGGAATTCATTAAAACTTTCACATCTAGAGCTCTCACCCAGACCGCTCATAGACGTGTCCATGGTAGCAAGGGTACGGAAGGATGGATCTGATGAGATGATGTGTTTCGCTTGCCTAAAATGGGCATCAAGGGCTCCAGGTTTCCTGGGAGGCAACGATGACCATTTGGCCGTGCTCTTGCTATCTTTCATACCATTAACTGCAAAGGGAAGAGAGCTGGCGTTGGGGTGGAGGAATGGAGCCAAATGATCCATAAACTTCTTCGTTGATTGAGCTTCGGTTGCCATGGTTACTTGCCCACTGTAGCTTGCAAAAAGTAGATGTGATTGGTGATTCTATGATGAGTTGTGGCAGCCAGCTTGAGCTTCTAATTGTGGCATCACCATGCATTGAATTTGTGGCGATGGTAGATCATACGTAGTGGTTTTGGCTAGTACTACTGAGGAACAGCTTGGTTGGTGTTGGTCTTGTGCCTTGCCGGAACACGAATTCGATTGTTATACGCGAATACTCTTGGAATAAACGAGAGAGCGCATCTTTTGTAAACTTCAACGAACGTTCATACAAGAAGTCTCAATGGGCATTACATGGTGGAAGCAGCAGTTCAAGGTTTGGGGCAGAACCATTAATTAAGCCTATCTACTCAGCCCAGAAAGGGGCAACGTGTGCAGTTACTAACGTATCCCACCCCACACGCGTTCCATGTTCCATGTTCCTTGGATATCAGTCGGCCTTGCCACGCGTGAAGACATCAGGACCTCTAGCTAGACATCGCTCTTGGCGGTACGTTACCATCCTCTGGCCCCTGACCAATGAAAAGATGACCACCACACAAAAGACTCTGCTATTCGCTGGGAATTGGAACAATACGGACTGGCAGTCTCTGAGTATTACTCTCATCTTAGTAGCTGCTGGTAGGTCCACAAATGCATCATGCGTCTTGCTTCTGCCCCCAGAAAACACTCCGGGAAACTCAATTTATTTGTTCAATCACTACACGTGTACTGAGTACGCTGTGGATTTAGTACTAAGTCTATTGGTGCAGCTCCAGTGGCCTACTGGAGTACCTGTACGGTAACGCTGTGACGCTATGAGCAATTCTGAAAAGGTTGGCAATTCGCTCTAGCTGCTACCGGTAGCAACATGAACCAGTAGGCTTCGCCTTCGCTCGATATCGGTAGACTTGTCATGACAGTGGTACTATCGTACTAGCAACCAAAGACGGCGGGGAATAGTTTTATTCCAGTTTTTAAAAACTAAAGATGTGAGCCGCATACAGTGGACAGTGGAGAGTGGCAGTAGACTAGTACCAGCAACATTATTTTTATTGGAAGTCTAAATAAATCATTGTACTCTCCTGTACTCTGTACCTCTGTACTCGGACTTATGCATAACAGAATTGACTCATTTTGAGCAAGAAAGGATTTAGAGGTCGTGCTCTATCTGTTCATGTTCGGTCTGTGCCATTTGCCATCACCGCTTAGCTTATCATACCGGTACACTGTACACTGTACCGGTACTAGCTAGCTGGATAAAGTACATGTACGCGAAGTTTGGCTCAACCTGCATGTAGTTTTAGCTAGTTTTTTCTCTGAAGATGCTGAGATGCTGTGGAAGATAGACTGTGACGGGAGGGGTGACGGGACAAGATGCGAAACTCCTACCCTACTAGAGTGACGATCTATTCGGTCGTTGCGAGCCTGACTTTGACGTAGGAGTTTGCCCAAAGCCGATCGGGTACATGTAATTCTCTGCATTGGCATCCGTATTGGAAAACATATATGAGAGTCAAGAACAACATCTAAAGAAGCGAAAACAGAGGTCAATGGAAATCCATAAGGTGATAGTGGGAGGTGTGGTTATCAATCTGCAACCAAGGGACCAGTCTAGTATGAGTATATTAATCTACAAGCCAGGCCACAGACCAATCCACAACCAAGGTTGCCGACCGTGGGACTTTTGCTACCAATTCGTATCCTATCTATTATCTATTACTACTCTAGCCTAGCTAGTGATCTATAACATCCCTTGAGTAGAGGCACCCAGTCGTTGTCGACTTACTAGCAAAGGGCAAATCCCACGAATTCGCTCGAGGAAATGGCTGGGTACCGACACAGGAATCACCCACCAAGCACTAGAAAATAACAAGGGAGGGATGAATCCAATAGGTGGGTCCACTCTCGTGTCTGTTGTCGTATAACCTCCTACATGCACTTCGACAGCTGTTCCCACTCAGTGACTCGACGACGATAGATCTGTTCAGGCCGATGATAGTGCTGGCGGAAACTCCTCCGGAGCGATCGACCGACCGACCGGCAAAGGAGCGACAGCAATGGTATATTCTCGGCCGTTGGCATGCAGTGCAGCATAGAAACAACAAAAAGATATGAGTCTTGTTTTCTGTGCTGCACCGCAGACAGCCGGAGACCCTTGTCTTGCAAATTCCACCAACTTCTGTCATGACCAATAAAAGAAAACCTTCCCGAACTGGTATGTTTTCAATGAGGATGGCTTTCACTTCTGCACCGGAGATGGTCGGCTTGACTGGGGCTTGATAGTACCGGTAGAGGTGCAATGCACTCTCGCTCACTTGATCGACCGGTACTGGTATAGTGGTATACCGGTAGTATTCCTCGGCCGATATCCGACTGCTTTCCCACGGTCCATAGAAATGAATGAAGGATGGCTTTCAGACGTGCACCTTCAATAGCAGGGTTGATAACAGAGGAGCGACCAATCGATCGGCTTGGAAGTTGTATCAATCGAGACCATCTGATTGACTGATGTTTGATGGTACCGGCAACCGGCAGAAAAGGCGCGGCCGATCGATGGGCTTGAACTCGTTCGATCGATCAGCTTGAACTCGATCAAAGAATAGTCAAACGGGACACTGTGGAGTGATTTCATTATCTCATTTGAGGTTAGATTCCAGGAAACGAGAGGACACCTGAGCAGGGTGACGAAATAGGATTCTCTCGAATGGAAGCTGTTGACCCAAAGATCGAAGACCGGTTGCGTGTTCAGGGAGAAGGTCACAGCCTTGGTCGCAAGATAAATGAGGCTCGCACCTCTCCTAATAATACTCACTGTTAAGATAACGATAAAACACCTCTTCGGTCGAGCTCCACGCACCTCCACCGGCTTTTCCAAAAAACCACACCTTGGCTCGCTACGCTAGTAGCTAGGCTACTGTGCGAAAACAAAAAGCCAAAGTCCGCTATTCTTCAAGCTCCGTGAGGCACGACATCGTTTCGCCCCATGTGTGTGTTGGGAAAGGTGCGAATCTGCTGAGATGGTAAATTTCCAACTCCAGCAACTACACCATGACCCTTCATTACCACTAGTACTGAGTTTCACTCCACAGCCTAGCATACTAGACTAGGCAATGTGGTAGAGAAGAAGAGGGACCATACGCTAAACTAGCTAGTGCCATCGCTTCTTGGCTACATCTAAAGAACCAAACCCCAATGTGCAGTGGCTCGGTAACAACTTTTATCGATTGGCTGCATATGTTTACGTCTATTTTAGTCTAGAGAGTCTGAGATAAATGTGAAGAAGAACCATGCAGGGAGGCAGGAAGTTTGAGTATGGAAGTAATGGATCCAAGATTTCAGGATTCAGGAGAGAGGTTGAAGTCACCTCTCACTCAAAAGCTGATATGCTTCTTTCAAAAGGATGCATAGCACCAGAGTCCTTGAAATGAACAGATGCAGCATTTGATTCGCGGGTAAGGACTCCTAGGTCAACACCCAAGTTGCTGTTTTTATTGGAAAACCTTTGGTTGTCCAATGGGTCCAAGAAGATTTTGGCAAGGTCAAGAAGCCCAGTGTAGAACAGAGTTATCATTCCTACACAGAAGATAGAGTATACACCAAGGTCTCCATAGAGTGCAAATGGGGAGAGCAAGACAAATGTGTCAACCAAGATCTGCACAAACTGAGTGTAGACCAGAGGCATGCGTGTCTTGCTGTTGTCTCCAACAGTTGCACAGAGTGCTCGCAGTTTACACATCTTCTCAAGGAGCTGCTGGCTGAGAGATGGGGAATCAGTGAGGATTCCATCGTGAATGCCTTGCCAAGCCCGGATCATCATCCACTCCAAGCACGCATAATGTTTCGAGCCTTCCGCCGTGCCAAGGCCTTGCAGAACCTTCAGCTGCTTTTGGGTCATGATACCCCGTTGTACAATACGCTCCATTCCTGTCTCAGTGAGAAGACAGTTGTAGCGATTTGCACAAGACGCCCAGAAGAACATGTGGAAGAGACGACTGGATGCACCTACATCGTCCAATAGGGCTTCAGATTCCCTCGTGAATGTACCATCCTCGTTTCGTTGGATTGTAGTTGCCAACAGCAGAAAGAAGTCGCTGAGGCGGCCTTGCAGCGCCCTTGTAATGTTCACAGTCTCATTCCAGAACATGTACGCTTGGTTGACATAAAAGGTGAGGATGAATGTGGTGAACGTCATCTGGTACACCCAAATCTTCCGAACAATAGTGAGGGTTTGGATCCAGACATGGTCTTCATCCGGTGCCCTCCCAACCGACCATGTTGGTTCCCCAAACAGTCTTACTATCAAGACAAACACAAGAGAGAGCAGCATCATGCAAAGTGCCGTTACATAGGTCTGCTCAAAGACAGTCCCATGCCACCGGCACCAAAGCCACTTCCTGTTCGGTTTGTATTGAGGAATGATTTCACCTCCTTCAAACTTTGAGGTGGTACCAGATAACTGATTGATTGCTTCATCAATTTCTGTCAAATCATCATCAATGGGCTTGGGTGTCTCCTTGGTTGAATCTTCATTGAAGGCCTTGGCAAATTCTTCCCCAATCGCCCGGAAGAGAACCGCTTCTTCTGATTTTACTTTAATGGTGGCTCCTCTCTTTGCATTGTAGAAAACTCCTAGCTCACCAAACAAAGCCTTGGAAGCTAGTGTGCCATATGGACCAGGCACAACATTTCCGTCGACAATGACAGAGCACTCTCCTTCAGCGACAATATACACATAACCATTCTCGCAGGATTCACCTTGACGGACGATGATGTCATCCTTTTCTACCTCATCCCTTGTGAAGGACATAACCAGATTGTGCAGGGCACCTGCAGAAAGATGTTTGAACATGAAGTTCTTTTGGAGTGTTTCTTCAATCAGGGCATACTCGTCATGGTCAAGGTGGTTCTTGATGCTCGACATTCCACTATTCTGATGCAGTAACATAGACCTCATGGACCTCATTGACTTGCCGAACGATTTGAAAGACGTCGAACTAGCAAAGCTCCTAAGGGACATTGTCTTGGACAACAGAGGCCTACTAGGTGCTTTCTTGGGGAGCTCAAATGGACCACATAGAACTCGTTCACTGTCCTTGGACGAAGTCTTGAAGTCTCCAATCACAAAGCTAGCCTCTGATGTGCTGGAATGAACCGAGCAATCCAAATCTTCGTCCATACTATGCTTGGAGCAGACAGACTCGGTTAGCTTGCCTGGTGTTGCTTCTTCGATACTGTGCAACGAGGTGGACAGTGAGCCCTTCCCGGAAGGATACCCCTTGAGAGGTGGCAGTGCCTTGATTGCTTGAAGCCTTGACGCACGCGACCACCCCATGTACCGCTCTCTGGGACGTTGCTTTGCTTCCAGGGTGTACTTGAAGGAGACATTGGATCTCTCTACTTCATGGTCTTCAGGGATTGGTTTGCCGTTCATAGCCACGGCTCCGCTCATGCCTTCTTCCATCTCTTGAAGTGAGTGAACAGAATCTGTCTCAGCAACACTGGTACTACTGCCATGTTCACTGCAGTCCAAGTCAAGCCCGGCGCTAACTTGTCGCTCGAATGTGGGATTGGCCGGGATTTCTTCTGGGAGGGCGAACATGAAATCACGAGCTAGGTTGTCTCCATCTTCATCGATAGCGCGAACACACGGGAATTCGTTAAAGCTCTCACATCTAGAGCTCTCATCCAGGCCACTCACAGACGTGTCTATGGTAGCAAGGGTATGGAAGGATGGATCTGATGAGATGCTGCTTCTCCCTTTCCTCAAATGGGCATCAAGGGCTCCAGGTTTCCTGGGGGGCAACGAGGACTGCCTGGCTGTGCTCGTTCTATCTTCCTTACTGTTGACTGCAAAGGGAAGAGAGCTGGCGTTGGGGTGGAGGAATGGGGCCAAATGATCCATAAACTTCTTCGTTGATGCAGCTTCGGTTGCCATGGTTACTTGCCCACTGTAGCTTACAATAAGCAATTGCTTTTGGTGAATCTAGCTAGCTAGGACGAGCTGCTTCTGCGGGCTGAAGCTATCAAATTGTGGTATCACCAATCACCAATGCGGCTCCAAATGCAATGCATTGAATTTGTGGCGACGGGAGATCCTTGGTTGCCGAAAATGGCTTGGTTGAGCTTGCCGGAACTTGGATCACGCATTCCAAAAGCGGATCCTTGAGCTTTAAAAAAAGACGAGAGCATAGTACTCTGAGTACTCTTAATAGTACGTGTAAATCGCTTGCAGCGAACAGCTACGAACGCTGAAACATTTATTGCTGGGTCTAAAAAGGAATTAAGTCGTCTACACTGGAAGCATCTGACGAAGGTTTTGGGCAGAAACCACTATAAGCCGTATCTTCTCAGTGGCCTAAGCATAGAAAGGTGCACGTGTGCAATTACTAACACACATGCACACGAATCCACGTGGTCCTCTTATGGAAAGGATCTCATTGCTATCATCTTCTTCAAGCTTGCCACGCATCCGACCACGCATGCTCTTCGAGAGTGGATGCTTCGACCAACCAATGAAAAAGTGTTATGAATTGGAAACAATGACAATGTGTCAGCCCCTACCAGGTACCGGTATGCTCAGATGACACTGAAAGCAAGAAGTACTAATAGTGGAGTTGATATCCTTTGGCACTTCGAGCAGAGATCCATCTTATGTAGGTCTAGTTGCTGGTGGGTCAAATGCATCAATTTTCCTGCCCTGAGATAGCCCCCCCAACTGAGTTTGTTCAATCACTACTTGCTAAGGCTACTGATCTACTTCGGCAGCCATGACAAGATGACAAGTAGAACGGAGCACCGTAAAGTACGCTATTAATACATGAGGGTTCAGCTAGGGGTTCATGATCTCCCCATGATGTGGCACCGTACATGTAGGGTTGTACCACCTTAGTACCGAGAGTCCATAGTCCATAGTGGCACGGAACTCTGTTACATGTATGTAGTCGAGTCCAGGCGAGCTCGAAAGATGGTGGGGAATAGTTTGGTTAATGCCAAAAGTCGTGTTTGCAATTCTAAATCACCGAACTCCCCTCTCCCCTGAAAAGAATAATTTTTTGCCCCCTGATTTACGTGGAAGGATTTAGTTTCAGCGTTCTTCCAATGCCACGTCTTGCACTTCTCTAATTATTTCTAATAACCTGGCAGACATAGACGACAGCTACAAGACTTAGACTACGATCTGTAGCTGAACACGTGGTCATCATTAGTTTTTGTTTTGTGGTACTGGTAACGCTGTACCGGTACCAGGTACAGTCCTACCGTACAGTCGTATCGTTGAGGAACTGAGCTGTAAAAGAATGCCAGTGACTGAACGTCCCATTTCCAATAAAATTATTAATACGAGACTAAGTCTCGTATACAACTAAGTCTCGGAGACTTAGTTGTATACTCCTTGGAGGAATTCCCCGACTCCGGGAATTCCTCCACTATTCCTCCAGTGTCTGAAGGAAGCATTAAAGGGAAAGGGAATGGGGGAAAGGAATTAACTGCCAGTCACACTAGGGACTCTACGTAGGCTTGTGTACAACAGTACTGATTCATGACTCACAGTCACGCTCATGACTGGTCAGTCAAATTCCTGCTCCTTCGAGGAATTGGGGAATTCCTCCATTCCTTCAATAATTCCCCCTCTCCAAAAAGTACAAGGAATAAGGAATACCCAACCAAGATACGAGAGAGTACGAGTAAGGCTTTATCGACTTTCTTTGCTTTTGCCCTAAGAGTCAGAGCTTTTGCATGTCCTCTAGCTAGACTACTCAGTACTGCACGCTCCGGTAGCCGCTTACTAGACTACCGCTATGCATACGGTACTAGTAGTTGCTGGCTCTAGCTAGAGCTGGTAGCTACAATGCCACAATGAACCGCTCGATGTCCCTCAATCTTCAATCTACTAGACTACTCATATCTACTAGTTTTGCGTCCTCGGTAGCTTAATTAAGCTTGTCGGAGTGTCGGAGTTGGAGAGGTAGCTCCGCAACTCCGGAATCCAGTGTTGGTTGCTGTTCCAAGGTTCCAAGGTTCAATGCGAATACACGATACATACCTCGAGGTTCTTTTGGTAAAAGATTACGGTGTTACAGTGTTGGCGAACACCAAATGGTCAACGAGACGCCGACTTGGTGGCAGTGGTCCCAAGCAGCTGGCAGCCGAGGATGATTGTCCCATTGTTCTCATCCTGCAGCGTTTGTTTTATGACTTACTTGCTTCTAGCTTCAACTTGCAAGCTGCTAGCTAGCTACACGTATGATAGTAGGTCGTTTCCAGGCTGTGGTAGGCAAATGCAACCAGGTTGGACATCCCTGGACCAAATCAAAAGCGGATTTTGATGGATGGGAATGCAAATGCAGCCAGAGTGACAGTCTACCGTGCTCACTTTAGCACCAGCCACATTCACCTGCGATCAGCAAGGGCTTGTGCGTTTTGGTAGCTAGTAGCTCCTCCCGCTCAAGCTTCCAAGATGATCTGATCGTCATTGTGGCTGAGGCTTCGATCGGCCCATGGCAAGAAACACCGTGCAACCATGATTCGATTCTTCGATCCGATCCATTCAATCAAAATCGCCACAGTCGATAGTTTGACTCCGGAAGAAGGAGTACTTTCTAAACTTTTTGATTAACAAAAACCCCATCTCTTGAGAGGATGGGGCAAGACTGGGCGGCGCTTTCCCGAGCTCAGGTGCGTTCCTAACCAAACTCCATGTGTGTCCTCCGTGCATACGCGAAACACATTTATTTTCATCGATTTATTTAGGCGTACGTCTTGAGAGGATGGGGCAAGACTGGGCCGCGCTTTCCCGAGCTCAGGTGCGTTCCTAACCAAACTCCATGTGTGTCCTCCGTGCATACGCGAAACACATTTATTTTCATGGATTTATTTAGGCGTACGTATCAAGATTTCATTCCTATCCATGTGACACACAGCGGTACGCGAAAGAAACACCACGCAAATCCCCAACTCTAACGATAATCACCTCCTCTTTCACCACAATTTCCCTCACTTTTCGATTTTCGAAACTCGGTAGAGTTGGGGATTTGCGACTTAGAGTTCGAGATTTGTGACCGTGACTGAGTTCGGCTGGCTCTAACGTTCTGATTGGTCCTTTCTTTTTCCCTCATAATTTCGGTATGGCGAATTGAGAATGCAAAATTACTGATACGGGGTACAGTGGTACCGAAATTATTGGGCAAAAAGAGGGAAAGCAAGCCCATTTTTTAACAGTTAACTCGATTTGGCATACGTACAGAGGAATAAAGAGGTCAAAATGACTGGTTAGGAACGATCCTCATCAGACACAATGATCAAAGGATGCCAATTACTTTCTGGTGGTGTGTCAAAGCCATCATGGAACCCTCACCACTTTCTGGTGGCCCATGCCAAGCGAAACCAAGCCAAGCTCACACAAAAACACCACAAGCAATCAGAGGAAAATCAAGTGAGACTTCCCAAACTAGCACACACCAAGAATGAGCAAAACGAACAAATCAACGTCGTCGTTACCGCCCAAGAATGCTCCTTCTCTCGAGGTCCTCGCAGTCACAAGCTTTGTGTTGGAGCTTTGGCATTTTGGCAACTCTCTCCCCGTCAAGAATCGATGGGACACATGGCATATTCATTCCATGTTGGATAGCTATGTGATTCACACAATGCTGGGTCTCGTCGTGGCCCGGTATTTTCGAGCGTGGCATTGGTGGGAAGCTGTATTGTTTGCCATTTCTCGTGTCTTGGTGGAGGGATTCCTTTCGGCCGAGCACGGTGGCATGATGGCTATCAAAGATGGTGGTTTGGTGGAGAAGGGATATTATGCGGTTCCAGGGGGGTTGTATTTGCTGTATTTCTTGTTGACCATGGGCATTTTCTTGATCCGAGGTCAGGTTCTGCACCCCATCTTTTTGTTCCTTGGTCTGTGGGCGTATGTCATGACGATTCTGCCTGCTGGCGAGTATTTGACCTATGGAACGTCTTGGGGATACTATTTGGCTCATGCGGCCAACTTCATCACATTTAACCCAGCCTTGATTGCACTGATCACGGGCTACGGAGGCCCTGCAGCTGCAGACTCATCAGGTTTGTCGCCATTCAAGAACGTAGCAGAGAAATCCATCTGATCAGCCAATGGATAGAAAGGAATCTGTTTATAGGTGGAGTGGATGTATATTACCGGTATATGTCCTCCTGGCTACGGTACTGCACTGCTAGCTGCTAGAACAAGAAATGGTGGGGGCAAAGATAGAGAGCGTTTGTGACTATGCATAATATGTGAACCTTGGTCTTTCTTGCTTACTCGCCTCCTACCGGTATGAAAGCAAGTACACTGAAGTGCCAGCCAATCCGTGCGTTTGTTACTGAGGACGCACTGATGCAACCCAGGAAACTTGAATCGACTACTAGCTAGCTAGGTGAGCACGGAAGCAATACATCCGATGGGAAGAGGTCTGACTAAAAGACTGCCACTGTTCCAGCAGGAAGGGAAGATAGATAGAGGAGGATTTGTCTGGACTTTCTGCAACTGTCTTCACTGCGTGCTGTGCTGAAGCACGGTACCTGGTACCGGTATTATTAATAGCTAGCTAGAAACTGGAGCATATACATAAAATAGTTGAATTGCTGCTGGAAATATCAACCTTTCTTGTCCTCGATCTAGTGGCTAATACTGGCAGCTAGCTTGCTTGCAGACACGGATTGTGTCTGTCTAGCAACCCGAGGACACCACCAAAGCAAAGCAGACGTGTGCTGCACCCATCACAACAGTCGCGTCACTCCCGCGACAACAAGTAAGTGAGATCGGCGTTCATTTCCCCCTTGGCCTGAACAGAATAATGGAGACCAGAGTCACCGCCCTGCTCGAGGTTCGCCGTCCTCTAAATAGGTGCGTAGTCGATCCCACGACTGAGCCAATTTGGCGGCAGGTCGTCAGCTCTGTCGATCGTTATTGAACACCGCTCGTCCATTTCACCCTCGCAATAAATAAACAACACCTCTACTTACAACCGAGTTTGAAAAGGAGAAAAGAAGAAGAAGAGTTGTTGTTGTTGTGGCGACCAGCAAGTAAAACAAAACAAACGGAGAGAGGAGACATGGCCAGTTTGTGCAGTCCGTTAATGATGCAGTCTCGAACGTCTAGTTTGGTAGCGTTGCTGCAAGCGAGCATTATGCATGTCTCGCAAGACGAATTTGATCCAGTGCTCTACCAAGCCATGGCGTCGTTGCACGAGTATATCGGGAGTCATCAAGAACGGTGTATGATGGGCCGACCGGGATCGGTGGTATCGACCGCTCAGTACTGGAAGACACGTCCGGCCTTTTACAAACCCAATATCCCCAATCGAGACAATGTGGTGGCGTCGGGGTGGTTGGAACAAATGACAACGGTTCATCATCCTCATCACAACAACAATGACAATACTACCAAAGGCAAAGAGAGTAAAAGCAAGAGCAAGAGCGCCATTACGTGGGAGACGGTACTCATGCTGCTGGTACTGCCAGGCATGGACGATGAGTCCACCATCACTGGCAACAACCACAACAACAATTCGAGCAGTAATATGAGCAAACAACCGTATCTTCGCATTGCGCAAGAAGTGCTCTGCGAAAGTGGCCAATTTGCGCCCAAATTGCGGACCAAACACAAAATTCCACTGCATTCCAAATTCCTGAGGTGTGAACCCGTCAACTTGTACGGAGATATTCGACTCGTTTTACACATTGGAGCCGAAACTTCGGGGATTCAGAATTGCGTCATTACCTTTCGCTGCAAAGAAGATACCGCCGCGGCTGCTGCGTGGGTCTCGGAATTGCAACGATTCCTCGATCCCAACAATAGCAACAGCAATGGCAGTCATAATAAAGCCACCAAACCACTCATTCCATCGCCTTCCAAAGGACATCCTACCATTGCCCTCAGCACCACCCAAAGCAGTTTACTCCATTGCCACAGCAGCAACAGCAGTTCCTCAACGGTGGAATTCATGAAACAACAACTGCAACAAACAACGTCATCACGACAAGAAATGCCCAAGGAAAAGCTCGATCCTCCTCCCAATAATGGTGCCGATGCCGATGGTGAAGCACCAAAGGGACCCCACGATGAGGAAATTGCCAATCAAAGTGTCGAAGTCGAAATGGACGAAGAAAACGATGGCGTCAACATTCACGATGGGCTCGACTACGATTTGGAAAATCCATCCGATGAAGACATGGCCGGGGTTTCGTCCTCCTCCTCCTCACATCATTCCAATACAGCAGGAATGAAAGCAACAACGACGACGACATCAGCAAAGGTAGAAACGAACGCAACCAAGGTGGAAACAAACGCAACCAAGGCCGAAGTGCAAACAAACGCAAGCAGGGATCCTCCCACAGAAACAACCAACGCAGACGAAGAGAAACCACAGCAGGATACCACGACACCACTGGACGATAGCAGCGACCAAAAGATGCATGTGAACGTTTCATTGGACCCGCCGCAACCACCACAGGCAACGCCCACGCAAGAGGATTTGATTGAACAGGCTAGGTATCATGCACCCACTCCCACCAATGCGCCCACACCAAAGGCTAAATCTGTAAAGAATAGGCCGCCCACACCAAAGGCAGCCACTAATACGTCGGCGCAACCGCAACAACCACAAGCGGTCCCGAGCACTTCCCTGTCCGTGGATACAACTGAACCACCTCCAGTGGAGCCACATGTCGGCGACAAGGAAGCGCCTACTAAGGAACAAGGGCCTCCCTTGGATCAGCAGGCAGAGCCACTATCGACGCCCTCTGTCTCCACGACAACCAAGAACACCTTTGCTATCCCAACGCCAATCAGCACTAGTAGCAGCAAGGAAGTGGCAGAAGAAAAACTACAAGAGTTGGAACCCACTGCGACGAACACTCCTACTGCGGCTGCGACTGCCTCGCCAAAATTCGCAGTGTTGGCTCCCAAGGCTGCTCCTCCAGGAGCTAGACAGAATGTAGTGCAGGAACGCAAAAAGCTGCAGCAAGCCAAGCAGCAACAACACAAGACCCCACAGCAACCACAAGGTCAGCCACAACCCAAGCCTGAACCACCATCACAGCAGCAGGTTCCTCAACAGCCAAAGCCGCAGGCCAAGACACCACAACCTCAAATTCAAATGCAAGCGCAGACTCAACGACGACATCCATCTCCACATCAAAAGGTGCATCAGATTAAACAACAGCGACAAATGTACCAACAGCAGCAAAGGCAGGCGGGACACCAACCAAAGGTGCCACAATCCACACCACAACCACAGTCAGCGGGTGGCACACCCAAAGCAACATCCACGGCCGCGGCTGCCGCAGCAACGATTCAAATGGAAAAGGAATTGCGAGTGGAGAATCAAAAGAAGGCGGCCAATGAACGACGACGACAGGACTTGGAATTGCAGCGCAAACTGGCACGCGTCGAACAAAAGTGCAAGGACCTCGAATCCAAACGTAAATTCTTGGAAAAGGAACAGCGCAAGCAAGAGTTAATTGCCAAGGCAGCTCAGCGGCCATCCAATGACACGTCCATCATGTTGCAGCAAATTCAGCAACAAATGAAAACGGTCGATGCCGACATGGGACAAAAGAAGACGGAGATTGCTCAAATGCAAGCGGAGATTGAAAGTCGCAAGAATATTCCAATCCAGGCTACTGCGGCAGCTGCAGGCAACAACACTAGCAATGCGCCTTCTACCACAACAACGGCTTCCACAGCGGCTCAACCAGTTTCTCAGGCGGATGCGGCAGCCCAGAGACGTCTTGCGGAACAAGCTCGTCGAGAACGATACTTGGAAGCACAAAAGAAGGCAGCCGTGGAGAAGAGACGACAAGAACTCGAGGAACAACGTCGCAAGGCGAGGGAAGAGCAAAAGAGAAGAGACGAGGAGAAGAAGCGGCGCTTTATGGAACAAGAGCAACGGAAGCAAGACCTCATGGCCAAGGCAAAGGCTGGAAAGATCCAGCCCGATCAAAACTCGGCGCTCATGAAAAAGATGAACAACCAAATGTTTGCCTTGGATGCTGAAGCTGAAAAGCGTGCCGAAGACGCCAAGGCGGAAGAGGAAGAAAACAATAATACGGGTCAGGAGCAAGAGCAGGAAGAAGAGGTGGAAGACCCCGAAACGGCGCGAATGCGAATTGCCGAGGAAGCTAGGCAGCGTCAACTGGAAGAAGAAGCCAAGCGAGTAAATACGCAACCTGTGAATGAAAAGCCAACCGTGAAAACAGCACAACAACCACATGCTTCTGGGGAAGCAGGTTGGCCTGCATGGAGTCAGCAGCCAACAGCGGCTGCACCACCATTTCAAAGTGGAGCACATCAGAATCCCGCTCAATATCAAGGTCCACAAAATGCACACTTCCAGAACCAGACGCCTCATCATCATCCTAATCATCCATCGTCTGTCCCAATGCCGAGCTCGCCTCATGTGTACAATCAGTACCAGCAGCAGCCAGAAATCCCTTATCGGGCACATGCGGCATTCAATGTCAACGTGAACCCACAGTCGCCCCAACCAAACTACGCAACGTCTCCCACTCCACACCAACCATCTCCCGCTGGCAATCAGAGAGCACGGCAACCACCTCAACAGTCACCTGGTGAAGCTCGTCCTTCGCCACATCCTTACCCTTACCAGCAACCTCCAACCCCGAACGCCTCCGGACCGACTTCCCACCAGCAGAATCAGGGCCAATCAGGAAGCGGTCAAAAGTACGGCAAAATGGTGGCGCAGAATGACGACGACGATCCCTCCATGATGACGGACTTGAAACGAAATGTTATCGTTGGCTGGGCGTTACGGCCTAGCGATAGGATGGGGCTGAAACCTGTTCATGAGCTCTTGCGTAGCATTCAGACCGTTTTTCCACCGGCTAATAACGTGGCTGCTCATGCCTATTTTGATGGTTGGAAACCAATCACTGCTGACGAACTGCTGAGCCCCACTGGTGCTCCCGAGGAGAAGAAGCTAAACAAGGCCGTGCGGAAACTTCGATTCTTCCTTCATCCTGGTACGTGCTAGAATTCTCTCAATCCCATTATGATACGCAGCATCCTCCTCACATCTTTACTTTTCCTTCAGACAAGCTGCCACGAGACCTGACAGACGAACAGCATTTTCTGTGCAAGCTGCTGTGGGACATTACTAACGATTCATGGGAAGAATACAAGAAGGCTGCAGAAGAGTTGGATTGGATGAATTAGTTGGATTAGTTGTTTGTTACTACTAGTGATACATGTTTATATCTACATACCGGTATGCATAAATGTAGTGATCCTTTGCCTGTCTCTCTAGCTAGCTAGTCCTTTCGGCTCATTTGTCTTCGGTTCAATCCCCGTGTTTGTGGTCAATTCCTCTCCTACGCGCAGGCCAAACTCACGCAGAGGGAGCCACTGCCTCGTCACAATCTGGCGCACCGTCAACAACTGCTTGGTATGATGATAATATGGTCTCCATGACTGTGAAGGTCAAGGGGGTTTAGTTAGAGTGGGGAGGTTAGGTCGAGCCACTACTGGTACCGTACCACGGAGAGAAGGAATGCGCCGGCCAGTGGTACCGAGCGCAGCAAAAATGCGCCTCGATGCGATGTACTGAGTAGCACCCAAGTCTGGCTGCTCCTCAGACGCCCGCCCCATGCTCACTGCTGGTGCCTGGCTTCCCGATTGTTCGCATTGTTTCTTTCTCAGTCGTTGCCAAGTTCCTTGCTGCCTTCAATATATAATTATGCTCGGACTGCCTGGTTGGTTGGTGTCATTACTACTGCTAGCTAGCGACACCGATACTGACTGGTTGGTTTGAGGAGGTGAAGATTGGGTCCCACCAGCAACAAGAGCTAATTGACTTTCGCTCAGCTTGACATTTTCGTCCTCATCAGCCAGCTAATTATCCAAGCTGAAGAAGAGCATATGACTACTTGCCCCGCAAGTCACGTGCAATGCGTGCTGTTATTGCGGGTACTAGGTGTTGCATTCTGGCCCAGCAGACATCCAAAGCTCTGCTGGGATTTCCAAGAAGCTGCTAGAAGCTGCTAGCATGCACTATCATAGCCAGCTAGCTAGCTAGCTAGCTAGAGTTTGGGAGAAGCTGCAGTCTAGCCAGTCCCGTCGTTGAACACTTCCTTCCACCACCTAGCTACTCGTAGCTCTATCGATGCTATTCCTCGCTCTTGCCAATCACACTTCAGGGTTTTGGCGACGCTTTGTGGAAGGAAGTCCTGTGGTATGAGTCGCTTGCCTTCAACGGATTTGAAAGCTACGAAATTGAGACTGTTCAAAAGACGCTGGGTAGTGGGAGGTGCAATCCCGCATAACTCTGACCAATAACAACACTGCTGGCCTTTTACAGCTACAATTTATTTTACCCTTAATATTTAGATATCTAGCACATGGACTGGACTCGACGAATAGGTGGTCTAGCTAGCGAGCCCCTGTACTGTATCCACCACACTTGGCTCCTGATCAACCAACAGCGTAGTGTAGCAACCGACAACTTCTGATAGGAAAGTAGTTCTGTGAGACATTTCTACCCTTTTGACACGCAAACGGAAAGTCCACTTTTGTGGGGCAGATGAATCGAATCGAATAATGCCATTTGACCTGCTTTGAAAGCAGTTTAGCTCAAAAATTAGATTTTATCAGCTCTGTAGCTAGCAGCTGTAGAGGGGGAGATATTGTACATGTACTGGCCGAGTGCGGAAGTATCTTCTAAAAGCCTACCGGTACCAGCTAAAGTCAAATACGTTTCTCCACAAGCTGTCTCCTTGCAAGTATCTGCCTTCTTATATTCAAGGCATGAGCGCGCTTCGCTTGAGGAAAACCTGAGAGACAAGCATGTTTCATTTAACCCTTGACGACGTGCCCTCTTAGAAGTGGCTTTGCCAGAATGCCTCTGAACACCTTTTATTTACGATCTGTTCCGTTAAGTACCTGAGTAAAGTGAGATTACGCTCTGGAGTTCTGCTGGGAAAGTGAAGTAAAGAAAGACCCGATCGCCAACAAAAACAGCCAAGCGTGGCAATACATGTAAAACAAAGAGCCCTCCCTTGGTTGCCACCGGTTTTCAAGAAGAGGCACAAACGCAACATTGCATGTGTCACTAGAAATTTCTGCTGGTTTGGTTCCTCTTCTCTGTTGTCTCTCATAAAGCACCAAGCCCAAGGCATTATCTTGGCTATACCGCTGCGCTACTCTACTAGAAGCAAGCTACCCACTCCCATCCTGCCTACTCCCATCAACTGGCTACCGTAGTAGAAATGATTTGGACCGCCACAACCTCGCCCACGATGATTCTTGACTCTCAACAAAAGCCGGGCACTGCCTCTACTGCGATGTTTGATATGCTGTTGGACGCCAATAACCCAACCAAGTACACGGAGACTTCCTTTGACGAGGACATTCTGTTGAACGACGAGGACGAGCATGATAATGTCTTGATGTCTTCTATTTCGCTGGATGACTCTGCCAGCTTTTTGACGATCGACGACGATGATGATGTCGAGGAGGAGAGCGAAGACACTACCGAAAAGTCCTCTAGCAGCACTCTGCCTCTGCTGCATCAAGTGTTCCCCGATGAAACTCTGTTTGACGCCAAGGAGCAGCGATTTGAATGGGACGATGACTTTTCTATTCTCAAGAAGCTTCGAAGGACACGACTCTCCACGGTCGTGGAAGATGACAACCAAGAGAGATAAATCTCAAAACCAACACAACGTGTATTCATAACCACCCTCCCAATAGAGCGCACCAGGGGGTGCGCTTCATTCCACACTGCCAATCAACCATCTCTCCAGCGCAGGGTTGGGGACCCATAGGACTATTATTCTACGTGAGGGACGTAGAATCAACGGGCACTCGGGAAGCACTCGATATCTGCAAAATAGCTGTATGTTGCTGCGAGTCATGTATCTGTAATCACTTCCGATAACACTAATTGTTTCAACACCAAACTGTCTTGACAGTAGCTAGTTTCTACCGTACCGCAGTTAGGTTACCTTCACTCTGTGGTGTGTTGACTTGATCTAACTAAGCATGAGGTTGCCCCCTAGCTAGGGGATGGCAGGGTGGAACTGGTGTTGTCGCAGAACAAACGCAGGGGATGTGAAGTGCCCCACTTACGCTGATGATAACGCACCCGTTCAGCCATGGTCATGTGTTGGTGATCCGAGAATTGGAGCTAGCTAGCCAAAGCGGGGGTGTCCATAGCGCACAACTTGGCGGCACGGAAGAAATGGCAATGGTGCCGACATAGCGGTACGAATGATACTGCGAGAAACGCCACCCAAATACTGCAACTTAGGAGGAGGGTTTCAGAGGACCCGAACGTGATAACAGCCACCCACACAACATTGTCACTACCGGTACTTAGATACATTTCCAATAGCCTTGTGTATGTTGTTCATTAGTATCCTAGCTAGTACAGTAGAGAATGGCATCGTTCTTGATTGATTTCTGGGATGCCTTCATCCATTCCCATTGCCTCTGGCACTGCCCAGTCCCCCGACGAACCACTACCATGGCCACCGCCTGCAACTTCTCCATGGTTGTACGACGATCTACGTCGATGGACGACAGCTTCCTCCTCTTCCTCGTCGTCACTGTCGCTTTCGTGCATCAGAAAGGGGGGCATAAAAGAGGCTCTTGGCATCATGGAAGGGCCCAGAGACTCGGGTCCCAATGAATTCCGTGACACTGCGACTGGCGAGGGTCGAGTGGGATCCTTTCTGATTGTGGCATTTTGTGCATGGTGCTCCTGGTTTTGGTGCTGAGTGGTGATGACCGCCCGTGGACTGCCTGGGGCCAATTCTGGGGGCAAATTCTCCAATGTCGTTGTGGGGCCTTGTGGTGGAGACAGAGGCGGCGTCGTTGGAGTCGTTCGAAGGGCCTCGTCTTCTTCCATGTCCAAAGCTTCTTCATCGTATTCGACCTCTTTGGCGTCCATCGCATCTGATGAAGACACGGCAGGTGTCGCTCTCACATCATGAGATGAATCCATCACTGCCACACCTCCTTCATCCGAATCAAACACCATACTGACACCCAAGTCCGAATCAAAGACAGTGCCAGTGATGTCTTCTTCTAGCTTGTAAAGCTTCTTCAAATGCTTGTCCACTCTGTTGCTGTGAGCAACAATCTTCTTTGCGGACTTGCTGCTGCTGTCGTTGTTGTTGCAATGAGTTTCCCAGTGATAGTCTGGGTTCCAGTTTTCGTCCTCGCTGTTCTTACTATTATGATGCTTGTGTCCATGCTTTCCTCCTTTATGCGTTTTGCTGGAATGTTTCTTGCCATGTTTGTGTTTCTCATGCTTTTCTTTCACGGCCTCAGCATCGCCATGGTTTCCTCTGCCTGATCCATCCAAGATATCGCCGTCAGAGGATGAGCTGGTCTCCGGTTCGTTCCTCGACTCTGTCTTGTCCTTGTGATCACTGGAATGCTTCTTTCCGTGCTTGGAGCTCTTGCTTGTTGAGTCCTTCGCCATCTTGTTGCTTTGTTCTCTCTTTGTTGTGAGGCTTCTCACGGTATCTATCACTCCTTCCTACTTTCAAAGGTTTCGGTTGCTTGCTCTGGCTGGCTGAGTAGATCTGTTGACTGGTTGCTGCTTTCCGAACTGGTTATTCTATTCTTCCAGTTTCTTTCTGTTTTGCTGTTTGTTTGCTTGCTTGTGTGCATGGAATGTCTTCCTTTGGGAAGCCTCACATCATCAAGCTCATTTCTGATTGGGTTCGGTTCCGGCTGAAAAGTTCGGATCCAAAAAGAACATCATGATTGTTATCTTCGCGAGGGATCTTCTTGGCCTTGCTTCCGGTTTAGCAAAAAGTGAGATTGCCGAGTGTGGTGGTTACCTGCTTCACCCTCAGGACAAAGATCCACTCTAGCTAGTACGGTGCTGCTCTAGCCAGCTGGCTAGTAGACCCTTCTCCTGCACGGTACGCACGGAGGAAACACCGACCACCAGACCACGACCAGGTCGATCTGTCCGCTCCAGCCTAATGATACAAACTGCCAGAGCATGCATGGGTTCTAATAGCAAGTACCGTACATGCATCTAGTGCTGGGACGAAAGACCATAGAGATTGTATGTTATCATTTTGTTTAAGTAATGAGGTGTATGCACTACCAGTACTAGCTAGCTAGACTACCGGTACCGGTATCGGTATCGATTGACAGTAAGTTGACTCGGAGGCAGGAAAGTCAACGGAGACATCCTGCCGAGCCGAGTGGTTGATGTGCACTGAAGATTCAGAGATGGATTGCGGTATTGAAGTGATGTGACAGATGAAATGGATGATGATGCAGGTGCGGTATGAGGGCCCCAAGAGGCGGGTGCTGTGTCTGATATACCGGTGTAGTCGTGAAGGTGATGGCATGGGTGAGGTGGCAAGATGCTCGTCGAATGGCTCTTGACTATAGTTAGTTGTCAAGGCTCTCAAGCAAAGAGATAAGTTCAGCTCTCTGAGCTTGAAATGCAGGAAGGGACACCGAATGCACCTTCAAGTTCTTTCGTGAAACCTTCAGGAGCGACTCGTGGTCGACGATTTGATCCTGGATCTTTAGCTTCTGTTGATTGATTGGAAACATCTTCCATTGCCGATCACTTTCCAGCTTGCGACAGACTTCGTTGAACTCAATGTTTGCAGCTTGAATCTTCCTGTCTCTATCCGCCAAGGCATCCTTACACTTGCTCTCGTACTCACTATTCACAGCAGCTGCTTGCCGGTCCTTAACCTGCATTTCTTCGTTGCAACGACCCATGCCTGTTTCACTGTAGGTAATGTTGTCATTGTCTTGATCGACATCACCTTTTGACAGAATGATCCGCTTTTACGTTAACGCCAGCTTTTCCTGGAGACCACGGCGACGCCCTTCGTTGGCGGAATCACAAATCCGTCGACGCCTGACGGACCGGATCGTCATATCGTAGTCATCATCGGTAAAGGCAGGGGCAGGGCGGCGGCGAGAGATTGATGAGCTTCCTTAGGTCGAACCAGACGTAGATTCCAGCCCTTCATTACCAAAAGAGGGGCTTTCAAACGGTGGCTGAGCGGTTCCTGAGAATCCTGATGTGCGAAGGCCGTCCGAAGCGTCAAAGGACCAACGATTGGACGTTGGCACGGTTCCTGCGCCATTCTGGTCCTGAGGGTTCAAATTTGACTGCGAAGACTGGAATTCAGAAAGAACGGCTTGTCCTTGAGGCGATTGCAAGAAGGCCATCATTTGCCTGTGACAATTTATTTGAAAGACCGAACCATGCAATTAGTTTCGCGAACTCAAACAAGTACCGCACGATAAGCTTGTTCGAGCGGCAATTCTCTACATGGTACTTACGGATCCATAATATTACCAATTGGGGTGGTTGGATCATTTCTTTGAGTGGATGACATGGTTAAAGCGAGGTAAGGAAGCAAGAGGGTTGAGAAACAAACCAACTGAAGGGTGATGAGGCGAGTGCGTTGTTAGCGCGTTGTCCAAAAAGTGAACGTTTCCAAGGATGGTGCCGGAAGTGGGTGAGGCTCCAAGGAGATCTCAGCCAGCTGAAAAAGGAAGCTGTAATTTGAGGAAAAGGGAATGGGTTTGATGCCAATTAGACAGTTTTCCTTTAGCCAGTACCATGGTACTAGCTAGCTAGTACTGTAGCAGCTACTAGGAGCAAAGGAAGAGGGAACCGGTTTGATGCCAATTAGACATTTTTATTCACAAACTACCCCAGAAAAGCACCATCATCATGTCATCACTTGTCTCTTGTCGCTTGGTCCCTTCCACCACAATCAAAGAGGAATTGAGGAATTGTTGCAATTGAAGCAAGGAATTACTGATCACAACGGACACAGCCCAGTGCCCTGTAATTGCCAGACCTGGTAGGCCTTGTAGGAATACCAACTAGAGTACCGGTATGAAATGGGCGACTGCAGCAGTAGAGTTGTAGGATGTGAGAAAATTGCTCTGAGACCACCACACTGCAGTCAGACTTTCCTCACGATAAGACACAAACAACCAAGTACTGTGGCTGGGTGGTATGGATAGTTTCGATACCAACTAGGATACCAACAGTTTAAACAGTGCAATAAAAGTGGTTGGAGAAGAGAGTTTGCGTCGTATGTGGACAAGTATGGCACAGTTGTTGGAATCCACGAGCAATCACTACTAGTACTGCTTCGGCTACATCCAGTCAGCAACCACTACCATTGCGATTTATCCGTCGATAACAGCGATTTATCCATCGACAAGCATTATCTATTAGCGACAACCAATTTGCAACACACAGCCAGGTAAGGAACCAGGAATGATGTCACTTTTGTTGTAGGATGTGAGACAATTGTTTACGTGGGCAACAATTCCATCTCCACAAAGAAGCACTACTTCCACTCATTTCTCCACAAGATGAGACCACACGACAACCATACAATCCTTCACAACAATGTCATCCAACACACAGCACTTCTTTGCAGTAGTAGTTCCAACTAGAACTGCAACTTCCATTTTTATGGTAGCTTTCAGATAGAATGAACTATTAGAAGTGTATCCCTCTGCCTTTGTGCAGTGTTGGCAATAATGAACATTCCAAACTCCTGAATTTACCTACTATTACTGGCAAAAATCTTGACTGTTGTCTTCAAGATCTCGACTACGACTTTGCCCGGACTGGTGATATTGCTAGATTTAATAGAGCCTCGTCCATAGCAATTGAAAGCTGGTTCTCCGTAAATAGAAATCGGTCGACACCAGCCTCTTGTTATCCATAGCATTAGCTCGAAACGTTCATTCATCGGCCATAGGCTGTATAACAGATAAAACAAAAAATAAGGATGGGTTTTGCTTTCTGTGCTGAACTGCAGACAACCGGAGAGACTTACCCTGGTTCTCCAACTTGATTGTCAGCAACTGAAAGCCAACTGTCATCCACGGAGACGGTCGACTATCAGCATCAACAATGAGGAGCATCCGCAATGAGGATACGGCACTAGATTCCTGATCATCATCATAGTCTTTCATAAAGCCCGGTACGATTTCAACGAGGATGGCTTTTAGTTCTGAACCAGAGACACTCTGATTGACTGGGGTTTGATGATAGCACCGTAGTATAAGAGGTGCGATCGATAGATTGCCTTTTATCAATCCGAGCCGTCTAGTGAACAATTAAATACCATACTCGCATACCGGTCCATCATTGGTCCTCTCTGGCACTGAAAAAGATCCACCATGGCAACCGTCGATCCGTAGAAGCACCGCAGCAAGTCCATCCTCCGATAGATCGTCGCTCCAGTAGATTGCACTCTGCATAGAATAGTAGCCGCTTGTTGCAAGCGTCGCTCCGTAGAAGCGGAGGCATCATAGTCATTCTGCGTCATGGTGGACTCAATCGCTCCGTCGTGAAAGAAGGAAGAAGTCACGAACGGAAGCTCCTATCATCGACCGATAGTCAAACGGCTGCTGCTGCAGCTAACCAAACAAGAGGTGCCTATCATGGTGAAGCCTTCTTCAAGAGGAGTGGCCGCTATAAAGAAGAGAAGATAACATCATCTTGATAGAGCATAGGTAGAGAAATCGAAATATCGAAATAATGAACCGGAAGAGGAGCGGCTTCATGTTTATCAGTCGGCGGCCATCCCTCGTTGGTCCTCTCTTATGGTTCATGGGAATGAACGCACAAAGGTCATATCCACAGCTGCAACAACAATTTTCCACAAACAATTCCTATGGCTAGTTATTGTACCAGAAGATGGAAAATTGAAGTTGTTGCTGGTCTACTGGTTCTTGTCTACCTGAAGGTTAAGAGAGAGTAAACAGTCAACCACTCCAACTCAACGACTGACTCTCCAACGCGAGAAACACAGTTAGTTCAGCTCCATACATTCCGCCATCAAAAACAGCGAAAGCTATGCTCTTTTCTCTTCTTCCACAACGGCCGAAACACTCACAATCGCGGCATTGTGATGTCAACAACAACAGGTGCAGTCAATGGTGGCAACGACAACAACAACAAGAGTGAGTGGTACCGGTACCACCAACCAGAAGGGGTACGTAGCGGTTGGTTGCTGCCGCATGGCCGGCTCCTTGTGTACCAACACACACCCGCTTTCTGTCTTCTGTCAAGCTGTCAAGAAAGCATCTGTCTCTTCAGCGGTGCTTCAATGTTTCTGCGGGGCGGATGGTTGATACCCCCTGTTCTGTAAAGACAACAATCAATGATTCGATTCCCCCTTTCAGTTTTCATGTGGAGCAAGGACCATTACCAGGTGTATATCGCCCCATCTCATTTTCTCCCCGTAGCTTTTTCACAGCTGCTGGTTCTGTCTTTGTCAGATCTACCTCGTTCAGTGTACACAACAATAGGTGTGTGCTTTACCATGGCTGTGCCAACCTGCTCAAAAGCCTCCGTATACCTGATTGAAAAATTGGTCCTGCCACTGATATTTTCATAGTGAAGCCCTGCCAAAAAATGTTTTAACTAGCCCCCTTTGAAACCCCCATCATTAAGTCGCGAGGAAACCTCACGGACAGTCGCACCAGGACATTCAAACGTGGCATACGAGCAAGCAAGCTCAGAGATTTCTGAGCAAAGATTTAATACTGTAGAGGAAATTTCTCATTAAGTAGTAGGCGTACTGCTAATAAGTAATGCTGACACTATTTAGCTATGTTTTAGTAAGCTAGTTGTACAGTGCACATCTGCAGTACCGGTATCGGTATTACGAGCTGTACTACTATGATAGTAGCTAGTAGCTACTCTAGTAGCTAGCAGCAGCATTTCCAATTTGCTGATACTAGTCTAGCTAGTACGCATGGTGTGATGTGTGCTGTTATTACTGACTGGCTATCTGGCTCCGTACCGGTAGGCAAGGTTGTTAGCTTGTTTGTGGCGTGTCCTTATTTGTTCAATGAAAGGTCAAAAAGGTACTACACTGTAGTGTCGAAGGGGGAGATAAGGCTACCGATAGGCTATGCGTTACAGGCGCTGACTTGGGCGAGGCAGGCTCTGCAAGCTTTATCTTTTGGGACCTATCATGCTCACTTACAAACTCCCAGGGGGCTTGATGCTCAACCAAAGAGGAAGACTTGCTACAGTAGAACCTTCCATTCGGTACACACATGTTCACAAAAGAATTATCAAGAATAACTCAAGAATACTGTTCATCTTGTTTCACAATGAAATCCAAGGGGAAGATTCGATCTAGCCAGCCAGCTTCTCTCCAGCTCCTATCCATGTACTACTACCACTGCCGCACCTTCAGATCAGAAAAGAACTCCCCAGTTGGTGGATTCTCCATGGTGGCTGGTAAAACAGCATTCTTGGCACCTTCTTCAGGCGGCCGCGGCCCCTTGTGGGAGGACATATCTGTGTCGCAGTACCCTGGGCAGCTTGCATTGACTGTGATTTGGTTAGTTGCTTCCTCACGAGCCCATATCTTGGTGGCAGCAATGAGGCCGAGCTTGGAGATACCGTAGTTGCTATTTGACCACCCTTTGGATATATGAGTGCCTGCTTGGACATCTTTTTCAAATTGATCGATGAGAGCCTTTAATTCTGGCATTGTCAGTGTGGGCGATGCAAATTGTTGCTGCAGTTCGGGGCTGAGCTGGGATAGATATCCTGATTGTGATGCCACATTGACGATCCTGCTATCTCTCGTGTGCTTCCCAGCTTGTCTCAACAAGGGAAGCATTGTTTCCGTGAATTCGACAGTACCACGAAAATTGATGTCCAAGGTTGGCTTGGTCTGCTCGGTAAAGGGGGTCGGGTCGCTGTTTTTGAAAGCAATCGCCCCGTTATTCACAAGCACATCCACCTTGGCAGGAGGTCCTAGCAATTCTTCCAATTTAGTGCGAAACGACAGATGGCTTTGGCTATCTCCAATAGTCAGCGGCAAGCACGATGCTTTGACAGTCGATGGTAACAGCGGTTTCATCGTTGCCAGGGCTGCCTCACCCCTGGATACATCGCGACATCCCAAGACAATGTGCTCAAAGATGCCCGATACACCGAGTTGAAGAGCAATGAAGTACCCGATACCCTTGTTGGCTACGTCAACACAAGAACTAACGTCAGCGAAGAAACCTTTGCAAAAGCCTCAGGCCACTACCAGTCCCGTCCGTACAGGTACCCCAAAGATTTCCTCACCTCCTGTCACAACCGCGACGCGTCCAGCTGCAGTTGTCATCATAATGGTACCACTGATAGGTCCCGAGATGTGTGAAACTGTGGATAGAGCGGGCTATGGGTGGGTGTCTCCTGTTGGATCCTGCCTACGCTGAACTCGTAGAATACTCCTGGTAGCTACTACCGGTAGAGCCTATCCGCGTTTGCTGCTTGCTTGCACTGAAGCTTCGTGATAAAATTTAAGGGCGCAGGCCCTCATAGATCTCTACTACTACCTAGTAGAGTCGAGTCGAGTCGAGTCGCAGGCAGCCATCCTCGCTTTTCTTCTTTCCCAAGCTAGCTTTAGACAGGTAGATGCGGTAAATATAGGGTTAAAGAAACGCTTCACTCTCGATATTTGAATGAAAGATTGTTATATTGCCGCATCTACCTGTATTCCAAAGCTGTCCTGGTGATACGCTGTACCGTTGCTCTGTGAAAAAGCTGCAAATTAAAAGTTCTTTCAAAGTAACGGTACCGTACATGTATGTACTTTAGCAGTTACATGTACTTTAGCCCCGAAAGTCGTGCACCATGCCACAGCCACAGCCAATGGCGAGGGGGCAACTATACTAGTACCGTACGTTACCGGTACCGGTGCGGTACGTCTTATCTATTGATAGATCAGCATCCTGCTGCATAGTTTTCTTTTAATTAACGTTAAGAGGGTGAGCCTCATCACACTTTTTTACCAATGGCCAAGTGGGATCACATGAGATTTGTTTTTTCTGTTCTGGGGACTCTGTGGCGCTGGATGCAGGAACCCAGAGTGGCTCTGGGCCAGCGAGAAGTTTGCATATTACATATTACATGGTCCGTGCTCACTTATTTTTACCAGTGAGCGTCTCTCATGTGTGACCGTCGGCTCCGCTGCTCCACTAGTTCGTTCCGACCAGACGTGACAATCGGCTGTTCTTAACGTTTTGGCGGGCCATAATCCTTCTCTCTCGAACAGGACAAGTACCGGTACCAGTACAGTACCCTGACCCGGTACCGGTACCGGTGCAATACACGTACACTTAAACACCGCACTTTTTGGCATGCCAAACATGATTCGATTCGATTTATCATTCGTGGATACCCGTACTTTTACGGTACGAGCATGGCAAGTTTGTTCGCTGGGTGTGCATGATAATGATCTGAATGAATCGAATCGAATCTATCCCAAGTCCCCCGACAAAGCCAAGTTTTCACAAGTCGCCATTTGAGCCTGCTCCACCAGTGTTCTCTTCGGAGCCTCAGCTTCCTTTGTGGATACCCGTAGTAGTAATTTGCTCGATTGGTGGTAAATATGTTCCTGTACCTGGCAGCAAAGCTTTGGTTTCTTGCATACCGGTATGTAGCTAACTTGGCCATTGGTCCCTTCACAAGTGGACAAACCGCACTGACGAAGAAAAGAAAACTATGATGAGCTCACAATCTCAACTTCCAAAAGCAGAAAACAACTCAAAAGATAATCTGGACTAAGAATCCAAACCCTGAATCCAACCAAACTACCATACCGTAACACAAACAACCAAACAATGATCTCCCGTATCTTTTCTCTCCCCCTGGCTCTCCTTGTACTCTTGGCAACAATGCATTCTTCTTCTGCCTGCTTCTTTTGTGGTATTACCCAAATCTTTGATAAACCAAATGATGTGAAAATTACAATCTACAACCAGGCTGCCAGTTATGAAACAATTAGAGTTTTTGATGGGACAGATGATGTTTTGGCAGTTGCACGAGCTCCTATGCCAAACCTTCCGCCTGGTTGGGAATGGACACCATCATGCAAGTGCTTACACTGCAACTTTTGCAAGGTCAAGCTTGATGCCCGAGATGACGGCACTTATTGGTCAGTCAGTGACGGCGACTCCCTGTATGTCTTCAACCTTCAAAGGAACCCAAACTATGCTGTCACTGCTGGTTTTTCTCTCCCCGCCCCTGGAACCCGACGCATGGAACTGGATAATGATACTGAGATTGTTCTTGTCCCCAAAGCACATGCTGATGCCTTTGAAGAAGCTAATGGCCTACGTGGTGCTTCCAACTTGAAGAAGAGCAATTTGTAGACAACCACTACTAGTATTCTGCGGGCCAAGACAAAGACGTGTTCAAGAAGGAATATTTGTAGAGGTTCTAAACTAACACACAAAGAAATTAAGACGCCAACAATCAGGCAGTCTACACGAGGATCAAGCCACATAATATCTATGCGTTGTACTGGAAGACATTTTTTGATCCGTAGTTGAGGTAAATATAGGGTTAAAGATATGTTTTACTCTTAATTTTTGTATGCAAAGTAGGCTTTACCGCTCCTACCTGAAATTCGAATTTGTCTTCCTGAACCACCAAAATTCTCTGACAGGAGCGTGCCGTGTTTGGGGCAGGTTCGCTACAGGAGGGAGTTTGAAGCATTGCACGGTTGTACTGGTATGTGCATTCGACCTCAGCGGAAAAAGGCATCAAGAGGAATGCCCATTTTACTGCGTCGTGCATTGGCGTTTCGCAATCCTCATGCTGCCATTTCCACAGGTACCATCCCACAAAACAAGCAACGCCGCTAAGCCTCGCTCCACCAGTTTCCACTCTCCAATCGTTCGAACAGCTCCTTGGCTGGTTGCAAACCACCGAAGCTCAGCAGCTTCAAGTTCCGAAAGATCATGCGCTTCCTCGCAGTCACTGTCAGATCCTGTAGATCCGTAAGCTTTCTTTGCTGACTTTCAGATGGGGAAAGGACTGGGTTGGCTTGAATTAGCTCCAATGAGGTTCCATAGAGGCCTACAAGATTCATCTGCATTCTACTCTGGGTGGTTTATTGAGGGCGCGAGCCATCACATGAAGCATGCTGTCAAGCTTGTCGGTGGGATCTCGCACAAATGACATGGCTCTGCAATAGGTACGACACGTCTTTGGGGCTTCACTCACATTGTCCTGGTAGTCAATGACGAGGAAGCCTTCCTTGGAGCCAATGTTGTCCGGCATCCCTTGTGGGTTGCAAACCATAAACTTGATTCCAAGAGACCCCGTTTCGAGGATGGCAGATACTTGGTTCAACGCCTCTCTATCGTCCGAGACAAACTTGATGTAGTCCTCGCAAAACCAGTGGTCTGGAAACTCCATCCATGCACCTGCATGGACTCCTGAACACGAGTTGACTGTGTAGACACCAGGCCACATGTTGATGGCAGCCACCAGTGACTCGACCCCAGCATGTAACCCGTATCTACGTCCTTCCACGTAGGTGTCAAGATGGGGTCCAGCATGTCCAAAGACTACAGTACATCCTCCTTCTCATCAAAGTAGTGATTGCGAAGCAACTGAAATTCTTTGAAAGCCGTGTCGATGAAGACATCGAGGTTACCTGGACAGCAGATCCTGGCCACTGTCTGGCAGAACTGATTGTTGGGAATCTGCTCGATCCGTCCTTGAGCCATCAAGGCCATTTTTTGTTCCACGGGCAAACAATAAATGTTTTGGATGGCTATAGATAGTAAATCTTCTCGGCACATGCGTTTGTGGTTTCGGGGAGACTTGTAGTCGAGTACCTGACAAGCTTTGGAGCAATACCAGACTCGCTTGCACTTGGAACAACGCTTCAGGGCGTCAATCTCAAATTCATCTCCGCATCCATGACATCGTGCCTCGCTCGAAACCTTGCATCGCTGGGATGGATCATTGGAGGGTGACGGATCCGGCAACTGTTCCAGCCCAGCCGCATATTCTTCCATGTTCGGCATTTGGAGATTGGAGATACCGGTTGTTTTTGCTGCTACCGGTACGAGAACAGAGATTGCAAAACTACGATTGTCACACAATGCTCTTTGCAGCTACCAATAGCCTAACCAATCGGTCCAAATCGACAAGCCTTTCGTTGGAAGTCAAACTACAGCAGCCACATGTCACAGGTGGCTACTATAACAGCCGCCAGCAATTAACATAATGGACAGCAAAGCTCCTCAATTGTGGACGCGGATCGCAGAGTATCTTTTCGTTCACTGCTCTGCTGGCTACGCAAAGATACCAACATCCACCGGCAACCGGCAACCGGCATCCAAAGTTGTATCCACACCGACACCAAGATGATACTCATCATCGTCATCTTCGTGGTTGCTGCATGTAGCTCTTGCTCGCTAGCTAGTCGGTCACCCTTATTAAGGGGGTTTTAGAGTACCCTTTGGTGACTGCTTTAGAACACTGCGGAAATCCGTTGGAAGTTGGCCTTCAGAGATCGTCTGTCAAAGAAAGTCGCAAGATGATCCTGGCAGCGGGACACCTTTTCACTCGGACCGCCTTTTTGGCATCTACATAATATCTGTTGTCATCGTCCCCAGCTCTGCTATCGGAAGTGTCAAATAATAACCATTCCAACAAGGGGAAAGTGGAAGAACGACTGGACTACAACAGTTTTTGGGTATCCACAAACAAGTCCTACAATGATAATACCAGCCACAATCTACTGGAAGAAGAAGAAGAACACGATTATGAAGCAATGATCCCTCCTCTTCGGGCCGCTATTCACTCCACGCTAGAGAAAGATCCTGGCTTGGCTGGACCACTGATACGCCTGGCCTTTCACGATGCCACCACGTGGGAGCAGACCAAAGGCAAAGAAGGGATTGCCGTGACGACGGGAGGTCCCAATGGATCTGTTCGCTACGAGCTGGATTGGAATGAAAACCGTGCCCTATCCGGACCTCTGGCCATCGTGGAGGAAATACTGGAACAAACATCGCCCTCGATCACTTTGGCGGATGTCATTGCGGTTGCAGGTGCCACTGCTATAGAACATGCCGGTGGGCCTCGCATTGCACTTCGTTTGGGTCGACGCGATGTTAACTCCGCCGACCCTCACACACTACGAGAACCCATGGAAATGGAAACAGAACGATCCAAGATCACTTCCACCATGCCATCGCCGGCAATGGACTCGGATGGACTGCGCTTGTACTTTGGAAAACGTCTCCACCTTCGAGAAGAAGAATTTGTAGCACTGTCGGGTGTCCATGGCTTGGGACGGCATGTGACACTATTGGGCATGCCCAAATCTTGCTTGAAAAATCTCACCCGAACGTGTTTGGAAGAGGCACCTCAATCGCTTCCCTTTGTTTCGTCGTCGGTGGATCGTTTTTCCAATGGCTACTTTCAATACTTGCTGCGATGGTATGACCGAGATATTCAGCTCGGAGATGTTGCCTTTATACCGACGGATGTGGCTCTGGCGGTCGACCCCGGATTGCGCCGATATGTGAAAGCGTTTGCACGCGATGAGCCACGGTTCTTTCGAACGTTTGCCAGAGCCTATCAAAAATTGGTGGAGGTGACAGCCACTTCTTCGAAACGCTACTAACCAGTTTGGTGCCAAAAAAGCGGTTTCCAGTTCCACACGCAAAAGCGAATGGATTGAATCATTCCTCCGGCATCACGAATAGTTGTCGTGTGCATCGCTGTATCCCCTTGAGCAACGCTTTGTGCCAACGATTGGTCCTCCTTCTGCAGTTACAGTGAGCACCAGAGAAGACTACTCTTTCATTCGACCATCTTCTTCAGCCTCCGCAAAAATATGCAATTCTCGACCAAAGAAATGTAGCGTTGTCAGTTCGGTCCATGCACGACGAATCATGCAAGAACTTGTCACCGGCAGGCTTGACATAAGAATGCTAGCTAGTAGATTGTCCAATCGGTAGTGAAACTCTTCCCTTGACTTCGCTTCCGATATTTCTTATTGATAGTTTTGCCATTGCCCCATACCATGGTCGATGCTTGATCATTTGGGTCTTGCAAGAAAGAGACGGCCTTCTGCCAATCCCGTTGAAACTGATTGTCGTCCTGATCCACATCTGGAAAATGTACAACAATCTTGTGAACCACTGATGAAGAATTTTCGTCCAAACTCAGGGTCCATTCACTGCTGGGATCATTGCGGTGCAACCAGGCTTGCCGCGTCCCAACACATGTCATGGCCCGTCCCGATGGGGCAACCTCACAAAACCGCGGTGAATTATTGCTGAGTGTGTCAGCGGCGCGATGGAATACCATTGTCATGGGCATGGTTTGTGTAAAGGAGGACCGCATGGCCGCTATAAGAACATTTGCGTGTCCCAACAGTATCATATCCATCACCATGGCCTTCCAGGCCTCCAAGCACCGTGTGCCAGTTTTGACTTGTGAGAACGTGACGCCCTCATTTGGTTGTAATTGGAGTTGTTGGAGTGTTACCACAGGAATGTTCCATTTCTCAGCTGCTTGTTCCACGACAGGAATGACAGTGGGTGTGTCGGTGGCGAGGAATAGAAGGGGTGGCTTTTTGGATGATTTCCAGGAGGAGCTCTTCTCGACCAAGAATTGTTGCAATAACACAATGAGATTGGAGAGGAACTCGTCCACATTAGCCACATCTCGGTTCTGTTGCAGAAAGTTATCTTGTTCTCCGTTTCCAGCACGAATGTGCAATCCGATCACCAAATGATCGGCAAATTGGTGTCTCTCACGGAACCTCAAGGCTTCTGGATGGATCTCCTCAAATTTGTCTTGTAGCCACTGATACAGATGAGCATCCAAATCCAACTTTTGAAAGAATGGCGACTGAGGATTGTCTTGTAGGTAGCTTTTGGGAATAGGCTGTCGAGCATTCTTAAAGTTTTGACCGGCAAAATATCCTGGGCAGTCATTGCGGATCCAAATCTCTTTGCCGATGTTCGTAGCTGCTCTTGAAGGCTCATCTATTGTCATCAACGGGACTTTCTTGTCACCAAACAGATATTCAAAGATTGGGTGGCTGTCTCCTCCCTCTTCCGCAGCACGACACATCCCCCACTGAGCTTCCAGCACGATGGGTCGCTTGGTGGCATCTCTCAGCTCGTGGGCAAAATGATAGGCTGCCGTCATTTTGCTCAGTCGATGTCCCAATCCAAATTTTCCCACAAAAATGACTCGATGGGAATTCTTATTTGAGGAGGAAGTTTCGACGGTGTCTTGTGGTTGGATTGTCTGCGTACCGGTATCATCAGCCGGCAGAGGAGGAACGGATGTCCACCTGGACAAGCTCTTGAGAGAAGCCGTCAATCCAAACGCAATCACCAAAAGAGCTTGGATTCTCATCTTCTTCCACCTCATTGTTGTAGTTATAATCCCCTCCTGGGGACTGACACCGCATCCTGAAGAAGTGCCTCTTAGTGTCTCCTCATCAGTGCTCTTTCTTGGTCGTTGCTGTGGTTGCAGCGGGCTGTTGGCTGTTGACTGCTGTGGGAATAACAATAATATTAAGCATATTTGGAATGGCTAGGTAAGGAAATGATCATTGTATGGGAATGCGGGCTGGTTGGGCTCTTGCTTGCCCTGCAAAATTGGATCGTGATGATGGCGATAGGTCCTATCTGGCAAACCAAGACGACTACCGGTAGGACGAGAAGGTTGGCAGGGGCAGGGACATCCATCTCGCAAGACTACGATGTACGTCGTGCCTGGACCCTTGTGGCACAATGTACATGTATCGGAATCGGATCCCAAGCAAGTGGAGCCTTGCCCACATCTTAGTCCTCCTCAGCACCAATGCTGAGATTAGCTAGAGACCAGAAGGGTTAAGCATCTTGAAATCTACACAGCTGCCCATGAAGATTAAGTTGGTGAGTCCCTTGTGTACCTACCGGTTCTGCTCATAAGTGCCCAGCCAGCTTTGAGTGTAATCAACCTTCAGTGTTCAGTGACAGGCAAGCAAGTTGATGCACGCTACTGACTACCGTAGCTAGCTAGCTACAATGGCAACAGAATCGGTGACAAGAAATATTATGTTACTAGCACTTTTGAAAGTTGCTTGTTCCACGTACGTAGCCTTGGAAAAGGCAGCAAAGTGAAGTAATTGTTTGCGAGCACAAACGGAGGGAGCAGCTCAACCTCCAAAATATGAAACACAAGAGCCCGCGTGATTGACACGAGAGTCTACCAAAGAGCCAAGAGAAGCCCAATCACAGATCCCACCATAGCCGTCAAACCAAAAGACGAGGTGGCACCACTGCTGTTGCCTTCCTCCACCGCAATCGTATCGATCAACGCGTCCTTGAACATGACCTTGATCATTTCCGTTCCTGCGGGAATATCCTCAGTCTTGAGCTCGTACTCGTAGGCTCCCATGACATTGGTTTGTGTGCTACCGAGCTCGGTTCCATCAGCAGCAAAGAACGTAATCGGCATGTCGGGGTTGAAAATAAGCGTGGCATCGCTTCCCATGATCCACGACGACTCGTCGGACAAGCTGATTTTGGTCTGGAAGGAGTCCTCCTTGCGCATCGGGTTGTTGACAGTTCCAACTAGACCAAAATTTGGGCAGTTTACCCACATGGGTGCCACCACAAACTCAAAGCCATTCGAGGGAACAAGGACACTGCTGTTGGAAGCTTCATCGGCCGAGTAGTTGATGGGCAACGTCTTGGCCCACCAAATCTGCCACAAGGGACTGTAGCCTGGGTCGCCGCGGTCCAAGTTGACCACATTTCGCATGCCATCAGGAGACGGTCCGCCTCCAGCTCCAGGGGTGACACCGCGAGAAAACTGGTTGACGTGCCAGATTGGAATGGCGTTGAGCTTCATCGTAGCAGGCGACCACATGTTGGGAGCCACAGAAATGTCAAAGCCTTGTTCACCAGCGGCACGACCCGTGGCGACACCATTGTCGCCGGATCGGGTAAAGCCAAAGTAGCTAGCAGCATCGGCAGACGTGACTTCAAAGACAAAGGTCGAGACTTCCACACAGTTGTACCAGACTTTGAGAGCATCAATGGGAGCCTTGCCTTTGGTCTCTGGGTGCTGCAAAGTAGATCCGGTAGGCACAATTGGCATGTTGACGACAATATCGGCATTGGACATTGTGGCTCCGCTGGTAATAATGTCCTTGTGGCTCTGAAAGTCGTTGGCGGTATAGTTGTCGGGAGCCATGACGAAATGGAGCGCCATGAAGTCCGAGTACGAGTTGTCATCGACATGGTGGTACTCAATGATAGGTGAGCCCATCACTCCATCGAAGTCGCCGGTGGACGTGACCCTGCGGAAAGCAACAAGCGACAAGAGGTGAGATGATGTCATGACAAGCTCAAGCGACACAAGACAACAACAAAAGATTGAATCGAATCACGCGAAACACGACAAACGTACAAGTAGACTTTCTGAATGGGAACATCGGCCACCGAGGATTCTGGAGTAATCAAGTCGTCGTACGTTGCCGGAGCAAAGACACGAAACTTGTAGTACGAAATGGACTTGTCATTGTACCAGCCAGGATGCGCGACAAACATTTTGTTGACTGCATCATAGTCCGCGTTTTGAGGGGAGATGTTCTCATCTTCGTAGACGGTAGGAGGCGCTTCCGTCAAGCACTCGGCGCCATGGACAGACGCGGCCGTGAAGGCGAGACCGACAGCGAACAAGAGGCTTTTGATCATCATGGTCGAAGTTGTTTCTTGTTTTGTGATGGATTGAACAAATGTTGTGGTGTTTTCTTCGAGGAGAAAAATTATGAGAGGAGAGAGAGCCGAAAGAGAGAGAGACGGAACGGCACGAGGCGCTTGGGAAGCTACGGAGGAATTGGTACTCATTCAACGCACAGTTCGTACGATTGGTAAGGTTCGATACATTGCCTGAGCATCAACAGGATTTCTTTTGGGTGACGCTTTTCCTTGAGACACACATTCGTATTTCCGGCACCAGCTTCGATCCCGTAAGCTTGAGCTGAAGTCTATAGAGGCTCAACGGCATCTACTAGCTCGGATATCTCAGTCCATGTAGGGCATTGTTTGTGGCGTCTTTGCGAGAAGGAGAGTGTTGCATCCCTGATAAGGACATCCTGCTGTTTAGGCTTCGAGAGGGCAGGTCTTCGACGTTCCGTGGTGTCCAGTCCGCGGGATCCCCGTGTCAACAAGTATCTGCCGTACTTTGTGGATCGGTTTCGAGAAGAAACTAGAGTGGATGCTTTCCAGCTACTGCTAGTCTAGCAAATACTAGGAAATCCTCACTTGCGCTCACGAGCCAAGTCGTTGCTTTGTCTTCGAGAGGACCGCGAAAGATCCTACTGGCACTCTTCGCTCGGTAGGACGGAACGAGTGCCACCGATACAGCCGTACCGCATCCTGACCTATGAGCTACGGGTATGATACCTACGGCATCTTTACTGTAGGGATCCATTGCAAGAAGAAGCCTACCGTAGTCAGCGCTAAGGGCGGCTTCACTTCGTTTCATGGCCTACATCTTAGCGGCTAAAAGCCATCTTCATCGCTCCGACACTTCGTCTCTCGAAACGAGCACACACCGTGGAAGATTATTTTTAACCCTAAACTAAACCTCAAACTTTCCCTCCAGACACGTCACAACTGCATCCAACACCCCACCACAAAAAGAGAAAACCAACTCCAACTCTTCACTTGTCGCAAGAAAGATAGATTGTAATAAGACGGAGCACCCTTTGATCAGTACAAGATCCATCATGTTGCTCTCAAGGTGTGCAACTGCCAGAGTCACAAGATCACTGTTGTGGAACCATCCTACGAAAGACTGCTCTGGCTTCTCAAGACCTCAAAGACAATGGTTGAGTCTCGGTGCTCGCCACAAAAGTCCCTACCGAAGGAAACAACTCGAGGAACGAGCCAGAGAGTCGGCCAATGGCGGCAGCAGCTCATCAGATGTGGTGTTCCAAGTGGACAAACGCAAGTTTATCGGATTGGGGCCCCTTGTGCTTGTCGGTATTGGATTTGGGTTGTATGGCTTGGTATTTGCCAATCAGTATCTTGCCAATCGATCACGGGACGACATTAACCAGCAATACGAGGAACTATACGCAGAGTTTGGAGACCCTGATCAACTGGGAGACAAATACAAGGACACCACGCCATTGTTTCCGTGCCTCGTGAGGCTACGGTCGCGCGTATTTTCCGAATTGGGTCCTGTCAGAGTGGGCGAAGTGGTAGATGTGCTAGCCGAAGGAGTTGGGAAGAATGAATCCCTCAACATTTGTCGGACACGGCCTCGGAATCCAGATGAAAATCCAACAATTTGCCTCTTTCCAATGGGTTGCCTCCAGCGAATCGATCCACAGGAGTAGTAGCTTTCCCAGTTAGTTCCATAGGGTATCAACAAAACTGGAGTATTCTCGTGGCCATCGAAAAGCTGCCTGCAATAGAGCCAAATCATCCCGTAAAATTGTTCTCCAAACGACCTGATTAGAACCATTAGAAAAGCCAACCAATCATCAGATTTCCTCGAAGGCAACAGCGATAAGTAAAGTAACTAGGAAGGGCTCATTGCATTCATAGGCGTTCTGGGATCTAGGCAACCGGAATTGCTTGGCAGGGTAGATTAACTCGGGCAAACGGCAGTATTTGAGCACGCTCTCACTTTTGGCTGCATTCGATTGGTAACCAATGCCTATTACTTTATAGTGTCCTGCCGTTACTTCGTTTGGTTCTTTCCGATGCGACTTTTACTATTCCTACTAGAAATGCAACTTTATGTACTCTTTTCTTCTTGTTCTTTTGGGCGGATCCTGGATTCGACCTGCAGCCAGCCCTCCTATTGCTTGCTTCGTTGCGCCTACTTCTTGGGAGAAACGACATCAAGGTCAATCATCTGTTGGTACATTTCCTGGACGCTATCTTGCATGGGACGGTACTCAATACCAAGAGCTTCCTTGGACTTTCGGTTGTCAAAGTAACACTCGTAGCCCCAGTTCTTGCTGACGAATTCGCGGTCAATGCCTTGGCCGGTATAGGGGGCGACAAGCCAGATCAAGTAGGAGAAGAAATAAGGTACCTTCTTTGTCACAATGAGGTACTTCTTAGAATACTTCTTCAACGCCTGCGCCATCTGGGGCAACGAGCCATTGAATCCGCTCAAAATGTGGCGACCTCCCGCTTCATCCAAATATGCCGCAGCAATGTGAGCAGCAGCTACGTCACGGACATCAACACAAGCCATTCCCAAGTTGGGAATTCCAAGGGCCATGTTGGGATCGTTGGATCCAAACGACTTGACAATTTTGTAGGATTCAGACGAGGCATGATACTTGACTCCTGGGCCCACGATCATGCTGGGGTTGATGGTACAGAGACGCCACTGGGTCTGGCTTCCTGCAATCACCCACGCTGTTTGCTCAGCCACGGTCTTGCTGTAGTTGTAGGGAACATGAGAGATCGAAGCTGTACGGTTCCAGATGTTTTCATCCGTTGGTTTCTCTTTCTTAGTTTCTGCGGCATCAGTATAGGTGGCAACCACGCTGCTAGTAACGACAACACGCTTCACAGAAGGAGTTTTGTTGCACTGGCGCAAAACGTTCTCAGTTCCAATGACAGCTGGTTCAACAAGGTCCTTCACGGGGTCCTTGATGTCAGTCGAAAAGGGACTTGCGGTGTGAAACACAGCATAACATCCTTTCATGGCCTCCTCGAAACTTCCTTGTGTGGTGAGGTCAGCTTTGAAGAACTTTATGGATCCTGGGGAATTGTCCGCAATCTCCTGAAGATAGGCAAGGCGATCAGTCTTTGAGGGGTCACGGACCGTAGCGTGGACGGTGACGCCCTTTTCAACGAGTTGAGAGATGAGGACTCCGGCCACATATCCTGTTCCACCCGTGACAAGAACAGGCTTGGTGGTGTCAATATCAAACTTCTTGAGGCAAGGCATGGTATCTGTTGGTTTATTTTGTTGGTTGGTTTTTGTTTTCTTTGTGGTTTGGATTTGTGAGCTCTGCATTTGGCCAAAGGGAGTTACCGTGCCGTACGGTGGTCCTGTACTATTAATAGTACGCTGTACTGTGGTACTGTGGTACTCGTACCACAGTGGTACCAAAATTGCCTGTTCACACCACCATTAAATAATTTCAGTTTTGGTGCCCCTTTCTGTCAAATGTGTGCTTTGCGGGCACGTTACCTTTAATTAGCTTTACCTGGCTCTTTATTTGAGTACCGGTGTACCGGTACCAACGTACCGTGGTACCAACTCACCCGAAACTACCCAGCCTAACCTAACCGGAACCCCAACACCCCAACCCCAACCCGAAAGCCATGGCTCCGCCCCACTACAGACAGCAAGCAAACTCGGGCAGACTTCAAGCCAGCAAGGCGCAATAGTGTGCTTGGAAGCTGTTTGGATAAGATCACTGTATCAAAGCGATAAACTGATTGCCACTATCATGATGTCTTCCAAGCTGAAGACCAGAAGACAGAGATCTGACAGTATCGGTACACCTACCACTCGTTTTCCTGGTAGTTTCTTCTCGGATGCACGTGATGTTTGGGTGGACAATATCCTTCCTTTGATCGGTATGGGGCAGCATGCTTTTGTTGGACTCGTCAACAAGGAGATGAATCGACTCTACAAGGACTACTGTGAATCAGTACGGAATCCTCCTATGGTTACAGACTCAAAGTGTGATACTGGGAAACGCTCAGCAACAAGTACTGACACGTTTTACAGTGCTGTCTTCTACAATGTTGCATCTGCCGAAAACTGGTATGGTGACAATTCCAGCCACAAGAACCCTACTGAACGTCATGTATGCGCAGCCATTGCAAGGGCCGGGAGTATTTCAGTGCTTCATTGGGCTAGAACAGCCAAGGGATTTCCGTGGGATGAGATGGCTTGTGCAGGTGCTGCCGAAAGAGGTCATTTGGAGACTCTTAAGTGGCTACATGAGAACGGGTGCCCATGGGGTGCATCAACATGTTGTGCATCTGCAGCTAGATATGGCCATTTTGAAATACTGAAGTGGGCACTTGAAAATCGATGCCCACTGGGTCAGTTCACATGCACTGCTGCTGCAAGAGGGGGGCATTTGGAAATTCTGAAATGGCTGAAAGAGAAGGGATGCCCTTGGAATGCATGGACATGCCGTGCTGCTGCCAAAGGTGGTCATTTGAATGTACTTATTTGGTTGAGAGAGAGTGGATGCCCATGGGATAAAAGGATGTGCTCAGGTGCTGCTGGAGGGGGGCATTTGGAAATTCTAAAATGGGCCCACGAGAATGGATGCCCATGGAATGTGCAGCAAATATGCCGAGAAGCTGCCAGAAACGGTCACTTGGAAATTCTTCAGTGGGTTCGTGTGAAAGGGTGGCCGTGGGATCCAGTTTTAAGCGCTATTGCTGCTAGACACGGCCAATTGGATGTTCTGAAATGGTCTCGTCTGAATAATTGCCCTTGGAATGCGAGAACGTGCGAAGGTGCTGCTGAAAGTGGCCATCTGGAAACACTTCAATGGGCACACGAGAACGGATGCCCCTGGGATGCAAGCACTTGTTTTGCTGCTGCTAGATTTGGTCATCTGAAAAGTCTGAAGTGGGCTCGAGTGAATGGGTGCCCCTGGGATTCCTTCACATGCATCGCTGCTTCCAAAAATGGTCATTTGGAAACTCTCCAGTGGGCTCACGAGAATGGATGCCCCTGGGACGAAAGAACCTGCCTGGTTGCTGCTGAACATGGCCATTTGGAAATTCTCAGATGGGCTCGACAGAATGGCTGCCCATGGGATACAAGGACATTCACAGCAGCTAGAGCAAGTGGACACTCAGAAATAATGGAATGGGCTCGGGAGAATGGCTGCCCTATCGAGTAGGTACCTTAGTGGTCATATTTGAGTAATGCATGGAGTTATTACCTGCTTGGGAATGAATCGAATCGTCTGCTGGCCACCCGGGAAACTCGTGGCTCGCATTCGAAGCAAATACGTTCCCTAGTTGCATCATCATTCCTCCTCAATGGAAGGCCAAAGGAAACGCAAACGTGCTTCATTGGAGACTTTGCTCGCGGCAGAGATGGCTGCATTATCCGATGACCGGTTCTTTGCGAGGAAGAACTTCGAGTTCAGCATCATGTTGCGTAGTAGCTGTGGATGCATCAACTGCCAAGCACTTGCCCACTAACGCTTTGCTGTTTTCTTCCGGACTTGCTCGGACTGGGAGAGGGCCAAAGAACACGATGGCTGGCAAGGCAATTGATTTGTATCACCCCTGGGAACTGAAGCCCGTGTTCGTGGCTCTTCGTTTTTCTGATAGGCCACCTTGATGGAAGACCCCGCCCGCAGAGGAATCTTGAGAATGCTCATGCACAAGACTGTGGAATATTTTACGAGTATCATGATCCCGGAGCATCAGGTCAAACCAAAGGCGCTATTACGGTAAGTGCGGCGGCGTCGCTATCCCAGCTATGTGTGCCGCCTCTCTTCCCCACTACCGAAGGCGTTCAGGATCTTTCGATGAATGGATGAACAGCGTGGTGTCATTTGGCGTCGATGCTACACCTATGACCAAAGACGAAGACAAAAAACAAAACATCTAGAATACCCGTCAACGAGAAAGACAGCCGAAGACCAAGGGATCTGGCTGCCACGGTAGCGGAGTCTGGGGCAATCCCATCCAGGCACGCCGTTCTCGCTGGCAAAGGAAGACCCATCCAGAGTTCGTCTGGGAACCAACGCATGGCACTCTTCCTCGAGGGCTATCTGGGACAGTATCACCGGCACAGTTCCACTCCCGAAAATACAGCCCTTGCAGATCGCTTTGTCGCAAAGTCGAGAGGAGTTCAAGGAAAACAACGTATAACGGCATGGCTCGAGACAAAGTCAGCCACAAGTTTCGTCACCAGCGGGTCAAAAGAAGAAGAACGCCTCTGAACAGGACGATGCCGTTGCGGCTGCCATGGCCGGCTCCATTCGCGTAGCCCCTTCCGTCATCAAAGTGCAGGGACTGGAATAATCTCAAGGCCCCAAGCGAGTGAAATCCTGGAGTGTAGCCCTCTTTTAACCATCACTAAGTGGAGAATAATTGGTCCTCAAGAGTGGAAATCTCACCTATTGGGTGAAAGGTATACGGATCAGTACCTTCCCTATCCAATTGCTAGCACAAGACATTGTTTGTTTTTGCTTTTTGAAAGATTATTCTAAACGAACAACCAAATAGGTAGCCAACACCACCACACCGAATTTTGTCTCATCCTAAGTTTTGTGTCATCCTAGGGATTCTTTTGCTTCCGAAGTGCCTTGACGGGTTTGGCTGGGTGTTCGGGATGCTTCTTCTTCAATTTCTTCTTGTCGGCCATGGTATGGCCGTGTTGTTGTGGACCTCCACCCTGACGAGCCGCAGCCCGCTTTTCCTGTGGCACCAAGACACACATGCCAGTTTCCCCCGGTTGCTCGGCACAGTGATAATTCTCGGGACAGGTCGCTCCGGTGTTTCCACCGCAGAACCTCATTCCGGAGCAAGCGTCATGACACTCCTTTTTGGTCTCGAAATTGTTGGTGTTTCCGCCGCATCCGCCGTAGATGAATTCCTCGCAGGATCCAGAGCCCGCGTTGTAGAAGAAACGAGGAAAGGCCGCACGGCACATTCCCGTCTCGGAGGGCTGCAAGCAGTGCGGGGGCATACTGCATGTGAGAATTCCTCTTTCAACGCAGGTATTCATGATGGAGGGAGAAGCTTGCCCAGAGCAGTGCGTTTGAATCAAACCGAGGCAGACATTCTCGCGATTATCCGTAGCTACTACAGAGCCACAGAGGGCAGCCACGGCGATCAACGTAGCAGTGAAGCGCATCATCGTCGGTCTCTATGGGCGCTGGAGGAAATAGTTTGATTGATTGAGGCGGTCCTCCTTCTTTTGTTTGAACCTGCCATGGCTGGCCGCCGAATTGGTGCAGCGCGGCTCGGAAGCTGTGGGTTCCCAAGACTAATGCCAGCCTCATTCACGAGCATGACCCATGCAACCAGGTTTTGTCACGGTTGTGGAACGCTGAGTTGAGTCACAGTGAATCCCACCCTCGTTTTGGCAAGACACCCAGCCTCAAGGATTTCGCAAACCAATTGCAAAGGCTCACAAATCTAAGTTTCCACAGCTTCACAAAAGCCCAAGAAAGCAAATCAACAACCAACGATACTACAACCAACCCTCTCAAAGATGTTCATTGACACTACAACCTGCCCTGGATTCACCATCCGTGTCCTCAACAAGTCATTCATTGCTGAGGAGCCAAGCCATCGTGATGATATCATTGGTATGGTAGCCACATGTTTTGCCGAAGGAGAGCCCTTTTGCAAGTTTCTAGGTATTACTGCAGATTTGCTCAAGGAGCACTTGGTGGAATCACTGGTGGACAAGTGCATTGAAGACGAACTCTCCTTGGTCTGCATGGATAATGAAACTGGCAACATTGTGGCAGCTATGCTGAATGAAGACTTTTATGATACAATGAACCCTGATGAAGAAGCTAGTGAGTACCTTGTGAGCAACCTTCCTGAAGCCATTCCAATTTTTGCCCTTCTGGAGCTCTTGGACACTCAACTAGTAGAAAAAAGGTTTGGCAGTGCTGCTGGAGTCAAGCAAAACGAGGTTCTTCATGCCTTCATGGGAGCCACTTCCAAGCAGTATTCTGGCAGAGGACTTGCAAGCCATCTTCGCAAGCTGACTGTAGACTATGCTCGAGAGCAGGGTTTTGACTATGTAGTTGTGGAGCCAACCAATCCAGCAACCCAGCACATTTGGACCAACAAATTGGGGGGCACTGTGGAGTACAACATAGCGGCCAAGGATTTCATGCTTGATGGGAGCAAGCCATTTGCCAATGACACTCGTTCTATGGAACGACAATGCACCATTGTCATGTTGACTTTGTAAACAGTTATTAGTTCTTACTAGGCCTAACATGTTAAAAAATACTACCCTGACTCACTTTGTTTTGCCTACTATGATGTCGTATCTGATGTGCCAAAGAAAGGTGTATATCTAAAGCCCTTACCCTGATTGAATCATACGGCCATTCCCTTGTTTTGCCACGGTCCGACCAACTCTAGGGCGGCAAAGTCCTGGCACCAGGGATCAATGATACCAGTACATTCTTCTGTCATCAGACGGTGATGTATGATGGAGGGAAAACTCGTGCTTGCCCCACCCTCGTTGCTGGCTGCAGCATAGCCTTCGTCGATGCCCTCAAGATTGAAAGGAGTATCGACCACCTCGGACGAAGTCAACTGTCGGAGTCTACGGTCAGAAGCATCTTCCACGGGTTCCCCAGCACGTCGACAACCAGGGTTTGCAAAGTTGACACAAATTTGAAGATCCTTATCCATCGTGTTGAGGCAAGTGTGCTGGTCAAAAAAATGGAGGATGAAAAAGGATCGAATGTGAGCAACCCACAGAATTCTTCATCGTCACTAAATAATGTCCCGTAACTTGGCTTTACCAAACCGTGTGGCATTTACGATGCATCTACGAGGTCCTCCGACAACTCACCGTGCGGTTCTGGATGGAACCCTGGAATACGAGTGCGGCTCCGTACTGCTTGGCACCACTGATGCTTGCGTCCGGTCGGAACCTGCCATCGTAGACTCCAGAGACGATTACGTTGGTCGTAATGCCGAGAAAAACGGATCGCCACACGTTTTTGACGGAAGGAACATCCACACACGCATGAGGGTGGACAGAAGTCGTACCAAGGGCGTTGTTGCCGCCGTAAACTGGCAAGGTGAATATTGGAAGACGAAAGGTCTGGCCAATGCCGACGGTCCCAACTTGAGCACCCTTGGTCGTCGTCATGCGGAAGAGATGCCCGTTGGAAGACAACTGAGGACTACGAAGAAAACTAATTACCAAAGCCGTCAGGGTAGCAACCGAAACGAGAATCACCGAGCCAAACAGGGCGACGACGATCCATTTGATGGTCCGCAAGGTACTCTTCAATTCCATCAACTCGTTCAACGATTCGTTCGCGAAGCTGTCGACACTGCCAAGTTCGTCAATGGAGTTGCTCTCGAAAGTCTTGGCCCCTTGGTTCTCGGGATCGTCCATGCCGTTGGCATGGGTCTTTTGGCTTTGAATGCTATTCATGGTGATGGATGCAGTTGTTGGCAAGGATCTTGAGCAAGTGGATCCACTGGACGAACGCATTGTAAGTTGAAAATGTGGTATTGTGAATGACGGAGGATCTTCAGAATATGTGGATGGTTGCTTGCTTGCTTGCTTGCTTGGTCACCTCAATTTGGATCTTCTTCTGGTCGTAGAGTTGCCGCCCACGAGGCCAACCACGTGCCAGGGAGGCAGCTGTTCCAGCTTCGTGGGGGCGGCCATTAGATTATGGCGTAAGCCATTGGAAAACCGGAACAAGCCCGATTCATGCATAGTTCAAGCGCACAAGCTAGCTTTTGGTCTGTCGACTGGCTGGTGGAGCTCTACAGGGCCGGTACTAGTACCGCATCCCTCTGGTCGCTGTAACCTTGACCAGGTAGTTGATTATTTGGAGATGGGTTGAGTGCGATAGGTCGACGTACCAGTACGAGTACTTCTCGAGTTTTTGGCTGTTCGACTTGAAAAACCGGAACATTGCCGAATTAGTTCAAGCTACCATATGTTTTGGTCTGATGGCTGGCTGGTGGAAGCTCTGCCATAAGGTATACCTCTTGGATACTAGGCGCTCTGTATCCTTGACTATCGAGTAAATTTGGAACCTTTGAAGATGGATGGGTCGAGTGCGATACCTTTAGGTCGAAGTACGAGTACCTGTCGAGTTTTGGCAGTTCGACTTGGAAAACCGGAACATCCCCGATTCTTAGCTCCAGCTCTAGGTTCTGTGTGTCGGCTGGCTGGAGCTGAACCATACCGTAGCCCTCTTGGTCAGACGGTTGGTACGGTACCTAGCTAGGAGAATGGATGAGCTCGAGAGAGCTGCGGTCGACGAATGAATCATCCAATCCGACGAAATCGCTCGCGACCGACACTTGCCTTTTTTAGATGCGGCGGGTTGCGTCATGCAATCGAATGTGTTTGGCATTTGGATTTGGCAAAAACTCTGTAACAGTCGCTGCATGTTAGCTAGCTTGTCCTCGAAGTAAGCGACAGAAATGGTTGATACCGGTACAATCAATCTGTGGAATCTTGTTGGAACTTGCCCCCCCCCCCCCAACAACGGTGCCCGCTTTGCAACTGGGTCAAATTTTATTACTTGATAAAATCGTAACGAAATCACTCCGAAAAACTCTCCGGTACCCTTCGTCGGTCCATTGAGAGAAAGCCGAGAAGTTCGCTCACCTGCCGTACAGTTGCTATGCATAGTTACAATAGTTTGTAGATTGTCTTTAGCACATTTGTTTCACTCTTTAATAATTCTATTTGTTTGTGTTACCGCAAAGTGTATGCCGTAATGTCATTGGTAGTGTCTGCCACAAAAATGGAGCATGGAATGTCCTTGTTTTTGTCTTTGTTGTCGTGTCCAGTAGCGCTCGAACACGAGCTGACCATCCAATTTGGTTTATTCTGGTGTGGTATTTTGAAGAGTAAGGATGGTTGATCCAAAGAAAGGTCTTGCATGGCTTGTGGAAGACTATTCTTGGTATCCTTTGGTTTGGCTGAATCAGTATGGTGGTTGTTGTTGTTGTTGTTGGATGGTACGATCCACGATGGATCTTCGGCTTGTTCTCCTGCCACGGTAACTCCCAAATCCCAAAAATGCATCATGGCATCGTTTCGAATGACAGTCAAGAGTCGATCGGTCGTTGCTGGAAAGATCACGGCCGCCACGGCCGCATCAGTTTTGTCTCGCAAGCGTGCGACATGAACCAAGGATCTATTTTCGACTTGCATGACCAGTGCCGATCCATCGCCCAATCCGGCCGCCAAGAGTCGTCCACTGGGAGCCCATGCCAAGGAATGTACCATGGGTGGATTGCAGAGTTGATTGTTGCTGTCGGATTGTTCGTCGTGTCCAATCGCCTGCTCACACAAGGGGCGTCTTGTGGATTCCAAAAAGTCGGACAATACATAAAAAGGTGAGGTACGATCAGACAACACACACACACAAAATCCAACAAGAATCGTCATGTCTTACTTTGGCGTTTGTACGTCCCACAGACAGACCCGACAATCGGTCCCCCCACTGGCCAATTCGAGCGTTTTACTATTGGCACCTGGTCGAAATACGGCTGCCGTCACTAAGGCGTCCTGACTGTGTTGCAAGATGCGAGTTGTCGTTGTTCTGGATGTCTTTTTGGTAGCTCCATTCTTTTTGGACTTTTTGGATGGCTTTTGTTGTGAGTTGTTGTTTTTATTATTATTCTCGATGACTTGCACCGCCCCGGCATCATCGGCCGACGCCAAATAGGATGTATTTCGTTTTTCACAGACGGAAATTTGATTGATATCGTCACTGGCTTGCAACAGCAGAGATCCTGCTTCGTATGGAACAATGGGAGACGACGCTTTTCGAAGATCAAAAGACAGTAGCTTGGTTCCCACGCTCAAGTAACTGTATTACGATAGAATAATAGAATCAAAAGTGAATGTGAGATGCATCCCCCATTTTCTCTGGACGACGTGCGATAGTAGATACCGGTAGATAGATAGATGGGACTTACTCACACTGTAAAATTGCGAGCAAACGGCGATGGATCTTCCCCTGTGGATTCTTCTTCTTTTTTGTGGGGTGGCACACCAAAGCACACGGAAGATACTTCGTCGTCGTCGTTACCACCCGCCTTGATGCAGGAAACCGCTTTGGATTGTCTCAAATCCCACAGTCGCGCAGTACCATCTTCGGAACCACTCAACAAACAACCCCCCACAAAATTACTTTCTTGACTCCTTTCATCATGATGATCCAGGCACAGCACCGATCCAAGGTGGCCCCTCAGCCGTACAAATGGAATGCTGCTTGTCATGATGGATTAGTCAAGACAACTGCATGTTTGGACTTTTGTTGTGTCGCCAACCACGGAGTTGGCTGGGTTAGAATTTTGTTGTGGTCGTCCCCTTTTTTTGGTCCTTTTTGGAGGGTTAGGGTTAGCCGGAGGGTTAGGGTTAGCCGAGTTTGCCCGTATGGTATGGTTAAAAACTTGGGTTATTTAGATTATACTATTACGCGGTACCGGCCAGATGTAACCAAACTCCACTCCTCAATATAAACAGATGTTTAGGTATATTAGACCATTACGCGGTACCGGCCAGATGTAACCAAACTCCACTCCTCAATAAAAACGACGGTTTAGGTAAATGAGACCATTACGCAGTACTCGCCAGATGTAACCAAACTTCACTCCTCAATATAAACGTGGGTTTAGGTAGATTAGACCATTACGTACGCGGTACCGGCCAGATGTAACCAAACTCCACTCCTCAATATAAACAGATGTTTAGGTAGATTAGACCATTACGCGGTACCTGGGTCAGATGTAACCAAACTCCAATCCTTAATATAAACGGGAGTTTAGGTAGATTAGACCATTACGTGGTACCGGCCAGATGTAACCAAACTAAAATCCTCACTATAAACGGGGGTTTAGCTAGATTAGATCCTTATGCGATACCGGCCAGATGTAACAAACTCCACTCCTCAATATAAACGAGGTTTAGGTAGATTAGACCATACGCGGTACCGGCCAGATGTAACCAAACCCACTCCTAATATAAAGTTTGTAGATTGACCATTACACGTACCGGCCAGATGTAACCAAACCCCACTCCTCAATATAAACGGGGTTTAGGTAGATTAGACCATTACGTGGTACGAGCCAGATGTAACCAAACTCCACTCCTCAATATAAACGAGGGTTTAGATAGTAGATTAGACCCTTACGCGGTACCGGCCAGTTGTAACAAACTCGCTCCTCAATATAAACGGGGTTTCGGTAGATTAGACCATTATGCAGTACGGGCCAGATGTAACAAACTCCACTCCTCAATATAAAGGGGTTTAGATAGATTAGATCATTACCACGCAGTACCGGCCAGATGTAACCAAACTTCACTCCTCAATATAAACAGATGTTTATGTAGATTAGACCATTACGCGGTACCGGCCAGATGTAACCAAACTCCACTCCCAATATAAACGGGGTTTAAGTAGATTAGACCATTATGCAGTACGGCCAGATGTAACCAAACTCCACTCCTCAATATAAACGAGGGTTTAGATAGTAGATTAGACTCTTACGCGGTACCGGCCAGTTGTAACCAAACTCCGCTCCTCAATATAAACAGGGTGTAGTAGACCATTATGCAGTACGGGCCAGATGTAACCAAACTCCACTTCTCAATATAATAGGGGTAGATAGATTAGATCATTACCGCGGTACCGGCCAGATGTAACCAAACTTCACTCCTCAATATAAACAGATGTTTATGTAGATTTGACCATTACGCGGTACCGGCCAGATGTAACCAAACTCCACTCCTCAATATAAACGGGGGTTTAGGTAGATTAGACCATTACGTGGTACCGGCCAGATGTAACCAAACTCCACTCCTCAATATAAACGAGGGTTTAGGTAGATTAGACCATTACGCAGCAGCTATCTAAAGCACGTATACATTCTGGGAGCCTATGGCAGTAAGTATTAGCTATTTGCCAATCAAGTGACAGCCCTTTTTGCTATTTCTATTTCCGTGGTTGGCGCAACCGGAGGCATCTTGTTTTGTTCCTTTTCTTTGCATCAAGCTCGTAGAGCTGGCTATACGTACCGTACGTACGGGACAGAGTAGCCAGCCTTGGTCGGTGCTCGGATCAGTTCATGTACCGTACGCTGGCCGGATCAAAGCTGTCACTGATGCAAAGCATTGCTCCAACTAAAAAGGATCGCAGACCATTACAGACATCTAAACTGCAGCTACGCTTGTTGCCGAAATTATCAGGCTTGCTTATTAGCTTTTAGCTTACTACTAGTTTTCGAATTGCACCAGGTACGCCTCCACTTGCCGTTGGCAGTTAAGGCGAGGGTAGCATTACATGTACAACAACAACATTCTTCTTGACCTTCTTGAAACAAATGATACACCCAAGGCAACGGGGGCCCTCAGCTGCTGGCTGATTCGATTCAACAGCAGCTTGGTTCCTTGGTCTTTCTTCTTGAAACACACAACTGATCACAGGACTATTCTTGCTTGCGACCTTCTTAGCAGTCGACGTCGGGCTCATCCAGTTCGGTCAAATCGGAATTCTGCTTCCTCTTGGCGGCCTCGCGATTCTGCTCGGCCTCCAGGAGTCGCTTCTTTTGAACTTTCAAGGCTTCCAGGCGTTCCTTGAGCTCCTCCTCCAAATCTTCAATTTCCTCGACTGTCGTGGGACCTTCAAAAGGATTCTCGCCCGTCTCGACAATGGGGACAATATGACCAGCTTTGGGGGCAGCTATAGAGCTCCTGTCTCGCTTCGATTGGGCGGCACGTTCTTCGGCAGTTCCAATGTAGACCTCATCACGTTGGAATCCAGCAATCTTCTTGTGGATGAAAGCCAGAACAAAGGCACCGTGAAGGACGCCAGTCCATTCCAAAAAGAGAGCCACACGGAGGAGGATGTACGTAAGCGGGGATGCCAAGAAAGCAAGAGGGAAAGCCGATGAAAGAAGACGCCACGTAACACTATAGTATTGCGAAAAGAGGACGTTTGTTGGTGAGAGATCAAGGTGGCATGGATGTTGTCTTCTGACAAAACAATACCTCTGCGGATACTTACGAGCCAATCACAGCAACAATATGGGCACCAAGCAGACCGGTGCTGAATAAGCCCTGCGTGGAGTCCGAAACACCAAAGAGGTTTGGTTCGTCGTCTTTGAGCTTGACTGAAGTGATGCGTGCAATGATGAACATGCAGGAGACCACCAAGAGCTGGCGCCCAATGATGAAACGCCCCAAGTTGCGGTTGTCATTAACAAACAGGATCTCACAGGACTTCTTGGCAAAGAAACCTTCCCCTCGTTCGCAATCGCGCATCTTGACGACGGCGAAATAGGCAATCTGGGAGCCCTCAAGAAGCCCAATGACGAACAAAAGGACAAAGAAAAGTACCACCGAAGCAACGGGCGGCATGAATTCCCACATCGTAGTTTGACCGTTAAACAGAGCCGTCATGGTAACGGCGAAAGAGAAGCACAGGATCGCAAGCGACATGATGGCGCGGCCATAAAAGAAAAGATGCTGAACGAAAGATTTCGGTGGCTCTTTGGATTCAATGGGCTGACCGGCTAATTGAGCAACCACTTTCTGGATGATGTAGCAAATGTGCAAAACACCAGAGAACTCGATGGCCATGGCGACCCAAACCGTGAAGACAGCAAACCATGTGTTGACTAATGCAAAGTAATAGTCGGTTAGATGCTAACAAAACAAAAAAAGCCGAAGCCACCCCACTTCGGTAGCAACTTACTGTAGTCAAGCATGCAATGGCAGCCGTTAATCTCCGAATTGAGCTGACCGACCATGCAGGTGAAGAGAATCATGGCGATACCAGTAGCAAGCATCATGTTTGTCAACCAAGTTGGGAGACCCCAAAGTTCAGCGCCGGCAAGAGGAGCTCCAGCCATCTCCGTGGTGAAAACAATCAAGATGACCATGAACTGGCGACCCAATAGGTATCGATCCAAGTTGTCTCCTTTGTGAACCAACGAGGTGCATTTGTGCGCTAAGGGGTGAGATTCTTTAAAGTAATCTTCATGAACAGGTCCCAAACCGACAATGGCTCCTTGTCCACCTTCAACCATTGTAAGCCAAACGATACCGATGATGAAAACGAAGAACGCAACAGCAGGGTGAACATCATGGGAGAGATGGGTTTGCTCAGTAAAAATAAGTCCAAAAATTAGGACACCGCAGAATATCAGAAGGATGCTGGAGTAGGTGTACCTAATCCTTTGCAAGGTTTTGTTTGGGGCTGCTGCGGATGTCATTGTCAATCCTTTTTCTCTCGACAAACTGTGAAGCAAACTTCTGATTGCGTTGGCTGGGAAACTATGACGTGAAGCTTTCTCACCCGAAGAAAATTGTGATTTCTTCTGGGGTGATGCTCATCGAAATCTGTTCAACCCTGACACCCCAAAAGTTTAGCGAGAGCAGCATCACAGCACGATGGATCCAAGAACCCTGGGTTGGATCCTCTTGACCCTTGACGCCTTGTAGCCTTCTCGAGTGTTGTCAGTTGGGTTGTACAATTGATACAGCTACATGTATTGATACCTTTTGATCATTTTGGCCTAAATAGTGACAGGAACGGCGCACTTGGAACCGACGGGCGTGAGCTATCCCGTAAGAGCATCGCCGTTTGCTTACCTAGGCTTCGCATTCCGTCACATGCGGTGCTGAACACTGGCGAGCAATTTTTGGGGTGAGAGCTGAAAATTGTATCTTGCACGTGCTGATAGCGCTCAACGTATCAACGTCGTCAGGGGCAACAGAAAGGAAAGGGCTACATGTGCATGTACTGTATGTGTGCATGTATGATACTGTAGGTGAAGGAGGACTACTATTTTAAAATAGTACAGTGAAACCAGACATAGCAATTCTTTTGCGTGTCAACCGGCAATATTTACTTCCGCATCGATGTGTAGAATCTTTACAGCACAGTACTGTACTGTTCCTGAATGTCAACCAGCATATTTACTTCCGCATCGCGATGATGGAATCTTTTATGCATACTGGCCATGGGAATTGGGAATTGGGCGGTCTCTAGCTAGCAGAAGTAGTCTACAACTTCGATTAATGGTGACATCATCAGACGCGAGAAGATCCATGAAATGAGGTCCACGGAGGTCCGAAGAGGCGGGCGGCGAATCTTCAAAAAGTTTTGAGTTTGTAGTCTACCTGGTACTTTTACTTACGGTACCAGTACTGTATGGGGCGAAGATTTCGCTCATGACTCCCTCTCTCCTCTCGTCCTGAGATACTGATTGGTTGGACCACCTGCATTCACTCCCTTCATAGTGCGGACAGCTCTTACCCCCACCCCAGTCCACCTCTACTGTCCACAACAAATCCCTTCAAATCTAATGGCAATTTGTGCAATGTGTCGGTGGCCCCTCAGCTGACACCTTTCCCCCTGGAAATGCCCTGAACTTCCCGCTCCTCCATCGAAACACTGTCTCGAGCTCTCACTTCCCTCCCCTACAGGGTTGCAAACATCTCCCCTCCACCACACGAAAGCTTCTCTTCATTCTACAGTCACGAACCTAAACCATCCCCGCTGGTCACCACCATTCTTAGACTTCTGGTAGGATTCGGATTCGGATTCGGATGCTCGGATACATTTAGGCTGCATGGGAGCAGGGGAGTTGGGAGTACAGCCGTACTAGTACGGTACTAGTAGCTTTGACCGGGTCCACTGCAGTGTTTACCAGTATGGGCACGCGATCAAGATGCCCATCAGAACTGGTACCAAGTGCGGTAAGTGAGGCACTCCCACCACCCAACACTGACGTCGTCCCTTGGCTCCGCGCACCTTTGTCATCATCTTTTCAGTCACGATAAACATTGTTTAATTAAAGCTTTGGGTCACACTGTCAAAATGATAGACTGATAGCACTATTGATTTTCGTAATGCGGGGGTGAACTTCAGTTTTACGTCAAAAGCGGACCAGTCATTTGCGGCGGCAATCTTGCGCGGTTCCACTCCCCAAAATCACTTATTAAAAATAGCCAACCTGCCACGCAAGTTCCATCCACCATCCTGGAAGACAACTTTGGAAATCAGGTAGTTGCGGTAAATATAGTTTTGTATACAAAAATAGACATTACCTTTAACCCAACCTTACCTGGTCTACCCATCAAAAATTGCTTGCAGAGACATCACAATCCCAATCAACGCTGATAAATACATGTACAAGAGAAAACGAGCAAGTGTTTGGGTCTGGAACCATCATCTTTCAAAAGGCGGAGGTTTCTCTTCTTCTTCCATTATTCCATAAATCAAGACCATGCTGTTCAAGAAAGACAGCAACGGCAACAATGCGGAAGCTATCAAATTCGCAGGGATGCGTTCCATGTTGGCCATTATCGTTGTCCTCATGAGCTGGCGGATTTTTGTTCTTGTCTTGGGGACGTTCGAGGGCAAGTTGGGGAGTGGTACCACCTACAAGGAAGCCCAACTTAACATTGGTGAAGTAATTGCCAATGTGGCAACCAGTGCTGCCACGGCCAGTCGCTTCAAGGGAGATCCGGTCCGAGCCTACAATGAGAAACGTCGCTTTGGTGCAACTGCCAGCAAGTCTCTCCGCACCGGTGGAAAACAAGCCGAGGACTTGTCGGCATTTCTCCAAGCCGAACCTCTCTACCAAAAATGCCGCAAGTGGGCCGTGGTCACCACTATTTACGAACCGGCCAATGCCATCAAACGAGTGGGGAATGAACTCACCCAATGGTGCATGGTGGTGGTCGCCGATACCAAGACTCCAGAAACCTACATGGACATGGCTGGCTGGAACAAGACTGGTACTGGAACCAAAGTTCAATTCTTGTCCGTACCGGCACAGGAGAAACTGGCCAAGATGGTACCCTTTGTGGAACAAACACCCTACCGAAGCTTTGCACGCAAAAATATTGGTTATCTCTACGCCATTTGGATGGGGGCCACTACCATTTTTGACTTCGATGACGACAATCTGGTCTCTCTGAAAGACGAAGTGGGAGACAGCATGTTTTCCGGTGTCGAAATCATGTCCAGCTTTGCCGATAACGAACGCGTCATGGTCAAGCAAGTCAGCGCTCCCATGGCGTATGAGGGTCGTGCCTTTAATCCATTCCCCATGATGGGATCCTCCATTACCGATGCTTGGCCTCGTGGAATGCCTCTGTCGCTCATCAACAGCAAGGCAGCCAGGGGAGAGAGTGGTCCGTTGATGCTGAAAGAGTTGCAGCGATCCAATATTGCTGTGGTCCAGTCTGTCTGCGACAATGATCCGGATGTTGATGCCATCTACCGACTCAGTCGACCATTGCCATTTCAATTTGAGAAGGAACGAACCAAGGCCATGACATTGGAGGTTCCATCCAACCAATACAGTCCATACAATGCACAAGCAACACTACATTTCCCTGTTGCCTTTTGGGGGTTGTACTTGCCCATCACTGTCAATGGACGCGTCAGTGATATTTGGCGGTCTTACATTGTGCAGAGACTCTTGAGAGAGCTCGAGACACCAGCCCGTGTTTTGTACAGTCCACCCATGGTCACTCAGTTCCGTAATGCTCATGACTATGCTGGTGATTTTGTTGCAGAACAGCATTTGTATCTCCGCACAGAAGCGTTGCTGGAATTCTTGGACAACTGGAGATTCAGCACAGAAGGTAGTGCTGAGGATTCATTGCAGGCTCGCATTGAGGACTTGTGGATCAAGCTTTACGAAAGACAGTACATTGAAATGATAGATGTTCAGGCAGTCCAAGAATGGCTCACAGCTCTGGAACAAGGTGGCTACACATTTCCCGCCGTCAAAGCCAAGGAAATCAATAGTACGGGTGGAGTCGAAGATCGACGGGAGTGTGCTCGCCAAAGACTGGTGCATTGGGAAGAACCCAAGCCAACCTTCATGGGGGGTGCCAATTATGGTGCCATGACATTGGATCACAGTAGCAATGTATCTGTGGCCAAGTTGTTGGCACAGTACGAGGCGACCAACCCCTTCCCGCACAGCGTTGACCTTATCTGCCGTGCTGGTGCAGCTCATATGCCTCATGAATTGGCAATCATGATTGAGAGTGTAGAGCTCTACTGGCCCAGGTGTGCAGGACGTGTCATCATTGTTCTTGATGTCGGCGATGAAGAGTTTGCTAAGCAAAACATCCCATCTTGGATGGAAGTCATCTATTCCCAGTTTGAGCATGGTATGCCAGGTAGAATGGGAAACCAACTTTTCAACATGTACTCGGAGCAGCAAGGGACGTCTAAGTATGTGGCCATCATGGACACAGACACTGCATTGCATACACCCATTACTCCTGATCTCTTGTTCAACATTGAGAAGCCAGATGCCCCACCTTTCATCATGGCAGAGACCACATACCAGAAGGGAATGTGGAGCAAGGGTGACAAGTGGATGCTAAAGGGGGACTCTGATGATTGGAATTTCATGATCAAGCTGCCCACAGTCTGGCCTCGAGCCATGTTCCCTCAGTATCGAGCAGAAGTCGAAGCAAAGCATGGTAACCAATTTGAAACTACATTACTCTGGAAAGAATTGTTGGACAATGAAGGCAAGACTTGGCGAATGATGTCTCAATTCTGCCTGCTAGGGAATTGGATGGTGCGGCATTGGAAGGGTTCTCCTTTTGATTTGAGGAAGGAAGATGACATCCCGGCAATTCGTTATGGGGTGCACCTTCCATATTATGAAGGGCTAGACTTTGGCCCTCAACCAAAGCAGGGCTTGAAAGACCCTGAAATATTCCAAAAGACTGGTCGTCAACAGATTCTCAGGGGGCTTTGTGAGCTATTCTGCTATGAAACGCCACGCAAGGAAGGCTCCATACCATCAACGGGACTAGCAGATGGAAACCTACCCAAGCTGCATTCTTGTGCTGCAAATTGCCCGAACCCCATAGAACAGCCCAATGAAATGTACTTCAAATACGAGGTCATTGTCTATGGAACACCAGAGCAGCGCCAGAAGGTTTTGGGTGACCACTTCCAACCACTCAAAATTGCCTTGGGTTCTGTCATATCTGCCAACACAGCCAACACAACCAGCAGCACCAACTAAATTTTTGTCACTACATAACACATACACGGTCCAAAGCTCCTGTTTAGTTAGAAGTTACTACGGATGTACAACACCCGGTGCTTCGGGCGCAGTTCCAATCTCTCCTGGGACGCTGGTGGGGAGGATCTGCGAACGCTAGTGGCATTCTTGTAGTTCTTTTCTGCCGAGGCTGCTGCCAGGTTGCAAAAGGTACCGGTATCGGTGCATGGAGCTATCGTTCTGCTTTTTGAAACGAGGCGTTCCGTGCCGATGGAGCGAAGGCAAACTCCCTTCCAGATCATCCGTCGCTAGCTAGCTATGTGGCACAGGAAGAAAGAGGGGCAACCTAGTCGTTCATGGCGTCTCGGTGACGGGGGTCTAGTCGTTCATAGCGTCTCGGTGACGGAGTGACAACCCCCCTCTCGACCTTCTATTAATAAAGATTTTTTAAAGAATTGGATTGGTACCGCCAGTGCCTTGGCGATACGGTGGCTCGATTGCTCCAAGCATAACACCGATGTGGCATCATTCCTCCAATCAAGCGACTGAGACTGGTACTGCGCATCCATAAGAGCATGATCGGGACATGCCTTGAAGTTCGTCGCATACCAGTGGTGGCTCGGAAGGCATCAATTATATAGAGATTCGATTCTTGCGACTCCCATTCGATGGATAGGCTTGGTGGAGAAGAAGCAAAAAAGGAGGATGCCACTCGAGTGACGAGTCACGCCCGTCACAAACTGTGGTGAGGATGGATGCTTCGGGATGGACTAGACCGGAGAGAAGGACAAGGTAGCCAGAGGATCAACGACTGCAAGAATGTTGGGCATCGACACATCCATCCAGATGTGCGTTGCTGCGGCAAAGGAAAGAACGCTGTCCCGCCATGGCTGCCCAAGGTTTGGCTCCCGCACACCTCAAAAGCACGAAAAGGAAACTCGTAGCTTTCCGAAGGGAACGGTGAAGAATAGGAAAACATGTTCCAGGTAAAGCTCCTAGAGTGCATATTCGTCTGGGATCTCGGCAATCCTCGAGAACAAGATCCAATACTGTTCCACTTTGCTGCGATCCGTTTTTTGGTGCCTCCACGGAGAACGCGTGGTTCTGGTGGGATAGTTCCACTGGGGCGGAGATTCAAGAAACGCGTCATGTCAGCGGCATGCGGTCATCATGAATGCTGTTGTTGTGCGCGGGTGTTACACGTAATTTCTTTGACTTACCTGTACGTCAAGTTTGTACACCTTGTTAGCTGCCACTGTGATGTGAAGCGGATCATGAGACTTGATAGGATCTACAGGGTTGTGTGTCTTTCCTCCGTCCTTCACGAATCGTAGGGCTCGCTCCCATCCGCTCTGCTTGGCAGTGGCTTGAACCGAGTACTTGCCGGGTTGAAGTGTAAGCTTTTCTCGAAACTTGACTTCTTCCGCAGAGTGTCGCTCGACTCCCAACAACTTTTTCCATGTCGTGGAGGAATCGTTCTTTCGAGAACTGGGTTCATGCAGTTTTATCTTGTCTTCTCCATTGAAACAGAGATGAATGCTGTTGATTTGATGGTCATTGAATTTGTCTCCACGGTGGATGCATCTTCCCGCCTTTGGACAAAGTATCCCTTGGGCATGATTGGCCGCAAAGGAGGCACCCGGGCCCGTCAAGGGACGTCCTCCAATGTCAGACTGCCCGTAGCTTCCCACCTGTCGCAACTGGAAATAAGTTTGGGCTGTTGGTTGACATGCTGACTCTTTGGAATACCGATGGGATGTGTAGGCGCTCGCCATGAAGCTATACGACATGTCAGGGTGGACTTCAATGTCACAGACGCCAAAATTGTGGTTAAAGAACCGACCGCCCACTTTGCCTACTTCAAGTCTGTAGGTTCTGCCTCGTGACGTGGTGGGCACTGTGATTGTTAACGCAGTCCCTTTTGGCGTGACAGTCCCCTTCTATTGTTTGTCAATGTATACTGGGATAGGAGCCCCCAAGTCCTCTTCTTTCCCCTTCGAAACTCTTCTATTAGAAGGGGCCCATTTCACAATGACTTTGGCTGTACTTGTTGTAACTTCAGGGGAGGTGGCAGCTGTGGAGGTCGCAGACGATCGATTTGGTGATGCAGGCTGCGAGTTGATTGTTATTGTGGAACTGGTATGAGCGACAGTCAGCCCTGGACCATGAGCTACAGTGTCTTCTTCCTGAGGTGGTGCCGAGGGCATTGGGTTTGCCGATACTGATACCCGAGTCTTGACATCTTTGCTTGGTGGACTACTAGAAGAAGCTTTGGGTTTCTTTCGTTTCTTCTTCGTTTTGCCAGAATCTGCAGCAATATCTTCCGATGGAGATCCTGCTGGGAGGGTTGATATCCATTGAGCATCAGTCACTACTACAGGGGGAGGAATAGGAGGTGGAGCCGGCACTTGAACATGGAGCTGCTGTCCAGCAATGATATTGGGCGGGACTGTTACAATCAGCGAATCTTGTGTTCCGGGTACCTCCACTTGAATCTGTTGCCCTGGCTCTACACCTTCAGGTATTGCCACCACAACTGTCTCCATTCCACCAACAGCACTCATGGTGCACTGGCAGCAAGATAGAGATTCTGGACAACAACACCCTTTGGAAGGACCCCCCACATGAGAAAAGGTTTGGCGAGTTTGTTCCGGTGCTTCAAAGGAAGCGGAACAAATGAGAAGACAGCAAGGCTGTTTGAATTTATCCAACCCAGATAAACGAAAACCTCGTTTCGGCTTCTACCCAACCAGATTGAACATCCGCACGAAGCCACAACACTTGCATGGAAATAGATTACAAATCTAGAATTCTTCCTCTTCACATAGCTCGGACTGGGCCACAATCGTAGTCCACGTTCGTAGCATCGCTGAAACAACTTCCACCCCAGGATGAGAAAGCTTCTTTTCCAAGGCCTTCTTCTTTGCCGAGCTGACCTCTCGATTGTCTGGCCGTGCATAGCTGACCCAATACCCGTCCATAACCGGGATGGTAGGGAAGGAATCCTTCATTACTTCATAAGCAATATCATTGAAGAAGTCAATGAACTCGGTTGCTACTGGCATGTTTTGTGCTCCTTCTGTTGGCCAAAAAACACCCCAGTTGCCATACTTGGGCCAGCCTGGAAAACAAGAAAGCAAGGCGGATGAAATGTGAGAAACCCACTGCGTATATGTTATCTGCATGGTCAGCCCAACGCAGAAATAATGGTCACATACCAGCAGTGGTGGATTGGAATACTCGGAGATCCGCTGGGAAATTAAGGACCTCTGTGGCAAGGCCTTCAATGGCATATCGATAATGCATGACACAGTGAAAGCCTTTTGATGCATCTGTGGCTGCGTCACCCAGGTAGGTTAGTCGATCCGCGGCAAACTCATGACTGCAGAGACGATGGATGTCATGCATGCCCGTATTGAACAACACAACGTATCGTTCTGGCTTTTCCAATTTTTCGTCTTTCCGTGCCAAAATGGTTTGGAAGAAGCGCGTGACATTCTTGTCATTTCCTCCAATGAGGTTGCACCTGAGCGCCCCTCCTGTAAGGTCATGATAGGATGCTCGAATCATGTGCTCATTGTAGCGTGATTTTTCTCGTTGATCCTCTGGCAAGCCCAGGAACATGGTCTCAAAGAGGTTGCGTTGCAGTCGCATATTGGAATCTCCAATAAAGATGAAATGAAGAGGGCCATTGGCTTCTGTGCATTTGTTGAGTGGATTTTGGGGGTGTTTGGGAGCAATGTGGGGCAGAATGCGGCAAGTGTCATGTCGGTAATCCATCATGATTCCCAAAGAATTCTGCGATACCTCATACCCAGGGAAAGTGACTGTGTCTTTGTAATGATGATCATCCACATGATTTGGCTGATTGATTTTATCTGTCACCACCCAGCGTGCTTTTTCCCAGGCGCTTGTGGCCGATGTTTCCAGTAGCCGCTCCATTTCACAAACTGGCAGTGACTTGTGACTTTCGCCATTGTTGCTCTTGTACTCTTCCTTGTCGCCATCCACAACCAAGAAGGGGATTGGAAATCCAGGCAACAAGTACCCTTCATATGCAGGCTCTGGTTGGCGATCTGGCAATGGAAATTGTCCCATGTGATCTGGATTGGAAAATGTCAAGACCACCTCCAGGGTATACGGCCCAGGATCTTTGGGCAACAGTGTGATCTTGTAGCTGCCATCCTTGTTGTCTTGTACGTGACCTGTCAGAACGGCTGGCCCATAGGCTCGCACAAAGAACAAAGCACCTCCACTAGCACAGTCTTCTGCCTCCATACACCAAACCGTCAATTCCCACGGCTTCCCCGCCACCACAGGCTTGTTGACACTCTTTGGATCCAACTGAAAGTACTTTGCCAGAGTCGTGGCCGGTCGTGCCCAACCAGTGTACCCCGGCAGATCCCCCGGAACGAGCCATGGTTCGGCATGATTGTTACTTATTCCTTGGCTTTTCCAGTTCTGCCGCCAAGAAGAAGTCGTCGCAGCGGCTTGTTGTTGCTGTCGGAGTTTCGACTCGTTGGTGGAACCAAAATCACCCACAAAGAGGAGTATTGCTGCTACTAGCAAGACCACAGCTCCCACCCGATAATGCAGGGGACGACTCCTCCATAGAGTCAAGAAACGCTGCCAATACCCAAGGACGGTGTCTTGCAAGGAGGAAGCTGTGGTGGCAACCGGGGAATCTCCGTTGTTTTCCGCTGATCTTCGTTTTCGTCGGGCCATTTTGAATGTACTAGCTAGCTAGCTAGAATGTTATAATGTAGCAATGAATTGGAAGGAGTTTTGAGTGCCGAAGCTGAGTCTGTTGGTCCAAATGAGAGGCAGTACCATACCATGGCCCAAGATCACAACAATGTCTCTGGGTCGCTGCGAGAGAAACAACGATTAGATTAGAACCAAACAGCAGGGCTGTTGAAAAGCTATGTTGACTTCTCTGAACGTTATCTTCCACATGTTCCCTCATCGATCACCACGCTTTTTTTGGTGGATCTTTCATTTCAAAACCAGATCTCTGTCTAACTTTCCTTCCTCCGTGTTGTGTTGGTGGCACCATGACAAGCACTACCGCTACTCTTACCTTGACTCCTCCTCTATGCACTCCTGGTTATGATGTGACGGGTCGTTGCTTTGTGGTGACGGGTGGTACACAAGGTCTGGGATTGGGAATTGCCCGCAGTTTGAAGAAACAAGGCGCCACAGCCTTGGTGGTCGTCAGTCGCAATGCAACCAAGGGCCAGCAAGTGTGCCACGAATTGACCAGCGACACTTGTCAGTGTCACTTTGTGCAAGCCGATTTGGGGGAACCAGAACAGGCGCAATCCGTGATTCCTCGTGCCGTCGAGTTGTTGGCAACTAGCGCTACCACAATGATCTCGGGTGTGGTCAATGCCGCCGCCATTACAGAACGAGGCAATTTGCAGACAACGACAGTGGAGGGATTCGATCTCCAGTTTGCCATTAACGTTCGGGCACCCTTCCTCATTACCCAGGCTGCTGCCAAGCACATGATGGACAACAAAATTAGAGGCAGTATTGTCAATATCAGCAGTGTGGCATCTCATGGTGGGGCACCCTTCATTATGGCCTACAGTGCCAGCAAGGCTGCCCTCAACAATTTGACACAGAACAATGCTGCCGAATTGGCGCCGCAGGGAATTCGGGTCAATGCCATTAATATGGGATGGACCGTGACGGAGAATGAGAATCAACTGCAAAGCAAAGCCATGGGTGACAATTGGACGCAACAAGCCGATGCTTCGGTCCCTTTGGGACGCATCCTGCGACCAGAAGATGTGGCTGCTACGGTGGGATTCCTGCTCAGTGATAGCTCGGCCATGATGACTGGCAATATTATGAATCTGCATCCAGAATTCCCTCTGGGCATGTTGAGTCTGTTGGATGATGAAAAGAAGGGACGATGAGAAGAAATGTGGAAAGAGCAGGCCAACAAGCATCACGTGTATATCTGTTGCGGGCGCCTCTGAGTTCAATAATGCTAGCTAGCCCAGCGACATACTACTTCCGGTAAAGCAGACGTTGCACAACGACTCTCTACGCAATGATGGAAATTTTAAAAATGGTACAATTATTGTTTTAAAGGGGGACTGCTGAAGTAAGTGAGGTAAGATTACCAAAAGGATGACCTGTTGAGGCGCGGTCGAGAATCTTCCCAAGGATGAAAGTAGGTACGTAATGTAATGCGGAAGGGATGTGTAGTAAACGTGCGTGGGAGAAAAATGTAGCGAGTGTAGCAAGTAATGTGAACAGAAGGATTGAATGAATAGGCAGACGAGTATCAGAGAACGGCCAATGCGTTCCAGCATGGCTATGGCCTACGGAAAGATTGGGAGGAAGCCAACCGAACGGATGACACTGTCATTATGGCATGTCCAGGTCAGTTGACAGTTCAAAAGTTCCTGAACGACCAAACCCATGGTTCTTCTTACCTGCCGACAAGACAGGCACCGAATCTTGTTGAGTAAATGCGCGCTTTAGCTTCTCCAGTTGATACGTCAAGGCCACGTGTGCCTCCTCCATGCTGGGTCTTCCCCGTGCGTCCAGAGACATGAGGCTCTGGATCAAGTCTCGGGTAGTCGCGGGCCAACAGGGACACATGGGGAAATCGAATATTGGAAACTGATCCACACCAATGGCCTGGGTGCTGCAACTGTTGAGATCATCAATCAGAGGTTTCGGTGTGGAAATGGCCAACAATTGCCACAACAAGACCCCAAAGCTGTAGACGTCTGCCTTGCAATTGTAGGGTTGTTTCCCCATGACTTCGGGGGCCATGAACATCTGGATGGTACAAATAATGAGCACACGTTCGTAAGAGGAATGAGCCACACACCAGTCGAAACAAACTGTACCGACAAGAAAAAACCACAAAAAGCAAGGCCCCAACGCTGACAACCAACCAATGGCCTGCACCTACCTTTGTGCCTGCCTTGGACATTGCAAATGTCTCTTCGTCATTGCCATTGCCAGTTCCATTGCCCTCCGAGGAGGATCGAGGCAAGAACCGGCTGATCCCAAAGTCAAAGATCTTGACCACCCCACTGGAGTCGAACCCAATATTGCTAACCTTCAAGTCTCTGTAGATGATGCCTTTGCTGTGAAGATGATCCACTGCACGAGCAATATCCCGTCCCACATGCAGACGTTCCCACAAGAGCTTGCGAAGCTTTATATGTGCGGAGTATGCCTGTTTCTTACTCCCTCCCACGGCGGAAACCATCCTCCACATGCTCCCACCAGAAGTGCTCAAGTGTTTTTTTTGCTTTCTGACCAGATTCCTCCAATGCAAGATGCGAAGTTCCATGCTTTCTGGTAGACATGTGAGGATCAGATAGGGCGCTTCTTCCTCAGGAGGACTCATTCCGTGCAACTTGAGGACATTGGGATGGTTCAAGACACGCAAGATGTTGGCTTCCAGGACAAGATTAATGGCGCATGCCCTTGCGTACTTGTCGTCTGGTAGTCCAGACTCGATGCGGGTACTCAGTTTCTTCAACACGTACCGATCCTTCTGCGGGAAGGATCCAGTGATGGCTTCCCGAAGTACTTGTTGTTGTCGTTGCTGCTGTTTATCAGCTGCTGCATTCGCAGGGACATGGCCTAGATTGAAACCAGTCACTTCAAAGACAGTTGATGAGCCACCTTTGCCGTACTTCTTACCCAACAAGATTTCGTCCTGATGAATGCGAGCAACTTCAGGAAGGTCCTTGCCCCCCGAAGAACTGCTCCTTCGTTCTTGTTCGAAACGTTCCAGTTTCCGAGAAGAAGACCAGCTGGGAGACGATAGCATTGATGTAGGCGATACCATTGATGTGGGGCTGGCTGGAGTGCCACGGGTGTTTCGGGCTGGCGACGACACGGATAAGGACAAGGACATGGACATGGACATGGAGCCGACATCCACCAGGGCTGGTGCGGCTTCGTCCGAGTCCGTCATTTGCCGGGGGAGAAACAACCCACCGGCGCAGACTGTGCAGCAACGATCTGCAGATCCATACGTACTCTTACTGCCTGCGTCACCTTCGGCTGTAGTAGAACTGAGAAGATGATCAGGCACATTTTTCTTCTTGTCCTTGTTGGCACTGTAGGACCAGGCACTTGCCCTCATGTTGTTATCAATGTACTGACGAGATAACATCTTGCATCAATCATCCAAACTGAGAGTGGTGGCAGAGGAAGGAAGGGAGATAAACTAGGGATAGAGCTTGCTTGGGGTAGCACACTTCTGCTCCGTCCTCCTTATGGACCGTTCAGCAAAGTCTTCGATGTTCCGGTGTTCTTCTTCTTGCCTTGTCTTTCCTGTTTTGGCTTTCTTGTTTGGCCAAGAAACCAATCAGTGAGAATCTGTTCGCGGGAAAGCAGCAGTTGGCAAGGGCGTTACTTTCGAAGCACTGCTGTTCTCGAAACACGACAAAAATGAGGGAAGCGAAGGCAGCCAACAGACTCAGCAACCTTGTTTACAGCCAACGGTTGGCAAGAGATAATGGTGGTCAAACCACAGCTGGGTATGCCAGTTAGTGGCAGTGTACCAGTCTTCTGAAAAATGGGGGTTCTTGTTGTTCTGATGGTGAGGTGGGAGGATTGTTCTTGGATTTCAACGATGAGCTCAGCCACCCGTCACATTAACGTTGGAGGTGCTCGATGAGAAATAGTGATGGTTCAGCTTCTTCCAGAGTGTCACACCACGCTCCCCTCCTGCCGCCAGATCTTGTTGGTATTCCCGATTAGGCTCTTTGGCTGTTCGAGAACCCGATCCCCTAATGTTGGTGCCGTCGTGCCAGGTGAAGGGAGGTTCGGGATCTCAAAGATAGAGATGCAGAGCAAGCGAGAGCGGGAATTAAAAGATACTTACAGTTGAAAAGGCCGAAATTTCATTGTTCTTTCTAATTGCTTCTCGCCTTTCGGAGGGAGTCAAGGCGACCCTTACCCGTTGAGACGTGTGAAACATATCTTTCTGTTCAACGTTGTGGGTTGCAATTTGGACGGTGGACGGTGGTACATGTACACCGTACCAGGTACCGTACCACAAGTCCTGGAGGTTGGAGGTGGGACAAAGCGCTGCCGAGGGTGCAAGTGGAAATCCTTTTAGTCCCTCAGTCTGCAAAGGTTAACTGATGGCTATGCTGCCCCTTTTACAGGGGTCCCACGCAAAGTCTGGCATTCGCGTTCGTCAATAACTCTGGGCGATGGATACTTCCAGCAGCAGCTGACACCCCGAATCCCACAACATCTCCCTGCTTGCTGGGTCGAGTGGTCCTGCTCACCGAGTTAGGAGGCGAAATTTCGAAACTTTGGCGGCGTTTTGTTCACCAGATTTACTTGCCCCTGACCACTGACCATCGATGCGTTGAGCGTCGTCATGTCAAATGTGATATGATAGCATATGATGCAAGTTCGATGTCAGCAACGCCCGATGCGTTCCTGCACGCATGAGCCATTGCCCCTGAACACAAAGGACTGCTTCGGTAGCGTCATGTTGCAAGTGGAACATGGGTTCTTCAGCCAATGAAACACTGCCCCAAGCATTATTTCCATCATCTTCGCCGTCAATGGCTCAAGTTCACGAAGCAGAAACTGAGAAAAAGGAAGGGCTAGCTAGAGTAGGGAAGTTGTCTACGGAAGCGAACAGAAGAAACTTCACCATCACGACCAGAGGCTATTGGTACCATCACGATCAGAGGCTACACCATCGCGACGTTCCAATGATATATATCAACGGCTGCCTTTGAAAAAAACTGGGACAGTTTGTCGGTTGACTATTATTGTCAGCCACACTGCTGCAAAGCTCCTTTTCTATCCGTGTCTAACTAGACCAGCTCATGTCATCTGCTAGCTAGATACATGTAGTTGCCTATTGCACGCCTCTTGGAACTGCTCATTCGAGGCCAGGCCAACTGTGCCATCGCCACATTGCGGTACGGCCATAGTAGTACTGGTACCAGGTACCAGCCAGTACCCCAAGGGTTCACTGTCTGCTACGTAGTGGGTGGAAGTGTACTTGGGCTTCCTAGCTATGTTGCTAGCTACTGGTGCTCTACTTCTGGTGGTATGTATCCAGATAGGAAGATGTAGATCTAATACCGTACGCTGTACCCTATAAAAATGAGGTGTTTGGCACAGTTGGTTCCACTTGGGGGGTTGTTTGTTGATTTCGTTGACGTCGTGGATATTCAGTCACGAGGGATACGTCAGACTCAGTCACGGTTTTTAGACCACGCGTCGCAGCTGTGGCGACAACAGCCAATGAAGTAAGTTGCAAGTCAACCAACAACAACAACGAGCTGTAACAAAAGAAATGTCATCGCCCTTCCAGTTTGGTGTAGGAAGCAACGTCGTGGGAGCTCCACAGTCCGGAACCAGCATGCGAATCCTTCGAGAATGGATGGTTCCAGCGGAAGGAGTCCGAGAAGCCGATGGGACAGCACAAGAAATGGCCGTTTTGTTCGAACGTCTTCCTCCCGAACTGAGCCAACACCTGCAGCATCACTTTGGGGAACGCCTCAAGGAACTCAATGAGATTTATCTTCAACTGGGGCAATTGCCAGAGTGCATTTTCGAGGACAATACAAGTGGCAAAAAGAAACGGGAGCTTTTGAGTCAAGAACCATGCAGCCAAGGACACATTGATCTCTTTGCCGATTTCTTCCTTTCTCAGCAAGATTCAGCGGAAACCACCAAGCGCAAGGGCATCAGTGGTACACTTCATCGTGTCAGCTTGATTACACACCCTTTGTATCGGCCAGAAAAGGTTTTGGGTGTGGCAGTTCGCGTGGGACGAGCGTTGCAGGGATTGTTGGACACCATGACGTGGGGCAAGCAATTCTGGGTCGACATGGCACAAAAGCACCAGCCATTGCTGTTGATTGGAAAACCAGGAGTTGGAAAGGTAGGTTGACGCAGAACGGGTTGTTGGCAGGGAAAACCTCCTCTGCACCCCACGTCATCCCAATGACAACTACTCACAATGACGCAAACTCACTGACCTGCCTTGGACAACAACTCACAATGACGCAAACTCACTGATCAGACCACCGTGTTGCGCGAAATTGCTTCCACCCTCGCCAGTGATACCTCCCTGAATGTGGTGGTGATTGACAAGACCTGTGAGATTGCAGGGGATGGCGTAACACCCCATCCTGCAATTGGCCGGTCTCGGTGGATGCCCGTGGGAGTCGCCAATCTACAACATGTCATTATGCGAGAGGCGGTGGAGAATCAATCCCCGGATGTCATTATTGTGGATGAAATCAGTACGCCACTAGAAGTTCAAGCAGCCCGAACTATATCTCAGCGCGGTGTTCAACTCATTGCCACCATCCATGGTGTGACACTTCCAGAAATCATTCTTGACAAAGAACGGGGAAGTCTTGTGGGAGGTGTCACCAGTGTGACACTCTCCGGTCAGGAAGCCGAACGCCGCGCCGACAAACGCAAACAAGTCCAGAAACGCAACACGGAACCAGTCTTCACGGCAGCCCTGGAGTTGCGCAGCAGAAGCAGCTGGATCTATCATTCCAACGTCAAAGATGCAGCTGATTCCTATTTCGAAAACGAACGGTTCAATGCCGTAGAACTTTGCCCGGGCAAAGCCATTGACGTCAAAGTCATTCCCATGGAAGGTCATTTCGACTATTGTCGAGCTTGTGTTGGAGGCGTGCCATGTGGGTTGCACAAGAACACGGCGGTACCACATCACAATGCAGCATTCCAGGAAGCAACCAACAATCATCATCATCATCAAGCGCCGCGACGACGAAAGGCGGGTCGGGGACGGTAAAAGAACAATGACGAAAACGGAGCAGTCACTCGTGGCCGCGGCAACAACTTTACTGCACCGTACACCGCAATGCACCGGTACACCGCAACGCACCGGCAACACACAATCATCAATCACGAGGCGTCACAACGACGAAAGACGGGTCGATGCCGGTGCAGTTGTGTGGGGAATAAAAGCAAATGAAAGAAAACTGGAAAGTACTGTAAGATTCTCTAATCCAGAGAAGACCACTATAAACTATACTATAATAGAGTGCAGAGGATATCTAAATGAGTGAGCAATACCAGGAAGAAAGTTGTCAAAACTAGTGGACTTCTTTGCTTCGTGCACCCAAGATTCCAAAGGAAGTACACGACGAATCATGACATCAATCAGACTTATCTTGATACAGTTGCGAGAGGCAATGTTCCAAGGTCGGTGCGTTGGAGTGACAGTCGTCTAGACAAGTGCTGCCCCCGTTTCACCCCTCCAAAGTTCTTTAGTGGTGTCGATGAATGAAACGTACCACTGATAGTAGCTGGCTGTCACAGACTAGAGACCCCACCAAGCTAAAGGGTGGAGCAGCCACTTCGTGTGCTCTTTGCGCGAAATGCTTGATTCAGCCGTTTGCCAGTACAATAACTCCAACCTCTCTCAGACTGTACAGTACTGTACCGTAGCGCATACAACGTACATCAACAGTACCGGTACCCAAGCAACATAGCCACCACAAGTAAATACAGTACGTGGCATCATTCTCCCAGCGGAGATTGAATCAGTCAATCATTCAGGTCGAATCTCAAACCAGAAACCAGCCATCCGGAGCCTCCCCCATGATACCAAGAGAATATTCCTGATCGCTCATGCTCAGATCTCTGCCTAGATAATCCTGACAATACATGTTCTGTAATAAGGTCAGTATCCTCTGGAACACATGATGCAAACTCCGACCTGGGCTTTGAATGACAAGCATGAAGTCGGCGTGCTTTCTTCCTAGTTAATCATAAGCTAGTTTCGCACCATAGCTAATCTGCGCAATGGCGGGGTTATGACGTCACGAGGACTCTAAACGAAATCGAAGCTTCTCACCTCTCACACAAACGGCTCATCCCGCCAAATGAGCCATCACACATTCAACCAGATCCAAACAAAGCCGAAAGTAGTCGTTGTTCTTTCCCTCGACACTCCTCCCGCCCTCATCAAACAACTCTGGACCGCCAAACTCAACCTATTACAACAAACAAGCGAATAATTGGCATTATCCGCTTTGGAAGAAAACTTCTCCGGCATTTGCACTCCGAAGAACGGTTTAGACCCCGATTGCAACTCCCAACAAAATGGAGGAGACTTCTCCCGCTCCGTTGCAGCACTGCTGCGACGACCTCGGCAACAACAACCATCACAACATCAGTCGAAAGGCTCAAACTTTGTCGTCGTCATCCAAAATACTCCTCGATAGATTGCTTTCACCACAAAAGGTAGCTCCAACTTGCTTGCCAGGCGACGAAGAAAACGCTCCTGAAAACTCTGTCGATCAAGGCCAACAACAATCCGTCAAGAGAATGCGCATGGGAGGAACACCGAACAAACAAGGATGCCGTCGCCTTGTTGGCGATCCAACCATGCCAAGCAACAGTCAACAGCGCAACATGAACAAATCTGTGGACCGTCCAATGCTATTTGATCCGTCGAGTGTGGCCCCGACGTCGATCACCGTCCCTGCTCTGCAACAAGCTCCCAGTAACGATACCGAAGTCTCCTCGTGTGTGTCAGGCAACAGTCACCACAATTGGCTTGATGACTATGGAAAGCAGAACAAAGATACTCTTGCAGCTCAAGACGTTCATACAAAGCCAATCAATATTGCGGCGAAGGACCCTCGCTTTCACTGCAAGCGCAAGAACAAGTCGAATGATCGCAGCTCTACGGAAAATCATCAAAGACAAGCAGCTCCAGAGTCTCCCCCAATGTTTCCTGATGACCCCATGGAAGGTACTCAAGTCTTTTTGGCTCCCGTGATTGTCCCTCCAGCGGAAGCTGATAATCGTCGAGCGCAGGGATTTCCTTCCCCACCCATGAAGCGATCGAGTGTCTTTGAAACCTCCAATGCTGCTATCGCTGCTGCCCAGGAAGCTCCAGGTCTGGCCGAGTCGTCCTCCCAGGAAACTTCGTCCTTGTCTTCGCACAACTCATCGGCAGTATCGGCATTGACAAGCTCTACCACATCCAGCATGGCTGCTGCCTTGGTCAAGCGTCTGGTGGACAAGGGATCCATGCACAGCAACAGCAAGGCCCGCCTTCAGCGTCACCCTGCCACTGTTCGAAGCACTCCCATTCGCATCAAGCCACGAGTTCGACCACAAGAAGTGCAAGCCACTGATCAGGGATACGCTTCTGTCGCCAAGCTATCTGCCTGGCTAGCCGATGATCCAACTTCCACCAAGAAGGTTCGTCATGTCCGTCGTGGTGCCAATGTCATTGCCAAATCACGCAAGTTTGAAAAGGACTTGGAAGGCGTCATTTTGGAGGAGAACAACATTATGACGGGTGCCGTCAAGGAAAAGAAGGACTGGCTCAAGTCGGCTTTTGTGCACGAGGCGGCCGAGGACGAGGAGGAAGATCATGATTGCTTTCATCATGACCCCAACCGACACATGATGATGATGCGCACTAAGCCTGTCAACGATGACGATTGTGCTCGCAGTGAGTTTGTGGTCAGCAATGATACGGCATCTTCTATCAGTGTCAGCGACAAGAAGAAGTGGCTACAGAATGCCTTCAGGAAGGAAGATGAAAGCAATGGTCAGCGCCAGCGCCACTTCTCGATCAAGGCCCGCAGTGATATCGGCCCTGTTCGTGAAAGTCGTGATGATATCACCTCTCGGGCCAAGAGCATGTGGAAACAAAAGTCGGAAAAGCGAGTCCCAGAAGCTCCCATGAGCGCCCAAAAGTCAGTGGCAGCTCTGAGCCCCTACAACCAGCGCCTACCTGCGATCCAAGATACTCCACCTCGAAAGAGCTTGGAAGAACGAATGCGAGATGCTGTGGGTCCTCGTGCATCGGCGCCGGCTCCCGTCATGGCCCAGGCTGCCGCCGCGGCTGTTTCTCACCAGCCCCAGCAGGAGCGTCACTCGGTTGTGGGCGTTGTGCCCATGGTGGATGAAGATACCACCTCGGTTGACTTTCGAGCTGCCCGCCAACTGCTGATACAGCGAAGCAAGAATAATGGAAATGAATTGAAGGTTGCCTCGAAAGTGCAGCGACGAGCCGGCAAGTTTGAGCAAATCAACAAGGACACCAAGCGTCGAATGTCTGCAACAGGACTCCTGAAATCTACTTGGGAAACAAACGGCAGTCCGGATAAGGGGGCTTCAGATGCATACACCAAAAGCTTTGTTGAGGATGTTGCCCCCATGCGATCGTTTGAAGAGCTTCCCTAGAAACTGAATACGAGATCCATACCAACAGGCGACTGGAATCATTGAATTTGCATGACTTTTGTTACTGTCCTGGAAATAAGTGTTTTAGGCGTATTTGAAATATCGAATGGTTAAAAACAACGCAGTCAAGATGCTGAAGTAGCTACGAAACAGAAAGAAGCCTTTGACTGACACAACAACGTAAACGAATTAGACCAAAGATATAATCAGTGTGTGCTTATCTCTACCAGTGTTATGTCTTTCTTGCCTCCATGAGAGATGCCTCCTCAAGTCTGTCCAAACAGAACTATAAGGCGCCAAGATGCACTGCTAATCTTATGCAAGCAACTCTGTAGTACGATACCGGTACCGGTAGGGAAGCACCGTTCAAACTGTCGGATTCCAGAATCTGATGATGCAAGACGCTCCTCTACTACAGTACTAGCTTGCTAGCTATCATAGCAGAGAGGTATCGCTGACTATGCAATTCTTCATGCAAATATTCCCTTTCTTCTAAAGTTAGTCTCTATTCATTTTACTTGGATGTGAAACAAATCGGAGAAAAGTCCGTCATACTGCCTGTTCTTTCAGAATTTGACATTCCCTACTCTGGGGGAAACCATGTGGAGAGAAGAGATTCTTTATTTGGCAGCAGCGGTTACAACACCAAGGATAACCTCAATAGTGGCTCCGGGGCCCATGGCAATCAGTGCGACAACATCACCTGTCTGTAGAACATCCAAGTCTTCCTGTGCCTCTGCCAACAAACGCTGAAGGCTGACCAAAAAGGAACCAGAAGAGATGTTGCCATAGTCCCGAAGAACTGACTTGGTGTGGCGAAGGTCTTTGTCATGGTCAAGACCAAGGTTCTTAGCAACCAACTGCATGACACTCTTTCCGCCTCCGTGTACAACCCATTGGCAAACATCTGCTGGTGCCAGACCATGACGATCCAAGAGTTCTCTGACTGGAATCTCAACAGAGTTGCCAACAGCCATTGGAATGCGTTTGCTCAGCTTGAAAAATGGCAGTTGGCTTTGTTCATCCATGTTGTAACTCATGTCCTCAAAGTACTCAGGGATAGTGATGCTTTGGAAGTCCAAAAGTGAGATCTTAGGAGGTCTAGGATCAGCTCCGGCTGAAACACAGCTTGGGCTCCCTGGGATAGCAAAGTTTGAGCCAAATGGGCTGGCAGCGAGGATGCTGGCAACATCACCATCACCAAAGAGTGAATTGACAACACCATCTCCTATGTTGCCATCCCTATTCACAAAGTATGCCGAGTTCACTTCACAGCAAAGAAGCAGCGCCTTGCATTCTTTTCCACGAATGGAGGCCATGTGTCCCAACTGGGTAGCAATGGCACGGAGTCCAGAAGCACCTCCATTGCAACCCATGCCAACAATGTCACTTCTCAAGACATCCCCGCGAAAGGGGAGTTTTCGGATCAGAATCCCCGACACTCCTGGCAAGGCAAGACCGGTGCTGGTAACTGTGACTAGCATATCAATTTCTTTGATATCAGTCTTCGTGTCAGAAAGGGCAGCCTCAACAGCCTTCACACCAATATCATCAAGCCCCTTCATGAAAGTGGCATTTCTTTGTGATGGGGTTGGTTGCCTTGGTTGGTCACCTCCGATGGCTGGGGGAAGATACAAGTGCCTCTTTTTAATGTGAGGGGCACTCAGAAGCTTCCAAGTAACTGGGTCTTTAATATCAAGGATGTTCCCAACCTCTTGTTGAGTGTATGATGTTTCAGGGAAAGCTGTGGCGGGGCTTCCAACCATGTCCACGGCAAAGGAAAGATTTGGCGAGAAAGCTTTGGAACGACCAAAAGTTTTGGTTTTCAAGGCATTCTCCATCAATTCAGGTGTAATCAAAGGATTGAAGGTCTTCATGCACTTCAGCCCGGGGACTGAAACAGATCCTGGCGTTGCTCGCTCGATGTGCTGTTGTTCAGAAGAGATAGCAGCGAGAAGCTGTGTGTTTACCTGTGTTTTCATCATTTTTGATTGTGTTTTTAGTTTAATAATTGGCTTGTTGGTTGGTTTGCTTTGTCGCTTTTTGTTTTGTGAGCCTTTCACCAAACCATTTCCTGCTTTCGTGGAATTGTTGGTTGCTTACCTTGCCCCACCCAGGCTGCTAACATGGCCCGTCCACGTATGGGCTCTTGATCAAACTTCAAACCATCTACATCTACAGGAAGGTTTCCACTTCGCCTCTACGTGCTGGGCAACCAACCCAACCCGTACAACATTACAAACCTTTTCAGCCGGAGAGCTCTATGATAGCTCTGGCTAAACGCTGGCAGAGAACATGGGATTGGTTGCTACAGTGAGAGCAAAAAGTGAGATGGTGGAGCAGTGGTAGCATGCCTGTGCCGTTCACACTTGATCGCTCTACTTACGTACATAAGGGGAGTGCTGGTCGAAGAAGGAGAAGAACAAGAGCGGTGACTGGGTTGTTGATCAAGGATAATTGCCCAGGAGCCGATGGACATTGCACGGGTGGTCTAGCTAGCAGTACATCTGTACTGAGTACCGGTACATGTACTCGAGTACTCGAGTACCAAACAAAGGAGCCATCAACTAACTCTGCTCACAAAACAAAAACTAAATCATCTCACAACACAAACAATCTCACAACACAAACAACAAAACAAAATGAACGTACTTCAAAAGAGCTATCGTTTTCAGTCTGATCGACGACAGATGGGAGGTCTTATGATGCTGCTTGGCTTTTGTGCCATCATCATGCCAGCAGCGAACATCGTCTCCGGCTTTGGTCCAGACGGCGCCAACACAACGGATCCTGGGGAAATACCTTTCTGGGGTCTTGTGGGTGGGCTGTGCCTATTCATCAACGGAAACTTGGCTGTCCTAGTTGGGTATCTGGTCACAGTGCATGACTGGGATCATCGATACTTGACTCAATTCTTGATGGTCACCATACAGGTAAGTGCAACCCGGGCCACTGACATGTGGGCGACAATTTCGCATCTTACCAATCCTATGTATCCTTTGGTTGTTCCCAGACTGCTTGGATTCCCTACATTACCGACATGACGTCCGTGGGAAAAGCCTCCCGCTTACCAGCTGAGGAGAATGTGTTCATCCCTTTTGAGTATGAACCAAGCGACGCGGATGTCCAATTCGTCGGCGCCATTGGCATTGTGGCTATCCTCACATACGGATTTGCCTTCGTTGGATCTATTGCCTTTATGGTTTGGTCCTTGTATGGCTACACTAATGGAAATCATGAACAGCGAAGTGGAAGCTACTTTAAGGGCCGCCTAGGGTTCTACTCGGGTGTCCTGAGCTTGGCTGGAATTGCACAGCTCTTGTTGGGTACCTATTGCTCTGTTAAATTCAGTGCCAGGACGCTTTCAGAAGGACCAGTTCATGTTGCCTTTCTTTTTGTTACCTACCCCGTGATTTCCATTCTGGTGGGTACAGTCCAGTTTCTCAACGGACTCTGGGGTTTTGCCAGATCCTACGGCTACCATTTGGGTGCCAATGACGTTTCCTTCTGCATGTCCCTTGCAATGCAATGGGTTTTGGTTCTGTCTCTCCAGATTGTTGCTCAAATTGGGTACCTTCCCGGAGGGGAGGCAGCTGCCGCCGCCCCCACCGTTGCTGCTTTCAGCCTCGGCCTCAACTTGATGCCCGCGTATTTGGACCAAAAGATGAGAAGTCTTCCGGCAGAGTTCCCCGAGCACTACTATGCAGCCGCTACGGCCGATGACACCGAAAAAGGAGTCACCGTCGAACCCACTATCACTCAGGAAGCTTTGGAAGTTGCTGACCTGGAAGCTCCATTGCCAGAATCTGAGTATCACTTTGCGCAAGTGGAGGCTTGAGGTCACGCAATCCCATCCTTCGCTCCTTCCAATCCTACATCACTCCTCTGTGTCCCCAAAGAATCGGTTCTCTCCATCTTCCTTCCTGTCCCTTCAGCTTGATGTAGAGATAAAGTTTTAAAAACGCCCTTGTTGTCAAATTACTCTGAATGCTGATGTGTGCACCGTATTTCCGATTAGCGCTACCTGGTAGGCACCAAATGTACCGTATGTCCCTTCCCAACTGAGTGATCATCGTTGCCACCGGTTGTTGCCAAATGGAGGTTGAATGATTAGCCAGCAGGCCTGTCAATTTGTCAGACGTGGATACTTTTATCCGAGACTGACGTCATTCAAAACTGAGCCACCCAACACCTGTATGGTTTGTTCACCGCCTCTTCCTCGTTGGACAATTCTGGAGAGCTATTACAACAGAAGCACCCTTCAGCATACCGTACACATTGACCATGACAAGCGAAACAAGTTACAAGGATGGATTTGGTTTGGCACTGGTTGGATGTGGCCAGATTGCGACCCATCATTTAGAGGCAATGGCTTCGGCACTTCCCCGCAAGATACAACTTTGCGCCCTGTGCGATCCATCAAAAGAGCGAAGAGCCGCCATAGACGACCTAGTTTTGAACAAATATTCAAACAGTCTGTTATGCTCTGGTCAACCAGCACGCCATTTCGATACCCTCGAAGGCTTGTTGTCATCCTCTGATGGATTTGCCAAAGATGTCATTGATGTGATCTTTATTGCTGTCCCTCATGACTTGCACGAGACTATTGCCCTGCAGGCTTTGTCTTTTGAGCATGCCAAAATCGTGGTGCTGGAAAAGCCATTGGCTCCCACACGAGATGCCTGTGATCGTTTGGTGAAACATTCTGAAAAATTGATGACAGATGGTCAAACTAACACGCCCTCACCCATGCTCATTATTGCCGAGCAATCTCCCTATTGGCATGAGGTTGCCTTGGCACGACAATTGATTGCAGAGGGAACTATTGGGTCAATTGTCACGGCAGCGTCCTACTATTATGAATCAATGAGAGATAATGTCACAAGTGGTAGTGTGGATGAATCAGGCGGATTGGGTTGGCGAGGATCCATTGCCCGCGCAGGAGGAGGAATCGCCTTGGACGGCGGATTGCATTGGATTCGTCCATTGCGAGAAATGTTGGACAGGCGCATTGAACGAGTCGTTGCCGTTGTACGACGCAATTTAGAGCCACGGTTGCAAATGGAGGGCGAATCAGTGGCACATGCACTCTTTCAAATGGAAAGTCACAGCACTCATGTGGAACCCGACGGAGCGGGTCCTTTGGTGGCAACATACTCCTGCAACATGTTGGCAACCGCACCCATGGCACACGACACTTGTCCGTATTTTCGAATCACTGGTACCAAGGGAGAACTCGTCATCCACGGCAACGGGCTCTTTCGAGAAGACCCAGGTGCGGGTGGTTTACGGCTGTACAACGAAGAACACTCCCAGGGCAAGGAGTTGTTTCTAGACGATCGCAAGGGAGGATTCTTTCTAGGTTTTGCAGGACTTTGGTCGGAGATCTATCGCATCGGGACCAACCAAGATCACACAGCTGCACATCAATCAGTTGTCCGGGCTGCTGATGACGTTCGAGTTGTGTTGGCAATGTACAAAAGTGCAGCGAATGGTTCCTGGGAAGATGTGTAATTCTGCTGGGGCTGTTTTGCTACTTCTGCTTTTTGTGCGGCTGAGCTTTAGCGAACTGTCAAGAAACAAACTTCTTTTGCACGGAAGTTGTCCCCATAGCTGTAGAGCCATGGAAATAAAGCTTCAAGATTCAGTCGCCTTGAGAGAGTACCCTGTGAAAGGACATACATGATGCAAGGCAAAAAAGCGAGCCAGCTTTCGAACTACATGTACAGGTGGTTGCGTTTCTTCTGGGTACGGCTGTAACAGTTCCTTAGCAAAGAGCACAGACCACTGTGCTGTGGTCTGTTCGTAGCCCACATAGTCAAGAATTGAATTCATAGGTTTGCTAATGTAAAAGTTACAACAGACTACCGTACCAATAATGCATCAAACTGAAAAACCGAGACCTTTCAATCAGTCAGCATAGCAATTTAGGTCCTGGCAAGACATCTTACAACAACTGTTTTTCCCATCAGATACGGAGGGTACCGATACTCCATTGACAAAAAGGTGGAAGTTTCTCCTTCACCGCTTATTCCATTCCCCTTTTAACCATCTCCTCACTGCAAGGTTACAGGTGCAGGGCTCTCTGGTGCAGGCGCGGGTACACCTCCTGGTTGACCAGGCATGGGGGCTCCCATTGGAGCAAACATCATGTGGTAGTTTGCGGGAGCAGGCATTCCGAAATTCGCTGCGGCCATCATTGGATTGTTGTTTGCTGCAGGAGCTGGTGCAGCTCCACCGTTGTTGGTCGCATCCGTACCGGCCGTTCCATCTCCACCGGGAGCAGCAGCGCCGCCCTCGGCGGCACCTTCTGCGGCACCTGGAGTCGGAAGTCCTTGTTGATTAAAGGCCATCGGTGGCATCCCCATCATGGCAGGATTAAACATGGCAGCATTGGGCATCCCCATCATGGCTGGATTGAAAGCCATCATTTGCATGTTTCCGTTTGCCATCATGCCGGGCATCATCATACCAGGCATCATCATCATTTGTTGTTGTTGGCTTCTGGCTCCTTCCATTTCATGATCCAACAGTAGCTTTCTCATTTCGGGGGCTCGTTGGCGCAGCGCTTGACTCTACGATACCGTGGAATCCACGACAAAAGAAGTGAGATGCCGCCACGGAGTGTGCTCTCCGATACCACGCAGTGAACCTACCGTTTTCTCCCTCGCCGCATCATCTCCAATTTCGAACCAAAGGCCCGACTTCTCAACTTTTTTGAGGAAGCGGCCATTCTTATCACGGATGGCATTGACCTGGGTGATTCATTAGATCCGTCACAAAATGAGCGAAAGATGAGTGAGCGGCAGATCTAATGGCCACCACAGAGAGTGAACCACTTACAATCGACCGAGAGATAGCTGGCTTGTCATTCTTGCGAGCCTTCAGATAATCACGTCGATACAAGTTGATGAGATCTCGAAACTGTCGGTTTCCTGGGTGTAGATTGGTTCCACCTCCACGGCCTTGGAGAACCAGCAGGAGAGCGAGAGAACACCAACAAAACATCAAGAGTCAGATCAATAGCCAAGGATACCCCTATCAGGACACAAGATACGGAACTCAATACTCATCGCTCTTACCTGATAACACATCATTATCATTGATGGTGGTGACCCCCACCGTTCCAGGTGGCACGAAGGCGTGGTTGGATGCATCATTAAGCTTGACAATGGGTGCATCACTACCGGCATCAGCAGCAACATCGTCATCTCCTGATTTGGCTTTCTTGTGAGGAGAACCCAAGTCTGCGCCTTCGTCTAGCTCTCGCTTGACACCTTCATTCTCCGCCATGGTGGTGGCAGCACGGTTTTCGGTGGTGGTGGTGGTGAGAGATAGGATTCTGATCTCTTGATTGTTCCAGATTCAGTGGATTGTTTCAAGACGTCAATCGAGATTTCGGCACCTGAATGCGGCAGGCAAGAGATACTAGTATGCTTTCAATGAGTCTTCTCCGATACGATACTAACACCTTTGTAGAGGATGATATGGATGGATGGGTACCCGAAGGTCTGCAAGTAATTTCAATTTGTGATGGGAGGACGAGAGGAGTGGGAAATCAATCCCAGGTTGAGCCCCTACTAATTCTACAGAACACACTCCTCACTCAGAGCAAAGAAACCAGTGCCGATCGGTTACGTATTCTTCGGAGAGCAAGCCGGCATCAGAGTTAACCAACGTTAAACAAATATCGGATACCCCTCAACCAGTGGTTTATTGTTGCTGTCCAAAACATGTCGTACCAACACCAGTATCGATTCTTCGATTCGTTTCTTTTGACACCAAGAGCAAACCGATCCGAACGCAAAATCAGCCAAGGCCGTATCTATGATAGTCGGCTACCAGTACCGGTACCGGTGCCAGCTAGATCTACTAGCTAGCTAGTAGAGTAAAGTAGCGAGGTTTTCTCATGGTTGAGGAGGCCAGATCCATAGTCGCAACCACTGGTAGGAGCTGCATTTGATAAGGATAGAGCATGATATCATGAGTTGCGGTTGTGCTTTCTGAAGAGCATCCGCAATCTTTGGCAACACGAGCAACTTGAGGGTCTATGCATCAATGTTGCCCCGCCAACCTTGGATGCACTTGCTCTGGGGTACTTGATAAATGTAGATAGCAGAGAGCACCAGTCGAGTCAAAGAGCAAGGTTCGTACCTTGATCCGGGCACGCCAAACAAGCTGCAAGAAACAAGGTAGCCATCAGCCAAAATTGAATGCAACCACAGGCTAGCAAGTGGCACGGTGATGTATCCGTACCAGTACCAGCGGCAGCATGGCATCTAGCGCTACATTCGCAGTACGGTACTGTACCACTGAGAGCGGAGAAGATACTTAAGGCAATGTGACACCATGAGCGATCCCGAGCATTAGAAAAATACGCTTTCATCAGTAACCCAAAGGTCTGCTTGCTACGGAGCGAACAGGTTCCTCTGGCTAGCTGATTCGATTCATCCTTCCTCTCGCTATCTGATGAGAATGATGAATGAATCGAATCTGAGACGGCCCAGAACGGGGCAGTCGTCAAATGATTTGGTGGAACGAAGAACGCATCGTGACCACTTAGTCTTTCTGCATTCGTCTGAGGCAGACGGCCTAAAATGGGGCGCTTTAATTTGGTTGAACCAACACATCCTCATCGTGACCACGTTGTCTTTCTGCATTCGTTGCGAGCTGTAGGCCAAGAGCGCGATGGGTATACTCCTCAGCTTGTGGAATGTTAGCGAGACGAGGTTGAGATATTTGATGTTTTTCAGCTGGAGTGGAAACTGCTTTTCTAGTGCTAGCCCTGAGCACGCAGCTCCATCCAGCACAGAAGCTACATGCAAGTTCATGTCATCGAGTGGCTGGCGTGAGGTCGTGGTCATACGGTAGGAACTAAAATGGGGAACTTTTTCATGCCATGAATGAGGAATGCATTCAACAATTGCCAACGATGGCTACCATACCCCCAGCTAGTTGCAGTTCTATTCTTTGGTTTGGCTGCTTTCACTGCGTCATCCTCAATACCACCTACTACGATACCGGAGTGTGCCTCATCACTTCATCTCTGACGATGCGCACATCTAGCTATGGCGCCGCAGAAACAGGAAATTGTGTCCTCAAAAGTATGCTATGCAGAACGTAGAATACTAGTGTCATTACCATGGAGAGTGATTATTTCCTACAGTATTGTTACTTTCACTGACATGGTAAGCATTCATGGACAACTGTATAGAATGCGTCAGGGGACAGCCTCCTTCACCTCTCACTCGAAAGGAGCTCCTTACTAGATCTTCCATCGTTCCATCACCACAAATGATCACAGCTGGGGATCAGGCGACCAGGCCAAATATCCGAGGGACGCCCTTTTTCTAAGATATCAAAGGTTCATGTTCTTCGTTGACACGATGTTTTCGTTTGGCCACAAAGGCTTGTTGCAACTTCCTCGTCAAAAACTTGTGGGGTAGTTTCTTCAGGGGCTTGAGGTTCTCACTGCCAGGAGACTTAGAGGATGGGGCAGGGTCCCAATAGAACTGGATATCGGTCTTGATAGGAACCAGACCATCCAGGGAGGAGAGATCTCCAGCACTCGAATTCGAGCTGGAACCCTCCTCCATTCGACGATCCAGCAGGTCGTCCATGGTTGTTGTTCTTGTGATGCCTCCAAGCTTCCAAGTTCCGATGATGATGGATGGATGATGGTGTCGCTTGGGTTTTGGTGTTTTGGTTTTGGTGGGAAACCGCTTGGTCCTGAGCGACTTAACGGCAACATCTGGTGTCTCTCTGTGCATAATTCTTCCCCACGGCCATCCATGCTGCAAAATATTGGTTGGACTTCCACGCTTCCACGGACAGGCATACGAGCCCATGTACTGTACGTGTACATGTACCAGGCCTTTTAAAATACCGCAATGTTGGAGGATCAGAAGCTTTGCACTTTGCAGGACGAGTGACAGTCGAGTCTTCGTCTTTCGATCCTTCTCTGCCCTCCTTCCTTTCCCTCTTCCATAATTCCCTTGGTCTGCTCACTTGCCTGTCTGGCCTGCATCCTTGCCCCTTGCACTCATGCTCTCTCTGAAGCCCATTCCCCCCATAGTTCCGTCTAACCCATACTAGTACTAGAAACCTCTCCGTTATACTTTAACAGGACGACGATGGGAAAACAGCAATCTTGGTCTTCTATTCAAAAAGCTCATAAAAGTAAGCTGTCTATTCTGTAGTATCTTATCACGTGTTACATTAATCTTTTGTTTACAACCAGATACGCCAAGGCGGAGCCAGCTCCACGCGCCTAAGAGTATAGGCGCAGTGCTGCAGTGCTGCTCTCCATAGCCGGATCTGATACAGTTTGTTCGCTCGCCCAGCACAACCCCAGGCACACGGCCCTGCAACTCAGCCCATCTCTCACTTCAGTGCCAGCATTCTCGGATCATCTTGCGACAAACCGGCTTCTTGGTAGACCATCAATGCTTCTTTGTAGAACCGCAAGGCTTGGCCCTCTTGTTCCATTTGCCGATGCATGTCACCCATGAGCTGCAGCGTCTCCCCCACATCCTGAGCAGCTCGGGTTAGCAGGGACTGGCCTTTTTGGTTCCGACACCGAATGAGCTCTGACTGCTGCAAGTGCATCACCTTGGCATACTTGCTCAACGCAACGTTCCAGTTTTTCGTGGCGTGATGGACGGCTGCAATGTTCAGCAGAGAGGTCACAACAGCACTTTCGTTGTCCCCGGCGGCAGACTTGATGCGGCGGGCTTCCTCGTGGCATTGCAAGGCCGTTGAGTACTCCTCTTTGAAGTAATGGACCTTGCCAATGGCGTCCAGCGTACGACCCACTTGAATGTCCATTGCAGGCAGAAGACTTGCTTGAATCTTTTGACACTTCTTGAGACATGACAGTGCCTCGCCGTACTGTTTTCGGAGAGTGTTGCACAAGCCCATCTGATACAACGTGGAAGCCACAGCCAAACTCTCATCCGGATTGCCCCCTTCGGTGATTTCAAACAGTTCGTAGGCTTCCAACGCCTTCTCGAGAAAGCTGATTGCCTTGTCGGGTCTTCCACTGGCCCAGAGTGCTGTTCCCATGTTGGAGTAGGCGCATCCCAGTTCTGGTTCTCCTCCCTTGTAGCAAGCGACCGCACGCTTGTAGGCTTCCAGGGCATTTGAGTACTGACACGAACGGAACAAGTAGTTGCCAATCCGATTCCATGCCGACCCGACTTTTGGGTGCGTTTCGCCATACTTGACTCGTCGCATGCCAAGGCTCGCGGCAAGCGCCTTGAAAGATTCTCGGTTGGACGTGGGTGTTGCCGCTGCGTACGCTGTCACCGACGACGAGGAGTACGACCGTGCTCTCGTTTGCGTTTCCATCGCGGGGGCTTGACGGATCTTTGGCAGGCTGCTTGCCGAGCGTTCCATTGGGTGCGACTGTTCCGTTCGATTCTGGTTTGTTTGTCGGATGTTCACCGGAAAGGAACCGGTCGATGAAGTCCGAGGCCGCCATGGTTTGCTTCGAGGCGATGGTACTGGCTTAGGAGGAGGAATCGACTTCGTTGCAACAGAACTAATATCGGAAGACTTACTTGCGTCAGAGTTGAATGACTCCTGTTCTATTAGCTTAGGGTACTTGTTGAGGCTCTTCAGAGGCACTCTACCGGTAGAAGCATCCGACGGCTTTATCAAAGTTGGTGCCATCTTCGCGGGTTGTTTCAGCCCAGAAGCAGCAGATAGGTCGATGTTGTTCTGGTGGCAAAGGAACATTTTTCAAGTGAATAGAATATTGTGTGGTGGTGGGGCTCTTACTTGGGTTTTGCAGAGAAAGAGGGCAGGTTGGATTTCTTTGTTTCTCTCGGAACAGTTTGTCTTGTGTTTGTTGAGACAGAAATTGTGAGCGTAGATTATTTGTCAAGGAGAAAGATATTTAATATTGGCAGCAGTTTGCCGTCAGTACCGCATTGAATCTTGGATGCGCCACTGCGTTGGCTCTCACATTATCGCTTTCATGGACGTTTGAGAACGTTCCCTCCCTCCCCTTCTTCTGATCAATGAAGATGGACACGCCGTATCTCGTCAGAAGACCTACCATACCTTTGTTGGCTACAAACTTGGAGTTGCTTTCCGACTGGAGGCTTTCATGTTCCCCACGGCCATGGAGTGGTGTGCATTTATGTTACCCACCCAAGGCTGATGGATTGTGGAGGATTCGAAAATTCTCGACCTTCCCAGAACGTTCTTTGATCCTCGGACACAGCCCTAACCTTTTGTGCTAACTAAGGTCTGCACTAAAGGTCTCGACTAAACGGGATTTACAACCTCCGCCTGCGGATGCATTAGACGAAGAGTGGCCGCGGCGAAGGATGTCGTCGTAAGCAGTGGCTGCAGTGGGGTGCATAGCTATCTTCTACAATTGCGGTACGGTTTAGGAGGCAGTTCGCGATAATAAACTAAATAAAGATCTCAACGTAGGCCACTGGCTGGCTGGTTTCAAGTTTCAAGTGCCACCTCAGACAAAGAGTAGACTGTTTTGGATGCTCTACTACGAGCTAGCTAGATGTGAGAGTACGAGGAATGATTCAATCGTTTGGCGGACAAGATACAGAGCCAGGGTGCGTGTTTTCCCACATCTTTTGCTTCGGTGACTTCTTGGGTTCTGTGATACAGTAGCGAGGCGCCATCACAGCTGCTACTCCAGCTGCTTGAACAGACAAAACAGACTCGTGGAGAGTGGAGACGTGGCGCGAAGACCCCCCAACCCGGAACTTCCTCCAGAGCCCGACTAATGCAACTTCACTCAACTCCCACGAGGAGATGTCAGTCAAGTCATTCTTTTGACGTCACTCTTTCTCCACGAAACCACTGGAAGACATCTGACTTTAACTCTATATTTACCACAACTACCGTAACTATATATTTACCGCAACTACCGCATTTTATCTTCTTTGTAGATAACGGAATGTTTCAAACGGCAGTATGGCTATTTATTGGGAGTTGAACGGCAGGGTGTGTGAGGATGTGTAGATCGAGCACCGACCATTGGCGACTCTCGGTTTCACAGCGCACCTATCCAGATGGTGCTGGGGCCAAATTCAGCCGAACGCTTGACATGGTCGAAGTCGCAGAACCCGGATCGCCAGTACTCAGATTGAGTATACTATGGAATGCAGGACCGACGTACAGACGATACCTTTCACGAACTCGCCCACTTGCTATCTTTTATTAAACCTTCATACCCGAAGATAACAAATCACTTAAACAAATCAGTTGGCGAAGTGCCTCGCCGTTGCCACAGATTCCACATCTCGACAGCCCTTCACCACTCGATATCCACTTTCCTGTTGTTGACTTGGAATAACACCTGTCGCCTTTGTTGAAGAGAAACCATAGTCTTTAGAACACGTACACACTAGAAGCACAATGAAGTTCGCTATTACCATTCTTCTTTCGGCACTCGCTGCTGTCAGCGCTCGATCAGAAATCAAGGTTGGAGACACCTTGAAGGCCAACTCCAAAATTGGCCAGAAACTCATCAGCAAGGCTCGTCGTTTGGAAAACGCAGATGAAGATGTCGAGGCCATGCAATGGATCGCCGATTACTCCCTCAAGTTCCAGGGATGTCATCACCTTGTCCAGTGGAACGAAGAGGCTGACGATGAACAAGACGTCCGTCTCTTCAAGAAGCGCTTGGTGCGATTCCGTCTTTGCCCCTCCGACACTTGCTCCGCATCGGATGCCGGTGGTTGCGACGAAGGATACGGAGACTACATTGTTGACATGCAATCCTACCTGCAATCCTACTACGAGTCCAAGCGTCAAGTGGCCGAGGAGACTTGCGGAGACTACGCCGAGAACTACTGTAATTGTGAAGGAAATGGTGATGACAACTTCAACGAGAACCAATGCTTCTACGAATGTATTGTCGATGCTGGCATGACCGACTGTGTGCAGTACATGGAAGACAACATCCACGCAGAGGACTTTGAAATTGACCAGTACATGGAGTGTGCCCAGTTCGAATACGATAATGGAAACCGTAAGTTGGAGGAAGCCGCTTTCTTTGTTGGACCTTACTGCTCCGAACAAGGAGGATCCATCAACCTTGGTATGTTCTCCGACGATACTTGCTCCACACCCATTGAGGACGAGACCTACGGTGCCTACACCTTCCAGCAAATGACCGGATTCTCCCTGCCTTACGCCGAGAAGTCCATTGTCGGATCTGAGTGCAGCTCTTGTTTGATGGTCGATGAAAACGAAGACGGCAACGACAATGGTGATGACCAAGAAGTTGAACTCACAGAAGTCTGCGAAATGGCCTACATGAATGCCGGAAAGTGCGAAGTCAACGTCCAAAACTCACAGTACCCCAATGACAATGCCTGCAACTACATTGAAGGAATCAAGGTCGTCCGTGAAGACGGTATGGTCTTTTACCAAAAGGCACATGCCAACGCAGTAACGACTGCTTTCATTGTCATCTTTGCCATGGCTTTCTTCGCCATGGGCTTTTACGTGTGGTACTTGCGCACACGATTGAACGTCAAGCCCGATGCTCTTCTGTAAGCTTCCTCCAGACAAATAGATTGGGGACTGTGGCGACCAAGAAGTATGGCGGCGGATGACGGGATGGACGTGAAGTGACGAACGGATGGTGAAATTTGGATGGACTACGAGGTGGAAATGATCGGAATGGAAATGTGTAATTTTGCGTTTATGTATTTGAATTGTGAGCAGCGTACCGACAGTTGAAGGCAGGCCGAAACGAGAGCTTGGCTCGTCTTGATGACTTGTCTTGAACTCGGTGCAAAAGCAAATGAACCCCTTCACAGGACGCACGCTAGAGTGTTGTTGCCAAGTGTCACAAGAAAAGAGAAGCGATTGGAAGGTGTGGGGGCTATCAATTTATACGCAAGTAGTATGGGGATGGAACCGTAGCCTTGTAGCTATACCTCCTCTAATTGAGAGCACTAGTAACAACCAATGGATACTATACATTTTCTGCCCATTCTCGTCATCTTTCATTCTCGTGCGTCTTAGCCAGCTAGAGAGACCTTGGCACAACAAAACCAACCTTCGGGAAGCTCATTTCATCGGTGGCTGGATGGACCTGCAGTACGATACCAATCACCATGCTGCGCAGTGCAACGCACATTTTGGCGAATAAGGCGAGAAACCAACGCCAATCAACCCTCTAGGTGCAGCCAATCACTTGAGGGCCGGCGAGGGTATTATGTCATTTTGGGCGAGCTATGGTGCTCCTTTGTTTGCGTTGAAGACCTCTAGCTAGAGTTCCACTGGTCGTTGTCGCCAGAACATGTTTGTCTTCCATGTCAGTGCATCCATGCCAGAGCGAGAGACACTGGCTGAATGCTGTCAGTGCGCCCGGAGGCTCCACCGTAGGCTCGTTATCTAGCTAAACCACCAACTGGGCAGGGTATCGGTGAAATAGCTAGCCTACAAGCTATCAGTATGACATGCAAGCCAATAGCAGGCACACAACCCTCTGCATCACACGGAGAATAAAGCTCCGCGTCCCGCCAAAAGGGAAGTGGCTTCCCGCCTCGGCATGTCACACGGGCAGCTGTGAATACCGGATTCTTGTCACGCTGTGATCTTCACTGGATCAGCCCTCTGGTCTCCAGTCGCCCCCCGCCCAAAGGAACTTGAATTAGACTATGGGGCTCTCAAGGGCTTCCGACAAGTAGCTACTAGCTAGTATCCAGGTGTTCCAAGGAAAGCAAAGAGGCTGAAATACTTTGGGTCAGGCAGGTTGCCTGCAAAGCTTTGTACTACGAAAACTGCTCCGAGTTGTCGTACTACTGTGTACCTTTCCGGCGGCAAGCTATGTCGGAACCTCTGTGCATTTGCAGCACTCTTGGTGGATTGTTCTAGGAGGTAACTAAGGTAACCGACACTTGGGTTGCTACGGTACCGGTAGCTCACTATGACCCTGGCTAGCTAATGGATCTTCGTCGAAAGTACCGGTACCCCCAAACATACTGGTAGGTCAACTATGCCGTGGGACACAAGTTTTGGTCAAGGCAAGCTTCCACCCTCGGCGAGCTTTCTCTCGAACATGGCAGAGATTGGCCGAGGTCACTTGTTTTGTTGGTCCATCAGCAGCCATGTGTATCCGGAATCCGGAACGGCATTCCAAATTTACAGCTCGGCCGTTCCTACGACTCAGTCGTGGTAGCGCTCCGGGGTGGGGCTGTGTCATTGCTTTTGGTTCCACTTATCCGTACCTGCTCACAACTCATTAGGAAAACTGAACCTACCTCTGTCAAAGGTACCTGAAGAAAAATACAATGTCTATATCCATTACGAACAAGAAAGTTGCTGCTGCTGGCTTTTGTCTCATGCTGGCAGTGCTATCACACCCGGTTACCGCCGAAGAAAGAGCGCTTCTCTGGAGCGAAGAGTTCAACATCGGGAGCCAGCCAAGATCTGAGACTTGGTCCTACGATGTGGGAAATGGGGGCTGGGGCAATGGGGAGCTACAGACGTACACAGATTCACCGGCGAATGTCCGTGTAGAAAATGGTTTCCTCAAGATCATTGCACAAAAAGATGAGTACACCAATCCTCCAACTTTCACATCTGCTCGAATCAAGACTGAAGGCAAGATGAGCTTCAAATATGGGACAATGGAGGCTCGGGTGAAGAGCCCTGACGTCGATGCTGGGCTCTGGCCCGCCTTCTGGACCTTAGGGGCTAATGTTGATCAAGTAGGCTGGCCAAAAGCTGGTGAGGTGGACATCATGGAACTGGGTCAAGGCATTGCCAATGCTGCTGGCCTTGGAAACAAGCGTGTGGTGAGCGCAGCTCACTGGGACTACCAAGGCAACTATGCTACATACGCCAACTACTATGACTCGCCCACGAATCTATCAGAAGCCTTTCATGTCTATCGTTTGGAGTGGACACCAGAGAGGATGACAACTTTCGTTGACGACGCCAAGATTTGGGAAATGATCATTGACGAAAGCGCATGCGCTGATTGCGAAGAGCTACATCACCCGCATTTCATCTTATTCAACATGGCTGTTGGCGGTGGGTTCACATCAGGTAGCTCCTCCTCCTCCTCGTCAGGAGGGAGCAGCTGCGCTGGCTCCAGCAGCTCTAGCTCTGGCAGCCACGGTGGCTGTGGCAGTGATCCTGATGACATTACCGCCCCCTTCCCTGGTGAGATGGTTGTGGACTGGGTTCGCCTCTATGACAATGGGTTCACCGAAGTAGACATCCTGCCGACTCCTCAGCCTACCCCGATCCTTTCCCCCGCGCCAACGTCACCAGCCCCAACGAAAGCCCCGATTTCAAATCCACCAACCAAAGGTCCGGTCTCAAATCCACCAACCAAAGCCCCGGTTTCAAATGCCCCGGCCTCAAATCCACTAACGAAGGCGCCCGCGACAACAGTATTCACGTCGGCTCCAACGAAATCACCAACCACAATGATGCCAACTTCTGCACCGACACTCAGTGACAGACTGCTAAATACGCCCTATCCTACCACGACTTCGCCTCGAGTCCCTCCAACACTCTCACCCCCAACAAGCTTCGATGAAGGAGACGATGACGATGATGATTCATACATTGATTCCATCGACTGTGTTTCACGTAGTGGGTCTCGCAGCAGTGGCAAGGGAAAGGGCGGTAAGGGCAAAGGTGGCAAAGCTGGGGGGTCGAGCCGAAGGAGTAGCAGTGGTGGCAAAGCTGGGGCGTCAAGGCGAGTGAGTAGCAGAAGTGGAAAGTCTGGTAAGGGAGGCAAACGAGTCCGACGCCTTTCCAATTCAAATGGGAAAGGACGAAGCAAAGGCAACAGCGGCAGCGCAAGAAGTGGGTGTCACTCACCGGGTAATTCCCGCGTTGGAGCGAGCCAACAACCGAAAACAACCTACGTGGCGTCCCACGCTGCGATTGCAAGTGCTGCAGCAACGCCTTTCTCCTTTTCTGTGGTGGCATCCCTTGGTATTGGTGTTTTGCTTGGGTGCGCTTTCGTCCTGTAATCAAGGTGGAACTCCTCCTACTCCTGCCTCGATTGTGTTTGTTATTTGTACTTGCCGAGTGAATTGGCCAGTACTACCTGTAAACGCAAGAGCGATGTGCTTGTCTCTGGAGATTTTTTGTGGATTTGAAAGTGCTGCATGTATAGATAGTGCTATAAGAGCTAGTAGACTGCCCCCCTCATCATAGACGTACGGTTCTTGGATGCGTTCAGGAAGAGTGAGCGACGCTGCACGAAGCTTCCTTCATTTTATCAGCACGGCAACCTCCTTGCAATGGTAGGAAGACCAAAGTGTCGCCATTGGTGACGGTGTTCACGGCTTCAGCTGCTCTGGTTCTCCAGTTCAACGTCCAGTCTCTCGAACTCGTCGGCACAACTGCTGTCATAGCAATGGGTACAGCACGCAGTCATCCAGCGCTCTCAACGAAGTCATCGGCCTGCCCACGACTTTTGAGAAAGATATCCTCTTCCCCTTCTCCCTCTTTTGAGAAAGATAATATCCTCTGCCTCCTGACACCTTACACACTGCGTGTCAGCTTTGAGACGTGGATATTCTCTTCCAGATGGCATGCACTAATCCGGCTTCAAGCATGCAGCATTTCTGTTCTTCGGGGTTCTCTTTTGTTGATCCAGGCTGCTTGGTGTCAAGAGAAAAGCGAAGAATAAGCCGTTCTTCGTTCTCTCATTAGCGGACCAACCTTCCTGATGAGGCGTTGGTACAGTATCATAAAACAGAAAGCAAACAAAACTAAAAGCCATACCAACAACATGATCGCTTCTATCAGCACCACCCTTTCCCAGGCCCTCCCTCTTTCCACGGACGCCTTCTTTGCGGATGCAGTCAATATTGCCGCTGTGGTCCTCGGCGTTTGCAGTTTTGCATGGTTGCTAAGAGAATGGAGGTCTTTGGATGAGGGTATCCTGGAAGATCAAGGCGCTTACTTTTGTGCTGAACATGAAAAGTCCGAGGAAGAAGAAGGAGAGTCCAGTGAAAGCGGCAACCGGTTTTTGGACAGGTTCACATGGTTGCAAAGAGAATGGAGGTCATTGGATGAGGGTATCCTGGAAGATTGTGGCTCTTACTTTTGTGCTGAGCAAGAAAATTCCGAAGAAGGAGAGTCCAGTGACAGTGGTAACCTGTTTTTGGTCATGGCGCAAGCCGCTACGGTTCCGTTTGCCAAATCCATGGGCGCCGAGACAATTGCCGAGACAATTGCCGAGACAGATGAGAGCGAAAGCGAAGATGAAGAGGAGGAAACCGAACCCTGCAAAGAAACCGAAGATGACATGCCAGTAAAAGGATCATCCCTTACTTCGCGCCCAAGCGAACCAGAATTGTGGCGAATGGTTCTGTCTACTGGGGCTTCCTTCAAGCAGGGTCCTCGACGCAGTTTTGTTCATCTGGAGTCGTCATAAAAACGTTCGCCAACAATACACAATGGATGTATCATTCTCAGATTAACTGAAAACCGGGGGATCTTTGCCATTCTGATAGATATGAATCATATATTAATGCAAGACAGACACTTACGGGATCTGGGTTTTTCTAGTTGTTGCCGTCTGCCGTCAGATACACTGTTGTTAGGTCTGGTCCAATTTCGTTGGAGGTTCGAACACGGAGCAAACATCGATATCAGATGACGCAACAGAGCCATCTTCGTGGTTTTGGGAGCTGTTGTGGGCCTGCCAATCAAACATGTCTGGAACGCACCGAACTCAACGAAAGCCCTGTCATCATTATTGTTGGTTTTGAGGTTGTCCGCAACACTCTTTCCGTCTACTAGCTAGACTAGCTATCAACCCTTATTGCAGGCTGAGTTTGAGTTCAGGAGTCCCATCATTGGAGATATTATGGGCTGGGCCTATGCATAGCGGTAGGCTACTACTAGACTAGTTCGATGTAAAGTAATTGAGAAGTAATTACGGGTTAGAGTGGGCAATGCCTCGGTCAAACTTTAGGAGCAGGTAAATAATTCGTGAGGTCACCTCACGATTTAAGCATAGAAGGGGGTCTGGGGGTGGCTCGTGCAATTTACTTTGGCTCTTTTGAATAGGGGCAAAGAGTACAAAAGCCGATTCTGCAATTAAGAGGACTTCTTGAAGTGCTTTTGGTGTGTTAAAGCATGCACTAGTAATTAGTAAGGATTGGTTCAAAGGAAATCCTTTCACGTACTTTAAACCATCACTTCTGGTTATGGTTTGAAGTGTACCAAGAGGGCTAGATGATTTAACACCAGATTCATAAAAAGCTAGTAAGTGCAATACACGGCTCTTAGCCTTATTCGCGACTCGATCCTAGATAGGGTTTGAGTTCGACTCATGCCTGAGTCTCTCGTGAATAGTCATTTGAGACAGGGTTCTCAATGACCGCGCTAGTCATACTAGATTGATGATGAAACATCGCTCTAGATATTTAGCTAGCGTGGAGTACTTCCACGCTACTAGATCCAGGCTAGACAAACCTTCCACGCGTTCCGTTTTAGGATCGTGGAAAGACGTAGGATTACTACCACAACCTACTCTATCACACTTCACAGTCTCCCGCGGGAAACCAGATCTACGATCCCTTGATGATGATCTCTCGCGAATCTCCTGATTGTGGATCCATCTCGTTGATTAGTTTTCATAGCTTTCTAATCTCTCTCATAACTTCATTCTTCAAACTCAAAAAACTCGAAAATCTTTACACTAGCTTTTAGCGTAGTGCATTTTGTTAACAAACACAATAGCTTTCAGCTACCCTCAACCTTTCCTCACCATGAAGATGGCTCAAGGAAAGCATGCGTTCCGCAACTTCGAAAAACAGTTGCGTGACAAACCATTCTTCCTCTCGTCGACAATGACGACCAAAACGAGATCGACGATACTCGTGCAACCACTTGCAAACTTCGCAACCATGTTGCCAAGCGCAAATCAGAGAAACTCTGACAATGAGGACGACTCCTCTATCAACTTCATCACTTGGATGGAGAAATCTCTATCTGAGGATTAGGCCAGGATGATGACTCAACGGAACCTGTTCCGATTCTCATACCAAAGGTATGAAGATATCTCACTAACTAGTAAACAAGAATTGTTTGCAACTGATGAACTCTACGGCAAATTAGATGATTGCCTAGAAGCTGCTCAACTAGACTCTGATGATCTTATTTAGCATCGTTAACCTCGTCCGTGGCCAACCACCTCGTAAACGTCGCAAGACAAGAGACCTCAAACCATCGTCTATGTTAGAATTTAACAACGAGAAAAAGGAAACAAAACCGTTACACTCCGTTGCTTATGGATACAGGAGCATCGGAACTTTATTGCTCAACCTCATGCTAAGAAATTACGCATGAAGGATCTTGGGGGCTCCAAACGATGTGGACTACCCCTGCAGGAGAATTAAACACCAGCACGAAGTGCAAGGGTGCATCATGATTCCTGAATTCCAGAAGATAGAATATCGAGTGGGACTACACATCACCAAGAGCTTGGGGGCGTATAACATGATCATAGGTCGAGATATTTTCTCTGACTTAGGTTTCAAGTTCGATTTCACTACCATGTCAGTGGAATGGGACGGCGCATCTATTCCTATGAAAGACAGCGACACCAATGAAGAAGAAAACTTTTTCATTCCTGATCCTACCTGTTGATGACAGTGCAGATCGTCTCAAAAGATTCTTGATGGAAATACGAACAAGCTGACTTAAGGCAGGTTTGCCAATAAAGATCAGTTAAACAGGAAGAGAAGGAACAGCTTCATTCCTTACTGACGAAGTACTCTGACCTATTCGATGGTACTTTGGAAAGGGGCAGATGGACGACTAAAGTAGAACTTCTCCCTGAGCTAAACCCTACATGCAAGGGCTTATCCTATTCCACGGTTCATACCAACACTCTTAAATGGAGGTTGAACGTCTCTGCGAGGCGGGAGTACTCAAGAAGGTAAACCGTCCGAGTGGCGGCACCAACTTATCATTCCCAAGAAAGATGGATCTGTAGATTCATTCTGATTTCCGGGAACTAACAAAAGGATTAAGCGGAAGCCTTATCCTATCCAAAAATACAGGACATGCTCTTAATCTAGATGGATTCAAGTACGCTACTAGTCTAGACCTAAACATGGGATACTATCACATCGAGCTGTCACCCACTCGAAGCAACTCTGTACATCGTACTCCCTGGGGAAAGTACGAGTACCAGAGGTTGCCAATGGCCTATGTAATAGTCCGACATCTTCAAAGAGAAGATGGGAACACTAATGCACGACTAGAATAGTCCGTGCATACATTGATGATCTACTCATCCTAACTAACGGCGATCTAGCAGATACGTTGAAAAGTTGATGAAGTTCTCCGACGGCTTCGAGAAGCCGGACTTAAGATCAATGCTACCAAGTCCTTCTTCGCAAGAGGAGAAACTTGAGTACCTAGGTTACTGGATTACTCGAGAAGGGATCCAACCTATAACCAAAAATAGACGCGATCAAGAATACGCTCCCCCTACTCTCACAATTGGACTAGTGAACTACTATCGAGACATGTGGATTAGACGATCACATGTACTGGCTCCACTCGCTTCGTGACTCCAAAACAACAAGTGGAAATGGGAAGCGGAACACGACAAGGCTTTAGCCAGATGAAGAGGATCATCAGCAAAGAAACCTGCTCGCCTACCCTACTTCAACGAACATTGTATCCACACGGATGCGAGTGACTCAACTAGGTGCAGTAATTTCCCAGAAGGGAAAACCTATCGCGTTCTACAGCAGGAAGCTCAACCCTGCTCAGACACGACACGTTACCGAGAAGGAATTCTCAGTATCGTAGAAACTTAAAGAATTCCGTAACATTCTTCTAGGAAAGAAGATGTTGTAATACGGACCACAAAAATCTACATGTAAGAACTTCAATACCGATCGCGTAATGCGATGGCGCCTTATTCTGGAAGAATACGCCTGAACTACGGTACATAAAGGGGAACAGAACATCCGCTGATGCGTTGCGAGACTTAACATCTCCAACAACGACGGTTCTTCGAACAAATGGACCAGCGAGATCGCTGAGCTCATGGCTGCAGACGAAGAGGACTCCCTAGCGATTCCCTCTCTCGTTCCCGAGATCGAACATCGTAGAAAGACGACAACGATATCAAGAAGCTCCTCAGGACAAGCCAAACGACTACAAGAAGCAATCTTCCCCAGAGGGGATAAGTCTAACGACTTAGTAGTTAAGACGAGAAAATCTCGTACCTAAAACTATGCAGAAAAGCTAGTTGAATGGTACCATGGTGTGCTGATGCATCCTGGCGAGACTCGCACGGAGCTAACCACAGCCAACACTACACCTGGAAGGGTCTGCGCAGGACTGTGCAGACCGTATGTCAGCGTTGCCAAAGCTGCCAGATGAACAAACCCAAGACCGTAAGCTGGGATTGATGCCTCCAAAGACTTGCGAGGAGATCCTTGGGAAAGACTATGTATTGACCTGATAGGCCCTTACAACGTCGGGGATCCAAGAAAAGATTCCTGCACACTTCATTGTTGACAATGATTGATCCCGTACCGGATGGTTCGAGATTGCAGGATCTGCTCCAAGGCAGCAGACGAAGTAGCATCGTCCTAGAAAAACGTGGTTACCCGGTACCGTGGCCTGCTGAGGTTATAATGGATAGAGGACGGAGTTCCGTGCAGAGGTCGAAAAGACACTCCGGGATGAATATGGACTTGTCGCAATTCATTACAACGCGTACCTCAAGCCAACTTATGGTCGAGCGTGCTCATCAAACCATACAACTTGATCGCTGTTCAAAAAATCAAGTGCCAAAACGACCTCGTGAATGGATCTGGGATGGAGTCCTCACGGGTTCGCTTTGCAATGAATGCCACGATTCATACCACCTTGCGCCAACGCCGACAAGCTCGTGTTCAATCGTGACGCGATTCACAACGTCCGGTTCGAAGCCAACTGGAAGTACATTAAGGAACGTCGCAACGACAATCCAACAAAACAACGATAGGGAAAACGCAACGCGTGTCCTCATCAATACAATGTCAACGATACTGTGATGATCAACAGTATCAGCACCGCAAGTACGGTCAGCCCAAGTACAAAGGTCCTACACCATAGACCGAGTCAAGACAATGCACTGTACGGCTCAACATCTACCGCCACGGCGGCACAGTTACCAGACTTGGAACATAAGGTATATACACCCATACAAGGCCTGATCCCCTTGTAAGATGGCCATCGTGCGACGCACAATGTCTACATCCAATCTCATGAGAGTGCCCCGCACTTTAAAATCATATGTTCTCCTGTCCGACTGTGTCGCGCCTTCTGTGACCTTGTCAGGGGGCGAATGCAATACACGGCTTAGCCTTATTCGCGACTCGATCCAGATAGGTTGAGTTCGACTCATGCCTGAGTCTCTCGTGAATAGTCATGAGACAGGGTTTCTCAAACCGCGCTAGTCATACTAGATTGATGATGAACATCGCTCTAGATATTTAGCTAGCGGTGGAGTACTTCACGCTACTAGATCCAGGCTAGACAAACCTTCCACGCGTTCCGTTTTAGGATCGTGGAAAGACGTAGGATTACTACCACAACCTACTCATCACACTTCACATCTCCCGCGGGAAACCAGATCTACGATCCTTGATGATGATCTCTCTCGTTGATTAGTTTTCATAGCTTTCTAATCTCTCTCATAACTTTCATTCTCTCAAACTCAAAACACTCGAAAGATCTTTACACTAGCTTTTAGCGTAGTGCATAAGACATTTTACACAACTTCAATGAATTCCTAGAAATGCCCTCCAGAGGATTACGGTAGAATCTACGATTATTTGGCCAACCGGTTGTGCATGCATGTACAGTTGTAGAGGATTTGGCCAAGTGTAGCAATTTGGTGTAGAACATAGGCACTACCAATCAACAGCTCCAAGCTGGGAGCTTGGACAACCGCTTCAGGCTGGGACAACAGCTACAAGCTACAGCTACAGGCTTACACAACAGCTACAGCTACAGGCTGGAATATCCGCTTCAGGCTAGGACAACCACTACTAGTACAGCTGGGACAACAGCTACAAGCTGGGACAACAGCTAGAGCTCCACGCTGGGACAACCGCTCCCAGCCACTACAGGCTGGGACAACAGCTACAGGCTGGGACAACAGCTACAAGCTGGGACAACAGCTACAGCTCCAGGCTGGGATAACCACTTCAGGCTGGGGCAACCACTATAGGCTGGGACAACAGCTTCAGGCTGGGACACAAGCTGGGACAACAGCACAGCTACAGGCTGGGATAACAGCTACAGGCTGGGACAACAGCTCCCACCTGTCACCCTACGCGTACCACACCAGAGAGGTGCTGGCCCTCATTTTCTGCCAAGTTGGACTTCGTGTTGCTCATAGAAACTAATTATTTCCAGTGCATTCTCGAATCAAGCAGTGGGCATTGTGACAAATAACTGGCTTCCAGCCGATTCTTGACCACAGGATTGATTCCATCAGGCAGTTGGCTGCTGTATCTCTTTGCGTATGAAGCCCTTTGCTGGAAGCACCATTGGTACAATTCCCAGCCCTTTTGTCATGATCACGGAGCATGACAGGCGGTACTTCGTTCCTTGGTGCTTTTTCAGGCTGAGAATTTTGACGGTGGCGACACTTTGGGAGACAGTGTTGATGCTTCTGGCGAACCTTCTTGTGTTTCTTGGATGCCATTATTTCTGGTCTCGGCTCGTAATAAATTCACTGGGAATGGTACTGGAATAGCTGGCTGGTATTGTGAACTGATTCTATTTTATGCTCGAGCTTGTCTACCAACCAATGACAATGACGACGCCAGCCTTCTACGGGCGGGAAACTCGAGCCAGCTGATGCTCTTTGCTTGTTGGCCTGTTGTGCTCTTTGAAAAAAGCATTGCCAGTAAAGCACTTGTGATGGCCAGGGGTGAAGCATTGCCAGTAAAGCACTTACTTGTGATGGCCAGTAAAGCACTCGTGATGGCGGCCAGCAAAGCACTCCTGACTCCTGATGGCAGCCAGCAAAGCACTCGTGATGGCCAGCGGTGCCTAAAAAGTTCCAGCGTCTGGCCTCGGACCGAACCTTCCTGCCCTAATTAACGTTAACCCTAACGTTACCCCAACAACCCTTTCAAAACTGTCTCGTCTGATTGGAATGAGAATTGACGAAAAATGATGAGATTATCTTCCCTTTTAGCTCCCCTCGTTGGCCTGTCTGGAGCTCTGGCTCAGGAAGACGTCGAGATTAAATGCAACTCCACCGATTGCATTTCTTGTGTATCAGAATTCAATTGTGTCTGGATGGTGGATGGTACCTGTGTGGAAGGCTGTGGGAGTTTCCGAATATTGATTGCTACTATGAATGAATCTTTGATACATCCACTGCTGACAATCCAGCAGTTGAAGTCGTCACAGTGGATGAAATTTGTGAGGCTTGGGACTTTAATATCACTGAAAATGAAGCCTGCTTTGAAGAGACCACTGGAGAAGATTGTCTGAAACGAGCTGGGTGCGATTGGAAAATGGGTATCATTGAAAATGGAGAAGATCGCAATTGGTGTGCTCTGGATTTGCACTATGTGCCCATGCCTTCTCCCTGTATTGCAACAACCTGCACCGACTGTCTGGAGGATCCCACCTGCGTGTGGATGAAATGGTGGGACCTGTGAAACATCCTGTGATGGCCGTCCCAATATTGACTGTTACGATGCCCTCACATTTGGGGCTGGTCCGGATGCTGGTCCTGAAATATGTCAAGTATACAATGAAAGTATGACAGCCAATGAAGAATGCTTCGCTCAATCAACAAAAGATACTTGCTTTGGGCAAAGTGGATGCCAATGGGTTGGAGAGGCACAAGGTTTGGGGCACTGTACTCTGGCTATCGCCACCACTGATCCAGAAGCTGTCAATAATGGAGCCAGCAAGGCATGGTTGCCACCTTTATGTTCAGCTTTTTCTGTTTTGGTCATCCCATTTCTTTGGAGTTTTCGACACTAGCAAGCATGCAGGAAGACATGGAGACAACACAATCTTGTGTGGGAATTTGCAGAAGGACAGAGAACGATCTGATTGTTCCTGTAGTATCTATTTCGATGAACTTGTGGCTAGAGTGTCTAAACTGTGCAAACCTACCCTTTTTAGCTGTTTGAGAATGATGTTCGTCCACAAATCAAAGGCGGCTGTCAAGTCCGACGATATGAGATTTCTATAGTTTTTTCATAGTCATCACGGATGCACTGCATCATCGCCAATAGTAGTGCTCAATATCGCACCTTTCCAACATTTTAAGCTCGCAAGTTCTCCGCCGCCTCCAGCATCCGCAGCCAACTCCTCACGACGTTTCTCCAAAGCGGCAAGATAGTTTTGATGGACGGAAAGGTTGACCAATGTTGCCTCGACCATCCAACTCATCTCGTTGGTGTCATGACCGCAGCAGTGAAACAACTGTGATGCTGAGGGCATCCGAAAAGCTACTTCGACGACGGATTCGAGATATGCATGTGGCAAGCCCGCGAAACACCCTCTCGAGAAGCTGATTGAAGATAATATGTGCTGTGAAGCAGACTGAATCCACCCGTCTTTGTATGTATCAGAAGTCGTCCCAATCTTGGTTTTGACGTGAGCGTCCGAGGAGAAGATCCTGACCATCATGCTGAGCAATCACGTGGGCTCGCCATTTCCTACAGGAAAATGACACGCTTCTCTCTTAAAAGTGCTTGATGAGTACGACACATACCGGTAAGCCAAGGCCCAGGTGTTTTCCACATTTATCACCCCGTACACAGCTGGATCTCGACCGCCCGATGTCCTCGTTATGTTACCAGCAAGAGCCTGTGTTGATTTGCCATTGCTGCTTTCCTTTTGAATTGGTAGGCTGTGGATGCAAGTTAGACTTCCTTGTCTGACTGCTCCTGTTCTGGCGATGTTCACAGGATGCCTTCATTTTCAAATGTGTCATGGGCGGAGGTTTTAACATCGACCGCTTCGTTGTTATGCTGCTCATCTGATGGATGCGCTGGGAAACCCAAGCCTTCATCTGCAAATGATTCGGCATCGGAGGATTCGACTTCAATCGGTTCCTTTTGGCGTTCCTCTTCACCTGGGGTACCCTCAAGTACGGGCGCCGCATTCTTTGCAGAGGTAGAATCCCTACCAGAGCGATGAAGCAAACTTCTCGTCGAAGATTTGGGTCTGAGCGCTTCGCCGTCGCGAGGATGGCGACCTTGTATTATAGCATCTCTTCGTTTCGATGACTTTGCACTGGGCGTCGCCTTTGCCAAAATGATCCACGCGACCGGCGAGAACCGAAGGAATGACTCGTTCCCCAAACAGTGTGTGCACTCCCCGCCGCCATCAAATCCACTCCGGATGAGGGTGAAAGGAAGACTGACCGAGCCTCCTCGAGATGCCATGTGCTTTAATTCCAAAGCGGCAAAAACATTGGACCCAGAATAGCAGCACAAATGCAAAAGGACAATATTGCCTCGACAACGAAGGCTCCAGTTGGGTCGTTTTGGACAACCAGCAAGATGGGCATCCCAAGCAGCACGGACTCAATAAGGAAGAACATGGACATGGCGATTCTCCCCGCTTCATTGAATTGGCTTGGCAAGTTTCGACCCTGGTACCCTTCCCAATTAGCACTCAGAAGAGCAACGAAGTTGATTGCAAAGAGCAGGCATCCAAAGATGACCTCTGAATGTCTGTTGATGCTCGAGCACTGGGCGTACGTCGATGTATCACGACCAAAGCCATCTTGGGATTCCTTTGTAGGCAAGCGTCTCCATGTCAGCGGATCCAGAACCTGCCAGCAAATGAGGACCACAAGATTCAATGTCACCATAATCACCAAGGGGTACAAGACGTCTTTGACATCCACCTTAACCCTGCGAAAGTTCTTGGCGCCCTTGAGCAGTTTGTTGATGCGGTAGAGTTTGCAGTAGAGGGCAGAAAAGGAGACGCAGAATCCAAGGCATACTAGATACAACTGGGACATGCAAGCCCTGTCCAAGACTGATTGGCTAATTGGCTCTTGGAATGACATTGGGATTACGGCGCAAGCCAACAGCAAGCATCCAAACGAGATGATGAAAAGAAACTCTGGCTGGTGCGCTTTTACAGCCCGTTTGTCCCGATTCCAGTAGGTGAAAACCATGCACCGCAAGGAGAGCACAATGATAAAAGCAGCTAGTGACCAGCCAAAGGCCTGTACACCCTTTGGAATCAGGTTCAAATTGACTTCTCTCGGCGGTAATGCTTCAGGAGGTGTTGCTGAGTTGTCCGAAAAGATGAACGGTCCCTCCCCTAGATCAATCACATCTGATGGGAATTCCACCCCAATCCGTTTGGTTGCGTTGAAATGGATCCGTCCAGGTGTGAGTTGTTGGCTTTCCTCGGCAACGAGGACATTGGTAATAGTGTAACGGAGTCCGAGTAGATCTCTTGTGCCAGTTATGTTGTTGAAGGTGACATAGCCAGTAGCTCCCTGAAAGGCCTGTTGCCGCATGGCATCAAGCAATTGTTCGGACGAGAAGTATCCGGTGTCTTGAATGTCGCAGGCCGCCAACATTGCCGTCATGGCAGCATCATAAACCATCCCGGCATAAAATGATGGTAGCATACTGTTGTTGGCAAAGTTGATGTCGTCAAAGTAATGATGTAGATTACTCTGGTGTGCTGCCACAAAGTCCCGTTGAAGCTGCTGATTGGTCTTGAATTGGTTTGTCATGACGTCGGCAATAACTGGATGTATTTCAATTCCCGGAAGCAGAACTCCCACCCCATGAATAGCCTTGGCGATATCGCTTTCCGTTTCATTGTCCAGCGTAAAATCATCCGTTGTCAGCTCCGCATTGTTGTCACCGAGGGTCCATACGTAGCCAGGGTGCCCCATAATACCCAAGTTGTATGCCTCTCGAAAGGCCGCCTTGTATGATTCGTAGTGTAAAACGGCAAAGAAGTATCTAACCTTCGTCGATGCCAAGAACTGGAGGCCCTCTTTGAGAGGCTGAAACCCATCCTTGACAATCTCATAGGCGAAGAATTTGATTTCAATGTCGTGTCTTGCGGCCGCCTGGATCACAGCTTGTCCGAATCCTTGTCCATACAAATCTCGACCAAAGATCAAACCAAAGTGTGTCACGCCAATGGACTTGTAGTAGACCATGAGAGCTTCCGCATCCGCTTGATTGGTGGGATATGTACGAGAAAAGTAAGGAGCAGCTAGCTTGTCTTCGAGAGCCGTAGCAGACGACGTTCCTGAGATTTGAGGGATTTGATAGATCCCCGCCAAATTAGCCAAAGCTAAGGAAACGGAACTGGCCGCTCCTCCCACAATAGCGGTCGGTCTGGGTTTCCAGTCTGCTGCGGCAATGGAAGTACCCGTGGGCATATCTGGTCTTATTGCCACTTCTTGAAGCGTTCGGAGCGCAATCAGCCGATTGACTTGCGTATCGGACATCTCATAGCTAACCCGAATCCTTCGAGCCGTTCTGCTAGATCGGGAATAATGGACGAATTCCGTTGGTTGAAATGAAGGGATGCAATATACCCCGCGGCCTCGTATGTCAATTGGAACATGCCAATGTAGCGCTCGGCTGCCTTCTCCGAGGCACTCAGAAGCGCCTTGGTGATGGGTTGAAAGCTCACCAAGTGCATGTTACGGTATGTCTGGTTCGTCGCAACGTCGAGCACCTCCAAGACTTCCGAGGACGGTCCCTCCTCGCGACGCAGCACTTGGCGCAGTGGAGACGACGCTACCGGTCCTGCATCGACCGCCATGGTAACTTATGTTAATACGATCGAGGGGCGGTGGCAGAGGTACCGTACTCTGATGGGATTATGGTTGATGCTCAATTAGTGGTCGGTCAATTGGTCCTTGGACTTGAAACCTTTGAGGGTCGTCAATAATAATGTTCCTCCTTTTCAGCACAAAATGTTTTGCGGAAGAAGGGAAGCGATGGCAAGAAAAGGGTAACACTGGCTGGCTACTGAGTACGATTATGATAGTTGGTTGGGTTGTTGGGTTACGTTGTTACGTTGTTATTACCAAAACAGATCACTTTCGGCTCTTCTACCATGCCTTCCTTGCTTTGCGGCTTGTTTCTCAATCTGGAAGGCTCCTACCGGTACAGTACTGTCATAATAGCATAGACTGATGGATGATGCAAGAAGAATAGAAAAGAAGAACACGAACACAACTTTGAGTGGAACAAAGAGAAGAAGGGCTTAACTGCTCGCCTTGCTGGGACATAATGAGGCCTACTCCAGGAACGTTGTGGAAATATGCGAGTCCCGCTTAGAGCTCTCCTAAATCCAACGGTCCTCTCTTAATTGAAAGCAGTACTCTCTTATAAATAGGAGCGGACCCAAGTACTCTACTATTCTCTGGTACTCTCTTAAGTACTCTCCAATTTCCAACGGATCGTCTCCTATAGGTACGTGTAAACTGTATGAGATACTCTCCTATTTTGAAACGTACTCTCTTAAATAGATTGTACTCTCATAATTACTCTCCTACTTCTGTAGGAGAGTAGATCGTACTCTCCATTTTCGAAACGGCCCTCTCTTAAATCTCGGCGTTTCTCTCCAATTAAACAAACCACGACTGTATTTCCACAACGTTCCAGAGTACCACTGAAGAACATCAATCTGACCTGGCCAAAGAACATATTTATTTTGGTGTTCATGCCCTCTTGTCTTAGCTAGTTTAAGGATGTCCCACGGGGTATACAGTGAATTTTAGTTTTAAGAAATTATTAGCTCACTTTTTCAAGAGCTCTCGAAATAGATAAAGTGGTTGTTAGCTCTCAGATCTATTCTCTGATTTCGTGGGAATCCGGCACCTCCGACCTCATCATTGAATCTCCAAAGCATGTCTCACATTCACTTCTGCTGAAATGTTGGCTTTTCGCCTCACATAGTTGGCAACTTGGTTGGATACCCATTGGCTTTTTGCCAACTATGAATGGAGGGACAGGTAATCTGCCTTGATGAATGAGTCGGGTCACCAATTTGTTGATTCTGCGCAGAACACCGCCACAACGCAATGAATAGTAGCAAGAGGAGTAGTAACGCCGCTTTGAGGAAACTGGATCACCATGGCCGATTCGGTGGTCCTTCCTGGGATGCAAAACGTCTCAATCAAGGAACTTCCTCGAAAGTGGATGGAATAGAGGGTGTAGATCTCGTTGAAAGGGAATGTACTGGCACTGTAAAGTCTGGTAGAAGGAAGGTAGCAGTTGCAGTAGAAGAGACAGTAGAATCAGATGACGAAATGACAGAGAATGATGTTACCAAGCTTACAGAACCCCCATTGCCAAACCGTGTCATTCTGGAAAGTGTTCCACTGTCACAGCTCATCGAGGCAAACTGCAACTGCTCTCGCTGTCACAGGAGTACGTTGAAGTTGAAGTTTGTGTCTGTTGGTGTGGCAACAACACCGGTACTGTCGTGTACCCACTGCGAGAAGGATTCCACAGTCAAACCAAAGACTGCACAACCCAAAAGAACAACAATGAGAGTTCACATGCGCGTGGTGATGCCAATGTTGACTTTGAAGTCAATGTTAAATTTGTACTTGCCTTTGTGGGTAGTGGGGATGGTGGAACTGAGGCGGCAAGGTTCCTTGGCTTTTTATCATTGCCTGGAGCAAATTCCATGGAAAGGAGAACGTTCTCTCAGATAGAGCGGAGCATTTCTCCTTATGTCGAATACATAGTGGATGGCTACCTGATGATATCTGATGAAGAGATAAGACTGACATATGCGGAGACAGAGGTGAATCTGGACAGTTGGCGGGAGAGCCTTGAGACTGGGGATGCACCGGTGGACGGAACCCACTTCCTACATAGGAACCTCACGGACATGGGATGGAACAAAAGGTCCAGCGGTAGGACATACGACTCTCATTCAGGCCATGCCTGTCTGGTGGAGAAAAGACAAGGAAGCCAGTAAGTCTTTCCACAAATGCACCTTCTGTCGTATTTGTACAGTGAAACGGGAACTTACGGAGGAAATACCAGAACACGAGTGTGTTATCAACCATGACGATGGTGCCGGTGCAATGGAAGCTGCGTCATTGTTGAAGATGACTCAAGACCTGTACTTTGACAAGGCGGTTTGTATATCAAATGTGTTGACAGATGATGACAGTAAGATGAGAGCAAGGTGCAAGTGGAACAATGATGACTGGCTAAAACACAACGGGCACGAACCTGTGACAGAAGACAGTTGATCATCGGGACGCTGTTGCTCCTCCATCTCAACAGAAGACTCCAGGTCAAGTCAAGATGATACCTGTCTACGTAGCTCCGGTATGTTGAAGTATCCGTTCCACAACCTCGTTTCCTGGCTGATCCGGCCCATCGCAAGAAGACATTGAAGAATCGCTTGTACAAGTTGAAGGCACGTTCTGTCAAAACGGCCAATGACATGCAGGAGGGTGACATCCTACGAGTTTCGTTGTATTTCATCTTTTTCATCCGTGACATGGCAAGCATCCCAGAGAATGAGCGGGTTGTAAGAGCCCAGTGCAATGAATTGCTAAATCAACAGATCGCATGGTTGGCACCCAAGACCAAAACGTATTGTGGTAGCGTGTCATTGGTGATGCGGGTCCGCATTGCAATTGCAATCCATCTTGTGGGCAATCTTGTGTTGTGGCGTGACCTCTTTTTCAGCATTGGATTGGATGCCGACATGTTGACTGAGTATCGACTGCTGATGCGCGACAAAATGAGGAACAGTAAGTTAGTCAACTCAAAAAAGACAGAGTATCGTGTCAAACGCAAAAAGACAATGCATGACAAGATACAGGAATACATGAAACAACTGAAGATCGACAAGTCAACGGCATGGCTTACCAGTCCGGTTCGGCAATGGACGCAGACAACGGCACACCGTCATTGTCGGAGGTAATGTGTTCGAAGTGTCATCAACTTGGCCACAAGGATGCTCGGAGTGGAAATTGTCCAAATAATGCGAAGAATCGTCGTAAACGGAGTAAGGGCAATCCCAGAATGCTACCTCAGTGCGTGAAGAAGAGCATACCAATGTTCTTCCAAGGCATGAAGAAGATATTAGCGGGACGGCAATGAGAATGATATTTCACTCATAGATAACATACCCTCACGAGCGATCCACACGTCGCAAATTGTCGGAATCACTAGCAAAGACGGTTGAACATCGCCAACAACATGTAGTTACAGCATTCTCTAGTCACTCGGAATCGTGGGTTCGCATGACAGAATCGTTGAATACGAGTTGGCGAGATCGCGAACTATTTTACTTGTAAATCTACGTAGCTATTGGTACGACGATGTACTAAAATAGTATAGAAAGTCTAGCGTTATCAATAGCTAACCTTCGTTGGTAGTGAAAACCAGTGTTCTTTGTTCGACAAATACACAATCACAACGATTGAAGTTTCCTTTGCGGAACCCATCGTTCCGAGAAGTAGCTCCGAGGTTCCGAGTAGTCGCTGATTGGACCGTTGGCAGGTTGAGAGAGGAACAACGGTGGCTTGGCAACTGTTGGAGTTAGGAGCGAGTGGTTGATCTAGGAGCAACAGCCACTAATCTTCCCATAAATCCATCGTCTTTCTCTTGACACCTCCTTCCGTAGCCTTTGCACCGTAGCTCATGACACTTTTCTCCTCAACCACCTTCTTTGGATCAGCCGGCATGAAGGTACTGTAACGAACACCTCTTGGATTTGGATACAATGAGCGAACGGCCTTTACGAAACAGGTTGGCAACTGCTTGCGCCATTGATGAACTTGTACCCATTGACGGCGTAGTACCAGTAGAAGCACCATCTCTTGTGGTTTGGAGCCAAGTCATCGAACGAGTCACCATCCAATTCTCCGTTCAGCCTGCTGGAAACAGAGAGATACAAGTCGTTCACGTCCACATCCTCAAGAGGCAAGGTAAGAAGAATGCACTGCATGAATCCATACTCCGAACAGCACTGGCAACTGTTGTGATGTCCCTCTTCTCCAATCGCGGGCTGTGTCACAATGAAGTAACTTCCACGTTTGTTTTCCTCTTCATCATACAGATCGAACGTATCGAGGAGATTTTCCCGCATGTCGCATCCACGAGACTTCATCAAGTCAAAGTCCATTTGCTCCTTCCAATGCTGACGGCTGAGGTCATGCTGGATCCAATTTCCTGGAAGTAAGGCCCTTGTCAGGCGCCTTCATGAGACAGTGGATCGACTCATATGCATCAATCGAAGTACTCTTCTCTTCAAGTGGAACCACTGCTCCCAACCTGGACACTGCCCGAATGGCCTTGGCGTCAATCATCTTCTCAACTACCGGTGCGGGTAGATATGCCCAGTGGCTGGAACAACGTCACGCATGACGATGGGAAGAAGATCAATTACCTTCTTGTTGGGTGGAAGCTTCCAGCGGAGGTCCTTGATGAGCATGTACAATCTTGTACGTGTAGTCTACGGTTGGATGTCTGCGTGATGATGCATAGTCATCCACCAAGACAGTCGATCCAACGTAGATGTTGTATGCAGCGAAATAGTGGGACAGGCCACTGTTAACCGTGGCCTTGAACATGGTACCACTTCCATCCATCAACACAAGATTGTAAGACAACACAGTGCTGGACATGTCGTGTGTCTTGTACTCACGAGACACTTTCTTTGCCTCAACCACAGTAAAAGCAGGGGCAGATTCGGTCTCTTCGATGGCCGGTGACTTCAACCCTTCTCCTTTCACCCAATACTTTGCGTCAGGCTTCACTGTCACTCCGTCGCGAAAGCCACCACCCATTGGCAGGACCTTGGGAAGAGCAACAATACTCATCAAGCAAGCATCAAGTAGCAAAATCAAGGCAGCCTTCATCATAGTACTCAACTCTGATAGCGCGGTTCATGGTGAAAGGTTGTAAGTACACAACGGCGAAATGGCGCAAAACAGTGTCACAATGAAGCTGATCTTTTCTGTTCTTTGCTTTTTCAGTTCAGCGTGATTCCTTATCGAGCGTGCACACTCCACGCTGATTTCGATATCTTCAATATCTTTCTTCCAATGCGAGATAACAGTTTCGGCCGCTCACTATTCCAACACGACAACAACTACTTGCTGCTACCGACATGGGTAACAGTATCGGCATGCCACTCTCCAATGACATGATAGCAAGTCACTATACATTGTTGAGTACGGGCAGCAGGTGCCGAAGAAAGAAACATAAAATATTGGCTCACTATGGAGCAAAGTCAATGCCACAACAGCATATCCATTGGTTTCGGCAGTTTTTCATTGACCGACGGCAGTTACTGTTGGTGAACACACAACAACACATTTTATGTTTCTTTCACCTCACAGAGATAGAGCATTATCTACTCTATAAGATGGAATATAACAACATGGACATGCGATGTGCTTTTCGAGGAACGGCAATCGGTCTAAGCTAGCCTCACAATGGAGTTTTCTCACTTTTCTTGTCGTGATAATGCTAGTAAACGGTGCATGTTTCACACTTTTAAGAAAACACCCCGTGGGACATCCTTAATTAAAAGTAGTTTCTCTAGTTAGTTGGGATTTTCATTGCAATTTCCACCTTGAGTTGGTTGGTGGTTTTTGCAAAACTCCATCAGATCTTTGGTCTGATTTTGGTTTCAAGTTTAGATAACTTTGCCCGTATCTCAAGTTTGCTTGGACCCATGAATCAATATCCTTGCCTTGCTTCCTTAGCTTCCAAAACCGGTATGCACTAGCGGCTCGGCTCTTTGTCCAAACACGGTGTTTCAAAGCCTCGAGCAGCCCTGAGCAAAAAGGATAATGTAACGCAACAAACTGAAACTAAGAAGATGATCTCTTGGCGTGGATTGTCCTTCGGTAGATTTGCTTGTGCAAGACTGTCTCGTCCACAAAGAAATACACAAGCAACCTTCAAATTCCCATTGAACGCATGCTCGAGAACTGATTCACAATCAAAGGATACTTTGGCTTGCTTGCCCATAATCAGCATCAATAGCAACTACGGTATGTCAATGTTTCTGCGAAGTGCACAACCAGCAAGCATCCGCAAAATCATTTTATAGCGCTCCTTGTGTGACTATAGACTTCTTAGAAAGGTTCCCTGTAGGAATGACTTCTACATCTCCTGTCCACAATACCACTGGTAGCTGCTAGGAAACAAAACGTGCCTGGTAGCACATCAGACTTGCCCGTTGTACGCGACTTGCCCATTGTACGAGTACGCGACTTGCCCTCTCGAGTCGAGACAGCATGTGCACAAGCGTCTCAACTCGTCATCCAGTCACAGATGGCTTGCCCGCGTGATTAAGATTTGAAATCCACAACGGTGACGTTCTTCCCTGTGCTTTAGCTCAGTTAGTTGTGTCATGACTGTAGGTCAACCCATCGAACTAGCCCACAAAGCCATAAAATCAAAAGAAACAAACAATATTACCAGAAGAAGATCAAAAGCAGAAATGAGCAGCAAGAAAATGATACCGCTCCTCTCCCTCTCGCTGCTCCTGGGCAGTGCCCTGGCGTTCCAGCAGCCCATGCGCCCACAGCACATCAACACTGGTACTACAAAAGTCCGGTCAAGCATCCCACAAACCTTGGATATCCCTTCCACCCCGCTTCACGAGGAGGTCATTGCGCCGTCTGTCTCTGAAATGGAACCTGTCACGCCAATCAAGAAGAAGCTCTCATTGAAGACATGGAAGCGACGTCTCAACACTAAAGAGGACCAGTTTTCTGTGCACAAGATCTCGAGTGCTGCGTTTGTCGTTTCCTCTACTGTCATCCTCGGTGGAATGTTGATGCCTACAGAACAAGGATTTTTTCAGGAAGTCCCATCTTGGCTTAGCCCATTCGATGCCATTTTCACGTTGTCCACAAGCGTTCAGGCTTTGGCTGCGATCCCCATGATTCTCAAGCACCGCAAAGTAGATCCCAAAGTTGGTAAGACGCAAATAGAAATGGGATTGGCTTCTACGGTGCTTGTAGTTTTCTCGACCTGGGAGTCGCCTTTCTGTCCATCACTTCTTGAAGACCACTGGAAGACTATCTTTAGCCTTCTCATTGTTTCTCTGATCGTGATGGATTTTAGCGCTGCTGTGACCGACTATGATGAAATTCAAGATCGCATGACCTATATTGGAGTGTCGAAACCTACCAACATAATTGAACAGGCCCTTCATCAACTTTGCTTTCGCGGCCAATTCATATTGGGTTGCGGGCTGAACGTGGTCTTCATTGTCAACTTTCTTAACCCAGCCTTGGATCGGGCAGACTGGCTTCACTTGATTGAGACTGGTTATGGTCTTCCCTTTTGCTCTGGAGCTGACATGCCATTGATTTACTTTTCAACCGTCTTGTCCAGCGTGGTAGTCTCTTATCAGAGCTTGTTGGCAACTTTGGCAAACAAAAAGTTGATCCCGGCGGACACTGCGACCAATGTGATGGTGCTGCAGGTGTCATCTTTTGCTGCAGGTGTCATCTTTGCTGCCCTATTTCAACTGCTGTTTGCCAGGTCTCGTTATGGATAGATATCGCGAATGCCCTTTGGGCTGTTGTTGTCGCAGTATACTGCTCTACCGGACACCAATGTAAAATAATCCATTGATTGCTCAGAAGACTCTCGTATTTGGAACCGGCATTGCAATATCTCGTACGGCACAGTTAGATACACCCTTTTTTGTTGGTCCGTGGCATTGTGGCTAGCGGTGCATGTACTCTACCAGGGACTTACCGGTCGGCTGTCAAAGGCCCCAAAGGGAGAGAGGAGGGGCAAGCAATTTATGGCAGAAGGCGTCGTCGAAGGTCGCAGCTCGGCGGTGTTCCGATTTCTGCGTAGGAGCACCTGTGCGTCGTTTCTTAACCCCCGTGTTTCACTCCGAGAAGAAGAGCACCGTAAACCACCACTCTCACACTCATCACAACAAAAGCAACAAAACCATCATGTTTCGCACTACCAAAATGAGCAAGAAACCTTCTGCGTCGTCCTCAACGGTGGCGGCAGCATCCTTGGGAGGACGACGACCTGGCCAGTTTGCGTTGTCGGGTTCTGGCAGCTTCCAGCGATCTGCCAAGTTTTCCTCGGCATCCACCCCCTCTTTGTCCACTGCCGGTGCAAAGTCTTCGATTGCCGGTGCAAAGTCGTCGAGTGCCGGTGCAACCTCCCGAGGAGGTGGCTCTTCGTCTAGATTGACCCTTCCCTCGTCTGTTTCAGCGGGTACTGCCCCACCAGCTCCGTCTGCTCCGTCTCTAGATGCTACAGACACCAACGAAGCGATGGCCGATGACGGCGCCTTCTTCATCGATCTTGGCGCCGACCTCGAAAACATGGAAAGCTACACGAACGCCCTTCAAACCGAAATTACTGGTATTGACAAAGACATTGGTGATCTCAATGCACACATTGGAGTAGAAGAGGAGCACGCGGAAAACCTTCGACAGGCAGAGAAGAACAACTTCAACGAAATTGGAGAGCACCTACGCTCGGTGGAGGAAATGGAGATCCATACGGATGCCACCGCGGCGACCTTTGCCACGCTGGGAGAGACAATGCAGCGAGACTTGGTCAAGCCTCTCACCAAGGCCGAGAAGGATTCCGACGCAAGCAGTCACGACAAAGAGAACCATGGCAAGAACAACAAGGCGGTCGCGCCTACGAAGCAGTTCCTCGAGGACACCTACCGAAGCTGCGACGAGATGTATCGCTTGTCGACCGACAAAAAGACCATGGAAGAGATCCAAGCGTATACCACGCAAGTCAAAGATGAAATTGCCGCCATTGAAAGCACCATTGTGAAGGAAGATCTGAAAGGAGCGCTCGACAGGAAGAAAGACGAGAATGATGGCAAGAAGAGCGAACTCGACTCTGAAAAGATGGAGCAAATGCACCTGACACATGAAATCAAGAGAACCAGTGAGAGGGCTGGTGAAAATGCCAACGGCATTGTGGCAAAGGTACGTACGAACAGGAGGAAGACGGAGCTTCCGTGTGCTTGCATATGGCGCGTCGACTAATCGCTGCTCATCGACATTCGTTACGGCTTCTCCGTGACCTTGCAGAGAAGCAAGATGGAGGAGCGCAACGACGAGTTCCGTCGTAACGAGAAGCTGCTCAAAGAAACGCTGGAACTGGCCGAGGCAAGGCTCAAGGGACGCAAGACCAAGGAAGACTGGACAAAGGAAGTTGCCGAGGTGGAGCAGCACCGCGATTCGATCCAGCAGAAGCTCGATCGTGCCAACGACATGCTCAAGAAACGTGATGATGACAAGAAAGAGCAGGAAGAGACGGAGCTTTCCATTGCAGAGCTTGAAAAGTTGGAACAAGAGCTCATGGCCCAGGTAGCAGCGAGTGAAGCCAGTGCGGCAGAAGCGGAGGCAGAATTGGCCAAGGTCAATGAGCAGGCAGAGGCAGTCGCGGCCAAAAAACGTGTCAATGATCAATTTGAATCCGAGAACATCTTGCCCAAGGAGGCCAAGCTGAACGATCTGCTCAAAGAGAAAGTGGAGTTGGCCAAGCAAATTAGTGATATCAATGACTTTATAAAGGAAGACACGGAAAAGTATGCGCTGGAGGAAGAGAAGCAGGTTGAAACAATCGAGGAGCTCCAAGAACAAGTCAAGGAGTTGCGCGCCAAGGTCGATCACAAGACGACAGAGATGGGCGAATTCGCTCAAACAACGGAGGAGGGGACCAAGGCCTTTGAGGAGGAGCTTGCTGCTCTTGAGACAACACTTGAAAGCATCAGGGCATCGGTCAAAGCCGAACAGTCCAGTCTTGACCAGGAGACACGAACCCACCAACAGCTGAAGGAGGAACAGAAGGAAGCAGAGGGACTCGCAAAGCAGAAATACGGCGAATTGCACACGCAGAAGACTATCCTGGAAGCGGGAGCGTACTTGATCGACCAAGGGCAGCAGCGATTGTGCACCATCGAGAAGGAGTTGGAATCTGACCTCCAAGACATCAAGGACGGCACCTACGAGGAACCTAAAGTGCACGTCTACAACGTCAAGGCCGAACTTGAAGAGACCTTGACCCAGATGACCCAAAAATTGACGCAACATTCCGGAATGCCTTGAAGGCCAAAGTTCGGCTCTGGCTCTAATAGTTTAGTTTGGGATGTTTAGCAATTTTTACCAGGGTAGTCAATGCATTCTCCGCCCTCTTATGCGGCCATGAATTCCCTCTCCTGCTTGGAAGGAAGCATTGCCACCCTTTCTGCGATCGTCCTTCTTCTTTTACTCAGTTGTGCGGCCATACGGTACAAGGCAAGACGAGGCGCATTTACAAAGAAAGACGACGGATGATGAACATTGAAACGACCCCGAGAAAGTTGAACGTTCCTCCCAGCCACAGCACCTTACAAAGCCAACTTGACGGGCAGAGAAGAGACGCGATTTCTGACTATTAGCCGGTAGCTCTAACTAAACTAGATGACAGTCAGTACAACCCGACACAGCAACCCATTTACTTACAGGTGCTAGACTACTGCAGTATTCGAATCCGAGTCCCATCCATTGGTGTTGATACGGCACTCAGCTTGTTCCATTCAATCTGTTCGTCAATGGGCGATTGTAGGGTTGAGTCCAGTTCCATTTCGAGCTCAAACTTGGGAATGGCTCGTGCCATAAGAGACAAGAACCCTCGTTGTTCTGTCATGCCCAAGAGTGCTCCTGGGAGATAGATCCGCGACAAAGGGAAATAATATGTGAGTGGTCATTATGATGCTGGACGTGACGAAACACACAGTTTGTTTTTCGGGACGTACCTGGGCAATGCCGTGGACCGGCTCCAAAGGGCATGTAGTCTGGTTTTTGCGGTCGCGTTGCCGGATCCAGCCATCGCTCGGGTTTGAATCCTGTTTGCAGATCCATACTCCCCTCCTCGAGTGCCTTTTGATGGGTGAGGTAAATGCTGTAGGCGACTCCCCAACCAGGCGGTATTTGCACTCCATCCACCACCATGGTACTGGTAGTGACGCGTTTGGAAATCAAGGTTACCGGTAGCACTCGCATGACTTCATGAATGACGGCATCCAGATAGGGGAATCCTTGGTCGTCCATGACGAGTGCGGGTGTCAGTGTTTCTCCATGCGTTTCTACGGCCCGAGCCTGTTCCTCTACCACCTTTTGCCAGACATTCGGATGCAATCCCATGAGCAGCATGATATTGCACAAGGAACTGGAGGTTGTTTCTGTTCCAGCCAACATGAGGAAGAGTGCATTGTCAATGACTTGTTGTCGTGTCAGTGTTTTGCCCGTATCCGTTTCCTTGGCAAATACTAGTCCACCCAGGGTGGATCCATCACTTTCACCAGCTTCCACCAGTTGATTGATCTTTTTATCCACGAGGCCGACCAGATATTCTTTGGCTTGCAGGGTGGCATCCATTTCTGGCGTTCCGACCTTGTGATAAATCCCGTCCAACCAAGTGGCGGCTTTTCGTCGAAACCGTTCCAATTCTGCGTCAGTATCAAAGTCGAATCCCAACAATTGTTGCCATGCCACTTCCAGTGTCATTTTTTGCGTCATTTCCAAGGTGCTAATACTTGTACTGCTGGTTGCGATTGTTTCTTCCAAACATGTCTGCCCAATGTCTTGAAGTGTTGGAACCGACGCCGCCACACTGGATGCTCCCAGTGGATGACTGACCAAACGGCGTATAATTTTGTGTTCCTTGACATTGCGTGCCGTCCGGAGCGATTCGGTTCCACAGACAATTTGACTGACGCCCGGTACGGCATTACTGGAGAGTGCCGTGAATTCTTGGTCCAACACTTGTTTGACGGTCGTGCCGCCACTGATTTCGGCCATGGGTTGATCTTTTTGCAAAAAGGAAAAGATATCGGGGGACTGTAGTTTTGATGCCACTTGACGATAAAAGGATTCGGGGCCGGCTAATATTCCGGTAAAGGGACACTCGGTAAATGCGGATGGGAGCGGCGCATCGATGGTGGGATCTCCACCCGTCCGTAACACTTGGTAGGGATCTTCTTCTTCCTCTGTGGCAGTAGCTGCTGTCGAGTTGGAGGCACCGACGGTGGATGCCTGCAATACGACGTTGGATGAACCACGGGAACATCTTGAGATGCGTCGCTGCCGAGCCGGAACAACGGCAAAGGAAGCCACGGATGGAATGGAAGCGACAAGGGCAAAAACTACTTGGAGTAGAAGAGATGGAAACAGAGACTTCATTCTCGCCATCTACCTCCTAATGAATTGATGAATTGTGCGGTGTTCCTACCTCTAGTAGGTAATAAGGAGAAGAGGGGGAATTAGTTGGTTGGCAAGAGAGAATGGCCATCTTGAGTGTGACAAAACGACTTTGCTTCTTTGCTTCAACTTTGGATGGAGAGGAAAAGATCGCGGATTCATTCCGGTCACGAATAGCTTTGTTCTCAAAACCAAAACGTGATGTTCGTTGCTTCCGATCGAGCAAGAGCTCACGAAGAGGCAATGGAGGACATCATCAACAAGATGGGATGGGTTATTACATATATGTAATTAGTAGCAGCACCACCAAGGGAGTATTGGTGGATTGACACAGGCAACTAACCGAATGGCAGTGCTTCTGAGGCTTCAATCATGTCTGCTCTGACGGAAAATGCGCCAACCTTTAGCCCCATTTTGTTGGACGAAGTTTTAATGATGGATAAGGAGCCCAACGATCAAATCATTGAGAGCTTCGAGCCCATCTACACAAAAGGTCAGCAATTGGCTCTGTATTGTCTCTCGGTACCAGGCGGATTTCTATCCATGCTGGGCAGTTCTCTCATTTCCGTGGCCATTCTCCGAGAGCGCCCTGCCAGTACTGGTAGTATTGGTACTAGTAGTAGTAGTCTGGGAACCTTTCGACGCATTCTGTTGGGATTGTCTCTGATGGACTTCATCGCCTCTTTCAGCCACATGTGCATTTATTGGCCCTGGTCCATCCCCAAACAAGCCGATTACTTTATCTACCATGCTTCAGGCACCTGGGCCACGTGCAATCTCAACGGATTCCTCACAAACTTGGGCACGTCCATTCAACTCTACTCGGCATCACTGGCCCTCTACTATGTTTTGACGGTGCGCTATCAGTGTCGAGAAGCATTTGTGACGAGTCGCATTGAACCCTGGATTCATGGAATCTCCATTCTGTGGCCTGTGGGGTTGGGATTTCTTTCTATTGCTGTGCAGGCATACTCTCCTCTGGTAGTGGCTCCAGGATATTGCTGGTATGCCGACTGGCCACCCGATTGTGATACCGAAGATGACAGCGAGGATGATGGCAGTGGAGATCATGAAACCAAACAATCCACCAATGGCACCAACTATCCCGAAATGAAATGCCTTCGAGCCCCCGAAGGATTGCGCCGCATCCTTTTCATGCTGGTGGGAATTCTTCCTCTGCTACTCTGTATGATTACCATTATTGTCTGCATGGGCCTCCTCTACCAACAAGTCCGACATACCGAACGACGTTTGGCCCGGTACGGAATGGGAGCCAACTCCAGTCGAGGATCTGGGGGTGGCCGTGGCGACTTGGACATGTCCCAAAAGACCGCCATCAAGGGCGTCTTGTACATTGGAGCCTTTTTGGCGGCTCACGTGCCCTATTTGGTACTCGTGGCAGTCTCCTTTGCCATTGAGTTGGTGCCCGAAAATGGCTCCACGATTTTTGTCTTTGCCGCCCTCCACAATTTCATGGCACCCTGGCAGGGACTCTTCAACGCCTTTATATTTTTTCGAGAACGACAATCCCTCTTTGAAGAAGAACAAGGTCCCTTGCACTGCTTGTGGCCACTCGTTCGACATTTCCAATGCTGTTTTGCTCCGGCACTCGTACGACGACGCACCAATCGATCCTCGTCGTCGTTTTGGCGGCGCGTCTCCAAGGAGGAAGCTTCCACAGGAAATGTGGAACGGAGCTCTCCGTTGCCAGCCGACAAAGTCGAGTCAGATGAACGTGACGTCGGCAATCACCAACTCGATAACAGTACAACACCAGTCAACAAAGTGGAACTGTTCGGCGAGGATACCAATGGATCCTCATGTAGGATGGTAGCAGCGAATAGTTTTGTGCCAGCACCGACAGATATCGACCTTGCCGAGGAGTTCAACGACAATGGCAATGTGCAAGGTTCTTCGTCGTCGCCAGCAGCACACGTCAGCAACGTTGAATGATTCCATAATGGCAATGCAATTCACGGCGTGCAAAACACTCTGCCGCCTTCAGGTAAAGACGCCAGTTTAGTTGCTCCATGGCAATCCACGAGACGTTGGAAAAATGTGTTGCTCGCAGACATGGATCCGAACATGACAACACTAGGAATCGTGGAGACAAGAGACTTGGAAACCTTCGTTTGCGAAATGCATCTTTCTCTCAGTTTCTCACGTACGGTACCAAGAGGGAAAATGGTGGGAAATCACCAAACCATCAACTCCGCGATCCATATTTCCGGAGTGGCGAAGGGCCACCCTCGATCGTTCCCATCAGACGTCGCTTTTCATGGATTTCCTTGATTGCAGCCGATTCATTCCAAGACTTTGTGTGTGTGTGGCATAAACGGGAGATACAGGTAGACGGTCGCATCGTGACTGGCAGTTTGGACTGTTGTCTCGGCAAGGGCCATGGACGAACTTCGCGAATGCACCCATCAGTTGTTTGACGGCATTTTGGGGAATCAGAATCGAGTGGAGGTGCTCTTGGTCTACCTACTGGTAGAGACGAAGGCATACACTCGCTTGTCTTCGGGCCATTCATCATTGACGACAGCAGTAGTGAGTTCCGAGAGGAAGTGGAAACAGAAGCAGAAGTGAGCAATGGACAAGATGGTTCCGAGCCAAATGTCTTTCACTACCTCCGGTTTGAGAGAACTCCCACAGCAGTGATGTGACCGGAGGATCTGTGAAACTACATCCTGGTGTTTCTGCCCCGACACTCTACACCAAGACTGCTGTCATTGGAGGAAATTGGGACAAGAGGGAAAGAGAGGCAGTTACAAAAGGTGATTGTGGCGAAACCAGAAATGAGGGTTCGATTGTCTGCGTCAATGTCTGGTTTTATGCTTCATCGTTTAGCCTTTCCATTCAAACAAACCCAGACCGAGACCACCTGGAGAGGCCGTTGCCGTTGCCGTTGCCGTCTCTGACTCGATTGGTACTTTCGTCAACCACACACATCCGTGGTGACTGGCAGTTTGGTACGGTAACTAGTGGAACAAGTGGAGATTGATCGGATGCATTCATCGACGCGCCCATAGTTTCTCCACTAGTTGGATGGTTGCGGCACGGAAGGGCGTCGCCCTTTGTGGCCATCGTTGTCCAAGACGCGAGTGAATGTTGGGATCTAACCACACACATCCGTGGAAAAGCAAGATTGAGGCAACTCCTCGAAAGAAAGGGCCAACTCATCTGGTACACCCATGGACAGCCAACTGTGGAATGGGACATGGTCTTGAGCGGAAGTCATTGATTCAAATTCGGCCACTTCCGAGTTTCCAATCAACCAATCCTTGAAAATATGAATAGTAAGGTTATAATGACTTCTTATGCTACCGGTAGGGAAGCCGTGGCACTCTAGACAGTGCCTGCGGAATGAACAGGGCCCGGACCAATCGTTGGCCAACAAGAGATTTGCTGGATGAAAAACTTCGGGCCCAAGACACAAGTTTGAGTTTGACACAACGATTAGTAGCGGTTATTCCTAAAGTGCTACTGCGCCGAAGGCTTTGCTTGAAAGACGGAGTAAATGGCATGGAGCAAGGCTCTAGCTAGAATGATGCAGAAGGGCCTGAGGGTTTGTGCATTGGATGGCAGCAACAATGGTTCAAATTTCGAACAGGTCTGGGAGTTCTTCCTCTGTCCATTGGGAAGGGTGTTGGGTTTGGAATAGGTTCAGATCGTCATCAATGTTCATGGTCATTTCTTCAAAGGGGTGATGTGATAGTGTGGATTTTGATGCTAATGTTTCGGCGACATCTCGTCCAGTTTCTGTGGCAGCACAGAAGGAAGAGAGCTGGGAACAACAATTTGATTTGGTTCATCGGGGTCAGTTTGTGGTAGCACATGGCCGAAATTGTACTCCTGAGATGACCAGGGGACACCATCAGTTGTGAACATGTAGCTCAAATCCAAAATCATGCGATAGGCAAGACTCTTGGGAACCACTATCTGAATGGGCTCATCATTGCGGCGCAATGCTTGTATTCCAGGGATGGGACAAGCTGCTCCAGCACGACGTAGCGTAGCTGGGAGCAGTTTGTACACTGGAGCTATCAACCCACGTCCATTGGGAACATCCCAGCACACGTGTTGAAGTTTTCCCACAAGAGATTGGAGATCAGTCTGTTTGCTGTGCTTCTCATGGAAGACCTTCTTGACGGCTGCCCGAATCTTTTCAAGTTTGCCAGGTGGGAGCTCAATGGTGCGTGAAATAGCATCAAAGATCCTGCCCAGTATTTCCTTGCGGAATGCCCAAACTCCTTCACCTTGGAGTATTAGTAGCTTTTTGGGTGACAATGGTTCATCATCCGGGTCTCGTTCCATTCTTCTTGCTTGGTTTGGAGCTTCTAAATTCCAAAGGATCTCTCGACGGCAATATATTATCCCTAAACTGGAAACCTTATTACGAACCACCACCCCGCGTGTCATTGGACGCAGCTTCGAGCCAAATCTTGGTTCCTTGCTTCGCCGTTGTTTAGCTGTTTGTGTGACACCTTCCCTCGATCACCACAGTGCTATCGGTATTCCTTCCTTCAGCCCAACAACCAACAGATCACCATGCCAGAAGAGTCAACCCAAGAGCAAGACCCTGATAACGGCACGACGGCTGTTGCAGCTACGAGCCCTACAAGTGCCGTGACGAATGTGTATGCCAAAGATAACAGCAACAAGGAGATCACTAACGAAGACTTTGACATGGATGAGGATGAGCCCATGCAAACCGAGACGGAAGCCGCCAAGAAGAGCACGGCCGTAGTCTTTAGTCCAGAACTCCTCAAAATGTACTATGCTCGATTGTTTCCCTTTGATTTGCTGCATTCCTGGTTGGCCTACTCTCCCAACAATAACAATTCACAAAGTTGGCTTTTTTCGCGTCGCGAATTTTCCATGACGATCGAGCCCAGTCCAGGAGAAGAAATCTACATTCGTTATCAATCCTTTTCCACCAGCCAGGAGTTGACCACTGCCATTTTAAAGCGACGTCCCACCAAGATTGATTTGGGCGCCATTTTCAGCCAAGCACCAAAGGATCACAAGACACTCCAAAAGGGTCAATTGCAACCGGTCCAACGCGAACTCGTCTTTGATATTGATCTAACCGATTACGATGACATTCGTCATTGTGGGTGTACTGGGGCCCAAATTTGCAACAAGTGCTGGGTTTTCATGACCATGGCCGTGGAAGTGTTGGATGGCGGTCTCAAAAAGGATTTTGGATTTGACCACGTATCCTGGTTTTATTCGGGACGGCGTGGAATTCACGCTTGGATTTGTGATGAAACGGCCAGGACACTCACCAATGAAGCTAGGAATGCTGTAGCGACGTATTTTGAGGTGAGTAGACAAAGCAGAAAAAGAGTACTAGTGCTGGGTGATGGATAGATCATTGGATAATAGTTTTCAAAAAACTGACCACCCGTCTTCTTTTTTATTGATCAGGTCAAACTGGCCAGCGACAACAACAAGGATGTTGAGCTCCATCTCCCTCTCCATCCATCATTACAACGTGCCTTTGACATTCTAGAACCATGGTTCATTTCCGACATTCTTCCGGCGTCGGGACACGGACTCTTGGCGTCCCCGGAACGTTGGAAGAAGGATCTCCTCGACACCATCCCAGAGGCGGGCAAATCCATTGCCTCTCTACTCGAAAAGAAGTGGGCCAATGACACGACAACGCCCGCCGAAAAATGGGAACAACTCAAAAAGCACGTTCGCGTCTTGATTGGACAAGGTGGCGGTGCCAAAACCAAAACGGCCAAGACCATGTCCACCAAGGACAAGCTCCGACTCGAACATTGGCCCATTGAAGTGGTCTTTCGTCACACGTACCCTCGGCTCGATATCAATGTCTCCAAAACCATGAATCACTTGTTGAAATCGCCATTTTGTGTTCATCCCAAAACGGGACGAGTCTGTGTCCCCATTCAACCCGAAGAGATTCGTCAGTTTGATCCGTTTGCTGTGCCGACACTGGGGCGACTCATGGAAGAGTTGGATGACTATGAAAAGACGGCCGCCATGGAAGAGCGCCCCAAGCCCAAGCACGAGTGGCAAAAGACCAGTTTGAAGGGGTACTTTGAGCCATTCCAAAAGGCCTTTTTGGAGCCGCTGCACAAGGAGATTCGCAAGCACGACAAGAACCAAGCGGAGCAAGCAGCAGCCATGCGAGGGGATTTCTAGGTACCTAGACGGAGACGATATGATCAACAAAAGGATGCCTGGGGTGGTGATGCGACCAAGCCAAATTAGTATACTAGCACGTCTGTGGAGCAAAGTGCTATTTTGTAGTACCGGTACATGTAGCATCCTGTTGGTCTAGCTTTCTGCTCTTGTCCGTCTTGTCAGTGCAAACTCAATCCATTACTTTACATTTTCTATGTTATCAGCCACGAGTGTGTCATCTAAGAAATCGTTCTACAAGCTACCTCACGCGAACAGAGCAAACTTGGATTTGGACTTCTTGGGCTCAGGAGCCCCTTGTTTGGTAGGCGTCTTGACAGGACGAGAAGGGGCCACTGGCCACATGGTCGCTTTGGAATCTTCCGCTTCCAGGGCTTGTAGCTCTGCCAGCAAATCTTCGTCGTCTGCAAGGTACGGGTCGAGGGGTTGCGTGAGAGCCATGTTCACTTCTTGTTGGAGTTCCATTTCGTCCTTGGTGTCGTCCAATAGTTGGTCGACCTTCTCCACTCCAAACATCTTTCGGATGGACTTCATGGCGCTGTTTCCAGTCTTCATGGCGTCAAATGTAGAAATGTTCTGAGTGGCTCCCTCCAAGCTGATGGCCTGTGTTTCCAGTGTCATCTTGACATTTTCAATCTTTGCCAGCTCATTTTCGTGAAGTTTTCGCTTCTTCATGGCAAAGAGAGCGCCTCGTTTGTCGCCCTTGGCCTTCTTCTGCTTGGCTTCAATGGTCAGCTGTTCCATTCTGGCCATCAAGTGTGCTTCACTAAAGTCATGATAAAAGAGCAGGCGTTAGTTGGAACATCCAAAAAAGAATGAGAACTACCGAACGCATCCTTTAGGAACATACCGCTTCTCTTGGTTGGCAATGTTGTCTCGTAATTTCATGACGGTTACGCCAGAGTTTTCAACCGGAGCAGTTGTGCTCTTCTTCTTGCTACCGAACAGCATGATTTTTTTGGTTGGAGGTAAATGCGACTTTGAGTGAGGTTGCTTGCTTTGTGCTTTGCGTGCTGAAGCGGTCTGAAGGTTGGATTGTGAGACAGTGCATCTGCGGCCCATCCCAGGGTTACGTTGAACTTGGGATTGGCATCATTTTTCCATTCCTGGTTTCTGTGCCCTCCGGCTCGCAGGATAGGAATCCTCCATTCGTGCGGTTTTGACCAAGACAACAACGGCAACTAAGAAGACACACAACAAAGGTACACGGAACTTTAGAGCTGTATGCTACCGTTCCACGGAGTGAGTTGATGGGATCATGTAACGCTCTATTGAACTGGAGGAAGACACTTTCAAAGCTCTTTTAACAAATGTTACAAGCCAAGTAGACAAGCACTCGGGACAACTTCGTGAAAAGTGAGATACGCTTCTTCTTGGCTCCATTCACCGGCAAAACAATTCACTAGTTGACTTCTCTCAAGCCACACGAGAGATAGGATGGAGATCAGCTCAGACTGTTTTCTTGGATCTGGTGGAAACCCGAATGCCAAGGGATTTGACGACAATAAGCCCCAAAAGAGAGACGAGGGCCACGATGGGGGTGTAAATGCTTCCAATGAGTAGAGCTTCCACCACCATGAAGAAACCAAAAAACAACCACGCAGATCCCAGCAGGACGATCTGAACAACAATAGGCAGATCAAGGGCATCAAACCACTGCAACACCCGGATTCCCCATGCAACATGTTTTGGCATGCCATTTTTGTCGTAGTCATGGCAGAAACTGGAAGAAGTGGACATGCAGAGCATCCTGAAAGGTGCCAATGCCATATGGATCCCATCATGCTGGGACATGGCTGTAACACCATATTGCAACTCCACATGCTCCACAGCAACGTCTTGGAGGGAGATGTAGGAGGAAGCCTTGATACCATCAACCAGAACTACGCCGTCGGGAGTTAGTGGAGCATACAAACCCTGCCTGACAACGTTTCGGATGCTCAACACGGTACTACCTTCATCATGTGCACTTTGAAGGACATCCCCAACCTCAAGTGAATCAGCCCGCACAGGATTCTTCTTGCCTTCAATAAACACCATGTGAGCTCCCGTGATTTCAAGAGGAGATCTATTGCCTTCAGAACGGATCTGAAGAAACTTGGTGGATGTGGTTGGGTCGAGATGACCGAATGCATACACCTCCTGGTACTTGTTTCCTGTGAGAACATTGTCTCCAACAGATAGGGCTTTCATGGAAACTTCCCCCTTTCCTTCAACCTGAACAGTTGAAACAGCAGAGAAACAAAAGCCATTGTCGTTGCCGGGCGCAGGAGCTGAATCCAAGCCGCCACCAGAAAATGTTCCCTTGTAACTTGTGAAAGAGTCCATATAGGACGTTCTGCCACTGTGTTCAGAGTTGAAGCTGGAAGTACCATCCTTCCCACACATTCCGTGAACAACTCCGCTCCCTCCTGGATGGGATCCAGCATAGGAAGTCACGTCTAATGAAGGAGGGATTGTACAGGCGGTGAGACGACAGTTTGAACGAGTATAGGATATGATGATGCCAGCTTTAGACGGCCTGTTGCAGAGGGAAAGAGACCAGATCCCAGAGGTCCACACAAGCTGGACATCCAACACTGGCTAGCTGGGGCTGGGCGTACCGTAAACTTTGCTATCAACAACCGTCCAGCAGTCACCGCTAGAACTATGGGATTGTACATCACTTGCGCTATACTGGCCATCGGCACGTCCAGCAAGGAGAACGGTGACCGAGAAGAGCTTCCAACTTGAGAAAAACATGGCGTTGCTTTGCTTCAAAACGGAAAGATCTGGCCTTGCTGTGAGAGACGGATTTGAAATTGTGAACATCAATCCAATCCATGCAAAGGATCCAACCAGCTGGCTAGGTATCTTTCAAGAAGATAGTTCCTCTTGCAAATACTACTACCGTGTCGAGTCCACGCCACAATTTTAGCTAGCCAGAGGCCAGCTAGAGTAGACAGTTACTAGCTAGCTAGAGTAGAGCGAGTAGCTACTAGCCAGAGCGGCTGTCAGAGAGCACCGACAAGAGAGGGCGATTTCTGCTGGTCCCACACCCGTTTGGCACGATTCCGTGTAACCTTTACATGTATCGACGTACGTGCAGTACTAGCTAGCTAGGTAGTAGGGAATCATATTTGTTGTAAGTTATGAGCAGCCACCGGTACCGGGAACGCTTTGTGTCCAGGGTTTCCACGATCATTGACCGTGGGAGTCAGTCCTACCGTACCAAAGGAAGGCTGAAAGCTGTGCTGCTGTAGAAACTGGCCAGCTGGAGTGGTCAAGGATGCCATCACCGGTACATCCACTATCCTGTGATGAATAGATTAATCTAAACGTTGATCAGGCAGAGGAAAGGCAACTTCTTTGACTAGATACGGATCTCAAGTTGCGTTCGCATTATGGTTTCATGGGTATTGGCTTGTTTGCTTGTGCTTCCGCTCCAAGAAGACGCTTGAGGTTGGATATGGTTTTGCTGCTTACTAGCCACTCTTTATCTGCACCTTTGATAAGCATCCAAGAGCAAGTAAGTGATATCGGGGGCAATTCTTGTTCCAACATGTTTGGACGACCGGTCTGAAGGGGATGAGCAAACTTGCCCATGGCTCTGTGTTGAATTTGTTAGAGCGTTTTTGTAAAAATTGTGTGCGATAAGCCAATCTTTTACTTTGGCTGTTTTTCTCTATTGGATTTGATTGGATTGCATTGGATTAGATTGACGAATTTCGTCTTTTTAACTGATTTTGGCGAGTCACACTCCATTACAATACAGGGCTATTGCAAGATTTGCCCATCCCCGAAGGCCGATCTTCGATTTCTTCTGGCAAAGAACGATTGTGGCATCCGTGATATCCCATTCATTGACCTTCAGATCTCATGACGGAAATGTGTGTGCTGCAGACTAATTTCACCCATTCTTGAGGCTCTTCTTCCCAAGAGACTGACTCCAATGAGCAAGTTTACTAGCTAGTACCAATGGCTCAAGGAAGGAGAATTGAAACATTTATTTCTTGGATGTGACTTTGCTATTTTAGGGCTACTGGCACCGGTGCGGGTCAGCAGCTTCGCTAGCTTTCGTTTCAACCAATGCGTTCGCGGCCCCTCCCTTTTTGCGCCAAAACAGACCGGACCCGACCCTTTCCACCGCAAGAGAACGCCAGATCCAAGAGGGCAACAAAGCCATGGAAGCAAACAGCAAACATCCATCAAGCTGCCTCTCTCCACCTCCTGACTCTCCCGCTACGGTAGCTAGTACCGTTCTCTCTATCTGTTTGCCATTCATTCACCATGTCCACAGACCCTAGCAGCAAGAAGCAGAAGCTTTCCCTTCTCGCGGAGAAGAGCCAGAAGAATGCTCCTCCGGCTACCATCGATTTGCTCATGCAACAGGAGGAGCTTTGGGTGAATCAGATCCTTCCCTGCCTTGGCATGGGGCAGTTTGCGTTTGTGGGACTTGTCAGCAAGCAGATGAAACATCTCTATGAGGAATACTGCAAGACCGTGGAAGATCCTCCTGCCGTCGTCGAGACATTAGTCTATTTTCCCAGCGACACGAGAACAAGACCAGCGACAAGCACCGACACATTCTACGGTGCTACATTCTGCAATTTGGCGCTTGCTGAATACTGGCACAACTATCGATACTCGAAGCGTTACAAGATGCCGTGGAATTCGGACGTCGGCGAAACAATTGCAAAATTGGGAGCATTCCTCTCCTGAAATGGGCACGTGAAAAAGGATATCAATTGGATAGATGTGCGTCCGCTGCCGCTGGTGCCGCTGAAGGTGGGCATCTCGAGGTTCTCAAGTGGCTTCATGAAAAGTTGGATGCACCTGGGATGCTGCGACCTGTTCGGCTGCTGCTGCTGCTGGGCATTTCGAAATTCTCAAATGGGCTAGGGAAAATGGATGCCCTTGGGATGCCAAAACTTGTTCCTTTGCTGCTAATGGTGGGCATTTCGAAATTCTCAAATGGGCTCGTCAGCATGGCTGCCCATGGGATAAATACACACTTGAAGGTGCAGCCAGTTCTGGCCATTTTCAAGTTTTCAAATGGGCAGAACTCAATCATTGCGAATTTCCGTCCCCTTGTAGTATTTGCCCAGATATTGCTGAAATTAGACATTTGGAAATGCTGAAATGGTGTCATGCTCGTGGTAACCTACCCCCTGGTATTGAGGACGGTGTCGCTCGGTGTGCTGCCCGTGGTGGGCAATTGGTGGTATTGCAATGGTTACATGAGATTGGATGCGCTTGGAACAAGACGGTATGTGAGGAAGCGGCAAGAAGGGGTCATTTAGAAATGCTCAAATTTGCCCATGAAAATGGATGTCCCTGGAGCTCATCCACATGCTCACATGCTGCAAGCCATGGCCAGTTGGAATGCCTGAAGTACGCTCGTGAAAAAGAATGCCCGTGGGATGAGTGCACGTGTGCAGCAGCTGCTAGCAGTGGTCACTTGGACGTGTTGAAATGGGCTCGTGAGCATGGCTGCCCATGGAATATACAAACTTGTCATAGGGCTGCTGAGTATGGGCATCTGGAAACACTGAAATGGGCCCATGAAAATGGATGCACCTGGAGCAAAAAGACCTGGCGCTTCGGTTGCAAGCATGAGCATGTGAAAAAATGGCTGCGCAAGAATAAATGCCCGACAAAGTGAATGATTTGATTTTGCCTGATGCGATGATCCAATGATTCCGTTCGATTCGATTCGCAGGCACTCGGTATGGTACCGGTAGTAGTAGATAAAGCCTGGTCTCTAAAAGTATGTTTCCACCTGAGCTGCGTACCGTGTATGTAATCCTCGTTTAGTTTATGCATACCTTCGGGCCAGCAAGCAAGCATCGGCTCATCGTCAGCTCCTGGGTCTCTTTTTAAAAAGAAATGAAGGGACGTCGAGTCGTTGCTTTTCGTTCCGGTCTCCCGGTTAGTCATTTGATCGGAATGGTGTGAATGGAGTGCCTTCCTCAGCACGCCACCCACTGGACCGCCACAATTAAGTACCTCCTTCTCAGGCGCTTTCACGCAAGACGAAGGTCGACAGGGGTGTAACCGATGTGATAGCGTTTTATGCGTTCTTGCAGATATCCTCGTGTCTCCTTCTAACTATCCGCAGAACAGGACACCACGACAAACGGATCCATTATGGCTGATTATAATAATGTCTTATTTTACGTGCAACGAATGTTGCTCCTGGATCATGGGTTGGCTTCAACGCAAATTTGTTGCCTTCTTTGGCTTCTTAATTAAACCCTGGTTCACATTGAATCCTCAGCTAGTCTAAGTAGTGATCACAAAATCTGATGGATTCTGCGTTTTGCGACTCACTACCCAGCCCTCAGATAGGACAACCGTCTCATGATGTCCATTTGTAGAATCCTAGAGACACTAATCCCACGGCTGACGCAAAACTGTACAACCTCTGAGTAAGACTCTGCACCGCTTTGCATGACCTGAAGAGGTTGTTGAGTGGCGATTGGCAGACAACGTGAAAAAAAATTGTGAATTGGTTTTGGGTAGATTGGTTTTTGATGCATGAAGGGAAGAAGAGAGTGTATATGATTGTGGTTCGTAGAATATGAACGAAGTGATGTGTGCAGTTATGATGATCCCCCCCGTTAATGAAAGAATTTGTGTTGGGCATTTTGGAAAAGGTTGGGTTGAATTGAATTGATTGGAAAAGCAGCAGAGCAGACCAAGGAGTGAGCAAGTTTGTCTTCTTCAGGAGTGTCAAAGAACAAAATCACTGGGAGGACAACTGCTGAGAAAATCTACCTGATAGACCAATTCTTCGTCGGATAGAGCATTGCCGTTGAACTGATTGGAGGACGATGGATGGGCATAATTATTGCTGGAGGTGCTGCTGCTGGCCGTGGAAGGTTGAGTGTCAATCTCCATGGACATATCAGCAGTGGATGCTTGAGTTGTCATGGCACTAGCATTAGTGTCCATCATGGCATTATCAGGGACTTGGGGTTCTTCTTTCAACTTGCGTCGCTTGGTATCTCGGTCAGTTGCCTCTGCATCCGCGAGGGGATGACTGGCGGCGGTCGGGGCTGAAAATTCCATCATGGTCCCACAAGTCCAGCCCATTATCTTCCTGATCTCGCTCTTTTCTTGACTGCTCGTCTTCTTCGGAAGTACACTGTATGTACTGGTCGGTCAATCTGTTATCTCGTCCGCTGAGATGAAAGCACTTGGTATGGTCGGCTCCTTGCTGTCAGGTTGTGTGGTTTGTGAGAGGGAGGATTCAGCGATGGAGCTGGGTGTTCTGCTGCGTCAACGGTATCTTTGGCGTGACGTTGAAGATTCGATGCATTCGAGTGATTCGATTCAATTCGAATCATTCGAAGTGACCAAGACACTCGCTCTCGTGATCGAGACTGACATACCGTACGGTACTGTACACGTGTACGGCACGGTACATTGCCGCTAGGGGAAGTACTGCGGTAGTATCTCAGCCGTACCAGTACCAGGTACCGGTACGTGTACCGGTACCATACCGTACGGTACGGCATGAGAGTGCTCTGGGCTCATCATGGCCCAGAGACTGAACTCAAGGCTATGCACGTCCCGACTCCCGAGGATCCCGACTGTGCTTCCAATGCACTTTGAAAGGCTCAGCCGTCGACAGAACACAATCAGGAAGCAATGGAAGAGCAGTGGGAAACAGATGCCAAGGAGGCCAACCAAGAGGCACTCAGACAAATCCGGCGGCACGTGCCTGTCAATGTTCGAGGACTCTCAGAGGCCGCCTTGAGTCGTAACCCATCTCCCAACGGGATGAATCTGCCCAAAACAATGGCAAAGAAATTCAAACGAACCAATGTGCTCATGCTCCTTCGAGTCAATCCAAGTGCTATTGAAAGGATGCATCCCTCCTCACTGGAAAACATTCGAGTGACAGGTCTCACTCTGACGGAACGGCGTGCCCTGCATGCGCATTTGCAGCCCCTGGGGATCGCGTGGAGTCGGAATAAGACCCTAGACGCGACGATAGAGCGAAGATGGAGTTGGTATAGCAGGTTGAGGTCCAATTTTCAGGAATCTTTGGCCGTGTACAACCGTCACTTAACCCAGTATGGGCCTCCCAATGATCATCCCTATGCAACCCGGGAAAATCCCAGTGCGGGTTGTCCCTTGATTGGGAAACAGTGCCCTGTTAGAGCTGACAAGGCGATGGACTATTCGGGTGACTATGGCTGGACAGAAGAAGCGGAATACGAAGAATACGGGGGAGGCCATGATGTTGTCGGCAACCGCAATGATCCAAAGGCCAAAGCCATGCAGCAACCGGATCTCAATGATCCAAATGCCAAAGCCATGCAGCAGTTGGAGCTTTCCAAAGAAAGGAGGGCTAATGAAAGAGCAGGCATCCTGAAGAAACACTACAAAGGAGTCCTATATGTTGCAAAGGCCAATGGTAGTTGTGAACAAATGGATGAAGCCGTGGACAGAATGGAAAGAGCCCTGACATCATGGATTAAAAGCAGCATCACCAAAACGGAGTTCACCAATGACGACACGGACATGCAAGTTGCTTGCTTCACGAATGCTCTGAATGGTCTGAAGCTGGTTGTTTTGCATTTGGCAGCAAGATCTGGAATGAAGACGCATGGAAAGAGGAGTGCTGGAGATGATGGTCCTGACCGAAGAAGTGCTCTCGAGTGCGGCTTGGCAGAAGAAGTGTTCGAGTATGCAGCAACGATCTTTGCGTACATCAAGGATCGGATGGATGTGTTACAGGTGAAAGATTCACGGGTTTCCAAAACAATGGAGTTCTTAGAGGACTTGCTTGATCAGCTGCATGGCAGAAATGTTACCTCTCTTGGGAGGCTTGGCGTGGATAGACCAGAGAGGTCACGCAAGCCCAAAACAGTTTTAGAAATACAGGAGGACATTAAAAACGGGTTGATCCAGCAGGAAGGTTCTTCGTCTCTTGATGATTCTTGGGTGGTGGTCTAGAGTGCCCTGTTCTGGAAGGCTTGCCAGGCAAAGGGTGCGAAATAAATGTCAAACATCTTACTAGTAATTGATGACTTTATCACCCAGCTTACTAGTATTGGTCTTGAAAATTAAGATATTGGTCTGCAACCACGCACCAGGTTTTTATATATTTCAGGATAGTGCCAGCTTCATGGGTGTTTCATCCGGAGACTCTAGCTAGCTAGGTACGGATATCCCGCTCAAAAGCCCTTTTGAGCTGGAGGATACCCGCCATCTGTTTGCCAGATCTGAGTGCGCTGTTTGATGAACTAACCGGCTTGAAACTCAAATGACGTCAGTGTGGAAACAAGCGGATGTCGAGGAAAGCCACACAAAACACAAAAGACGGAGGTGACAACCCTTGCGAGAAAGATCTTCATCTTGGCCAACATTGGAGCCACTGATATTTGGTTGCTTATATTAGACTACATGTACCTGATTGGGCTTGCAAGACTCTGAAGAGCAAGATTCCTATACGAATAGGCACCATATTTGGCTCTTGGAAGAGGTACACATTTTTTTTGTCGCTCTCGAGCAACCCATTTCGAAAATGACTTATCCCAAGGCTACCGTGATGGCTGCCCTCATCCTGGCATGTTCTGCCGTACAAGGATTCCAGCCCATTGCACCTAATAATGCTCGGATGACCGTGTCGACGCCGTCTGCTTTTGGATTGACACCCAATGACGATCACTACCGCCGGCAGTTGCCTCTCACAATTCTATTTGGGAAGAAGGCTGCCCGCAAGAACAAGGGCGGAGGCGGGAAAGGTGGAGGCGGAAAAGGCGGCGGTGGGAAAGGTGGAGGCGGCAAGGGACAACCCCGTCAAGAAAAACAATCCGTTCAAGATCAGCGCTTTGATGCTGCGACTCGACAATTCATGTTTACCATGGTTGGATTGACGAAAATGCTACCCGACAAGTCCAAGAATATTCTGAAGAATATCAACCTTTCCTTTTATCCAGGTGCAAAGATTGGAGTGGTTGGTCTGAACGGGAGTGGAAAGTCAACTCTTCTCAAAATCATGGCCGGTATAGACAAAGAATTTGATGGTACGGCTCGTCCCTTACCAGGTGCATCCATTGGATACCTATCTCAGGAGCCAGAACTAGAATTTGAAACCGTCCAAGAATGCGTCGACGATGCCGTCAAGTCATCTCAAGCTGTTCTTGACGAGTACAATGAACAATCTCTCAAGCTGGCCGATCCCAATATCGATGACGAGGCAATGAATGCCGCAATGGCTCGCATGGAAAAACTCAACGATCAGATTGAAGCCGGTGACCTATGGGATCTGGATCGGGTCGTGTCCAGAGCCATGGATGCTCTCCGAGTTCCGCCAGGAGATGCCAAAACTGCCGTGCTGAGTGGAGGAGAAAAGCGCCGAGTGGCGCTTTGTCGGTTGCTGTTGTCCAATCATGATATGTAAGTTTGATTTCGAAAGAAATGTGTGCAATCTTGCTTGTTTGCATTTTTTTAAAGTATGTTGCTAACCCATCAATTGTCACTGTTGTTGCTAACCTCATCAATTGACACTGTTACTCATGCTTTTTCCGGGCTCAGGTTGTTGCTGGGTATGTTCTGTGTGAAAGCGATGTTGCAAGCAAAATGTCTTCTTAGGCGCAAAACTGTTCTCACAATCCAAGCATTGCTTTCCTCGTTACCTCTACTCAACAATCATCATCGTCGTCTTCCTCCATTCATGGCTATCAGACGAACCCACCAATCATCTCGATGCTGAATCGATTCAATGGTTGGAAATGTTCTTGGCACAGTTCAAAGGAACTGTGGTGTGCATCACTCACGACAGATACTTCTTGGAGAATGTTGCGGAGTGGATTTTGGAATTGGATCGCGGAGAAGGTATCCCTCACAAGGGCAACTACTCCAGTTGGTTGGAAGCCAAGAACAAACGGCTCGCCGAAGAAAAGAAGGAATCTACTGCTGCTGCCAAGGCTGTTGCTGCCGAATTGGAATGGATTCGGTCAAATCCCAAAGCCAAGGGAAACAAGAGCAAGGCACGCCTCAACCGATACGACGAGCTATTGGCTGCTGCGGCACCCCAAGAATTACGCAATGCTGGACAAATCTACATTCCTCCTGGACCCAGATTGGGAGATAAGGTCGTGGACATACAAAATCTGCGCAAATCCTTTGATGACCGCCTGCTGATTGATGACTTGAGCTTTGAAATGCCCAAGGCGGGCATTGTGGGCGTCATTGGACCCAATGGAGCCGGTGCGTAGACCCTAAACAATCTACTCTGTTCTTGCACATAGTACTGATGGATTCGTGCCTCTAACATTTGAAACCACCACTCGTTTCTGTTATTGTTTCTGCAGGCAAATCAACCTTGATCAAGATGCTTTTGGGCAAAGAGTCTGCGGACAGTGGTGTCATCGACATTGGTGACTCCGTCAAAATTGTCTCGGTGGGTCAAGAGAGAATGGATGAACTTCAGGCGGACAAAACAGTTTTTGATGAAATCAGTGGAGGCCTAGAAGAGTTGGAATTAGGCACCGCATCAATCCTGTCCCGCGCCTACCTCAGTTGGTTTGGTTTCAAGGGAGGACAACAGCAAGCCATGGTTGGTAATTTGAGTGGTGGAGAACGGAACCGGGTCCAGTTGGCAAAGATTCTAAAGGCCGGTGGTAAGTGCAGAATCGAGCTCACAAACGGTATTTTCAAGAAGCAACCCAACTTACTTTTTTGCCTCTTCTGCCTCTTCGATATCAGGTAACTTTATCATCTTAGATGAGCCGTCGAATGATCTAGATGTGGAAGTGTTGCGGGCACTAGAGGAAGCTTTGTTGCATTTTGCTGGATGTGCCATGGTGGTTTCTCACGATCGATACTTCCTGGATCGGGTAGCAACACATATACTAGCTTGCGAGGGAGACAGCAAATGGTTCTTCTTCCCCGGTAATTATCAGGAGTACGAAGAAAATCGGTTGCAGCGTTTAGGGCAGACCAGCATCAAGCGCATTACCTACGCACCATTGATCAATGCCTAGGTTTAAGAGAGTTGGGCAAGCTAGACTAAACTGATAATGTCGGATCAGAGAGTCTCCTTTTCAGACGCAGTTGTTGTAGCACTCCTAATATGACACTGGGATAGGGAGGGAAACACTGGTAGCAACTCTAAGCAAAACTGATCGGCCGAGAGACAGACAGCGTTTCTCCTTCCTTTCCTTTACACACCATCTTGGTCCGACTCGAATCGGGTGGGAGAGAGCTGTATCAAGCTCGTCGCATACGCACCAGCGACAGGGTGTAGCGAAATGAGATACGTATGATTCAGAGTGGAAGCGAAACTAAACGGAAAAACTTGCCAAACCTACATCATCTATTTACACATTTTGCCTAGTGCTTGTGCAAGACTACCACCTTTCCGTAGCTCCTCTGTACAAACACTTGCTAGCAACTAGCTACATCACCTCACCTACGTACTCCAGCAGCCGTCGCAGCAGGCTTGGAGGGCACAAGGAGGCGGTGCGTGGTGGTAGCAATGCGTTCCTTGACCATCATGAGGAGGGCACTCTTGAGGACCGTATGCAACAGTTGCACGGAACATCCCTTGTACCATCCCTTGACCATCCCATTCGATCGATAGCTCTCGATCAAAGTTGCCAGCATACTGCTACGGTGGGTGACCATGATCATCACCTTGGCTCGAATGAGTGGGTAGGTGGCCATGGTGGCACAAAACTTGGCAAACAATCCAAGTAAGAAGGCTTCCGTCATGGACAAGTTGGACTTGGTTGTGCGTCGCAATAGATTTGATTTGGCCATGTCAAATACCGTGTAGTGGATCGATGGATTGCTACACAAAAGCAAGGATGGATAGAGGCCTTTCCAGAGAGGCGGTAGGTCCGAAAGAGACTCCATCGAGTACGATTTGCGTAGCTGCTTTGGTTGGCGTTTTGGTTCTTCTCTTTGCCCCCCACTAGTCTGCTTGGCAAACAGAATTGTTTGCTTTTTAGAAGGAATTGATCCTTGTTCTGGTGCCCTTGCTGATGTGGTTCTGACTGTGACGGTCAAGTTTCCCTTACGAAAGCTCCCACATGCCGAACCGTTGTCCTGTTCTTCCTGCTTTTCTTCGTCATCAAAACTAGACTGATTGCTGTGTGGTCGGGGTGCTTCAGAACATGAATCATAAAAGACTTCCCCATCGATCTGGGCTCTGGCTGGGTTTGGCTGTTTTTCAAGTTCTCTCCAGACCTGATCCATCCTGAATTGCTGTGCTTGTAGGTGTTTTTGTTTTAAGTGATCCTCTTCATCAGCAGAACAGGATGAATCGCTCTCTTCTTGTTGCGTCTCATCGACTGCAGTACTGCAATCATCGTCGTCATGGGATGCCTGGCTCTTGGACGCCAAGACGTCCAACGGCAGAGTGATAAGGGTGTTCAGCATGGCCGCAATGGCCGAGAGCGACAGCCGTACCGCGGGAGACATGGGCTTCTTTTGGTTGCCTTGAGTCCACCAACTGACAATAAAAGAGTAGAGATAGAAGTAACAGAAACTCGACGATGCCGCATGGAGGGTTTTGATGGGAAGTCCGCGAAAAAAACTTGATGATCCCTTGTCCACCACTCCGGCTTGTAACTTGGTTTTCAGTACGTCAATCGGATAGAACGTCCATAGTGAAACCAATGTGGCAACGACCCCCGCCAAAGCATCGGCAAGGGCCTTGCGCCGTCTTCGTTGCAACTCGGTAGATTGTGGTTGTGACGACATGGTCGATTCGAATGATTCCTTCCAGAAATTGCTCTTTACAACAGCGCTCCGACGAAACCCGTCTCTTCGTCCCAATGGCTACCGTATCTCTCTTGCCAGCAACAGACCAAGTGCTACCATGCGGGACGACCAATCAGCAGCAAACAGGTCAGCGCTGTGGCCTGGAAGTGAGTGTGTGAGTTTGCGTTGCGTGTTGCGTCGTGGCTGCAGGTTCGGGTGTTTTCTGTTCAATTCCTGAACCCTATTGTACCTCATTCCCTGTCTTTTAAGAAAGGACGCAGACCACTTCGAGGGGACGATGAACATGGTCAGCTCTCCACAACATGTAGCTTGTACTTCTGTGTGCCATGAATCTTCTCCGTGCAACAAGCTATGTGTCGATCGAATAATGAAGCAGTCTGTAACAACCAGAAACAGACACGTAGCGGCGTGTCTTGGTAAAGTCAACAAGCAAAGAATGCTCCCAAAAGATTCCAATGCCCAAGTGACTCTCCTTCCATGGAAGAGCGGATACGAGAACATCTGGATGATCGCATCGTGTTGGTTTGCTTCGACACAAGAGAGGGACAAGTGTACTCAATGGCTCAGCCAAAGGATACTTGTTACAGCTAGCCACAAACGTACCAGAATAGCCCCCAAGAAGGAACTGCAGGCACAGGCCGGAGCGCAGGGCAGTATCTTCAACGTTTCCACTCTGGTTTGATACGGGTCTATTGACTTGATTCTTCTTGCTCCTCCTTGCGCTTGCAGCTGATGGGTCTATTGTCTTGTTCACCAATATGCACGCCCCGGCAGACAAACAAGCAAAACAATGGAATCTTAGTGGCATAACCCAGACCGTGATGCCGAAGCAATGACAGTCACATGTACCATTCTTGTCTACCGCATGGTATCCTCGGCTTGTGGATCGTCTCAATTCTTCCTCATTGCTCATTGGCACCTCCATGGAGGAGCACAGCGTGAGATCACACCGGTAGCGCCATGCATCAATGATTGTTTCGGGAGTTCTTGCCGCAATTCCAACCTTGACTTGTTTGTATGAGACCCTTAGGAGACTCATTAAGAGGGGCCCTGCGAGCACTCTCATGCTCATGCTGAATCGTATGGCATATGATAGATAGGCTGTGGAAGAGGCATGTCTTGGTGCACGGGAGCAGGCATCGCATCGCATCGAAGCCTCAATGATTTGGACATGCGGTAGCGGCCCTCTTCGTCTGCTGCCTACTAGTGTTCACCTTTGATTGTGTAGGAGAACTGGAACAGAAGAGCTCACTGTCCATGGGTAATAAGAGAACCTTGGGACATCTGATGATGTGTGGAAGCGATATCCACTGTTCCGCACAATGGGGTTGGTGGCAATGTTGCTGCCACCTTCCACTGCCAATATCCAATAGATACCCTGCGATCAAACTGATGGGGTGTGGAAGATGTAAAAGCCACTTCTTTTGATCAAAATCAAAATCTCCTGCAATCTTAGTGGCATATCCCGACCGTTGATGGTGTTGGATCGTAGTGTACCTCTTCATCTGATGCATAGTCTTTGTTCATTGTGTAGGAGACCTTCTCGCTGTCCCTGGGTAATAGAGAACCTTTGGAAAATCTGATGGAGTGTGGAGAGCCACATCCACTGGTAGAGTCGAGTCGTCTTGCTGAAACCTTCATTCTGAACATGACCTAGAACAGGAGAGTCTGCTGCAAAAAATCAATTGATACCCTGTGATCAAACTGGTAGGGCATGGAAGAGGTCAAAGCCACTTATTTGGATCAAATCTCCTGTTTGGTAGCACGGTGGCAGCATCCCGCGACAATCCTGCTGCCAAAATCTCCATTTCATTCATTCTGCATGTAACCTGGGATAGGAGAGTCCCCTGTCTGAGGGTAATACAGACCCTGCGGAGAAGATGACGGGGTGGAAAAGAAACAAACCCACTCCTTTTGGTGGATTTCCTCCGTTGGATGGCTAATCTGTGGGTTCACAAATTGACTAGCTAGGTGCAGTCTTCTTCAGTTCATTCATTCATTCAGTGTAGGACCTGGAATAGCAGAGTCCACTGTAAATGGGCAACAGAGATCTTGTGGACAATCTGATGGGGAGAGGACGAGAGGAAAGTCACTTCTTTGGGTAGATATCCTCTATTGGATGGTCAATGAATGAGGGTTGGATCCAAAATTTGACTTGCCAAAGTCTTTCCCTTCATGCACTCTTTGCGGTACGTTTGATGGGAGAGTCGTGGTTCCCATGGCAACAAGGACCTTGCGGACAAGATCCTGTGGACAGAATCAGGAGAGTAGCATCCCAATGCCATGAACAGAGTGGATAATATGTGTCATGGTCGGTGCTCTCAAATCTGAAAGCGAGAGATGGGCCGAGTTGGATTTTCATTAGAGCTAGAGATAATGGCACAGCATCCAATCCAACACGAAACACGAAAAAGGTAAACGACCATGACACAGGACACAATAAAGACGACACTACCAGTATCAGTTAGTTCTTCTTCCTAGCTGTGGACTCTAATAGCTGAGATAAGATATTGCCACCTGGATAGCTATAGCTCTATTATCTGCGAGAAGGCACAGAGACAACGGGCCCACGAGCTTGCTGCCACCGGTCTGAGCCATACCCACAAGATCACAAGATCGTACCACAAGATGACACTGCTTTGGCGATTGGTTGGAATGATCCTCGTGGTACCCCTGATTATGGGGCCATGGGTATCTCCCTCGTCCTTGTTGTTCGTCCACGGAGCCCATTCTCGACTATCTTACGTGGTTCGACGACGAGAAAGGGAACCACAGTTTGATCAAAGCATTGCCACATTCAACAAGGAAGGTCGTCTCCTACAGGTGGAATACGGATCGACCGCATCCGAAAAGGGCTCCCCAGCAGTTGTCGTGAGTGGCCGAGGTGATGATACCCTGATTGTGGCCAAATCCAAGGAACAGGTATTCCAATTGGATAGAGATGTTCTCATGGTGGCATCGGGTCTATTGGGAGATGCCCAGTGGCTGGCGGGGATTCTACGGCAGTATTGCCAAAAGTTCCGGTCACAGTACCAAGAGCCACCTACCCTACAAGATGTGGCGCAGTACGCAGCGGACTTGGGCCATTTATTGACACGACAGGGAGGACTTCGACCTCTGGGATGCGCTGTCATTCTGGTGTCAACAACAGCAAAAGAGAATCCCATTCAGATTGGACAAGCAGGAGCCGTGGAAACAGATCGGTCTTTGCTGGCCATTGGAAAAGGACGTGAAGACATTGTCAAGGCTTTGTCCGATACACTAGCATCACGGAAATGGAACAAAGGCAAACACGAAGATGGAACGCAAAACTCTGCCGTACTCAAAGCAACCGTACAATCCATGAATCTGAAAGACGAGGAGACGGTTGTCCTGTGGAAGATCCATCCATCGTCCGACGGTGCCAGCAACAGCAAGAAGAGTCTGATCACTTGTCTTGTCAATGTAGACAAGCAAAGCTGTCAATAACCATGGTGAGAAAGAAAGAAAAGATTGAATATGACGGCGACTCCATTCTTGAGTTTCATCTGAAGACCCGAGATACAAGGTTCACATCAGCTGGACAGTGATTCGATTCCGATTGTTCGTCGTCCCGTGTGAACCAAGGCTCTTTTATCAGGTACGATACCCAGAAGTTGTGTGTTTCCTCCCTTTCTTGGCTATTTTTGCGAGAAACATTATCGAACAAGCATTCGGCGGGTTTAATCTCAATCATGAACGAGATTGCAGGAGACGTTCCGCTTGCATGGTCCTTAACAGCACTTTGGGAAACTCGATACTACAAAGCTAGTCTAGCTAGGACTGGACTCAATGCTCGGCTATGCATGCGATAAATAGATGTTGAAGACAACGTGTGCTGAAACTAGTGCGTGTTCCATTATTTTAATACGTTGAAAGAACATGTCGTTTAGATCATTTCGAGAAAAGAGCGCCAAGCAGCGGCGATAGATTACTTCATTCCTTTCTGTGCCTTCTTGGCCTTATTCTTCGCCTTATTCTTGGCCTTGTTCTTGTTCTTGGCCTTCTTGGAGATCGTGGGGACCAACTGTTCTGCCCAAGCAATTCCTTCGTAGTCGCCCTCCTCCACACCGCCACAAAGCTCCTGGAGATTGCGTTCAGTGAGCGCCAGGGCGTAATCGTAGGCAGCTTCAAAAAGTAGCCCCTTGAAGAGGACCACACAATGCGTGCAATTTTTACTCTTGAGCTTGACCAAGACAGGGTAATCCTTGTATGGATCATTCGGATCGAAGGGGTTGTAATTCTTGGCGGGTTGTGTTGCCACATTCATTTCCTTGCAGATGACACTTAAACACTTGGTGGTGTAGTCGTCGGTTTTGGCGGAATCGATGAGATCAACCATCAGCTTCAACATTCGAACACAGCTTGCTTTGATCTTCGCCTCCTCAAGCTTCTTTTGCTCTCCCATGTAGTAGAAAACAGAGGCAGTTGAGCACGGCAGACACGTAATGTCCCCCTTCCTTTGGACGTATTTAAGACGCACTTCGGGGACGGCATATTCAACTTTGCCTCCCTCTTCAGTATCAGCATCAGCGCATCCAACTATAACGGTGATTTTGCGCCAGTTCGGATTCTCGTTCTTTCGCCTTTCAATAATGTCACGCTTCATGTGAGGGATCAGCCTCTTCTGAGTCTTGTCAAAGAATTCTTCGTCTTGATGGAAGTACATGGTCACATCTGCCTTGGTGGCACGCAACTCAACCTCATCATTCAGCGCAGGTCTTGATTTGTCAAAATGCAACGAATCGGCGAAGAGGCGATAGAATCGTTTGTCGTTAACTCGCTTCCAGCCGTGTCCATACCCTGTGGATTCTTTGATGATGTGGTATGCATTGCGAGTCAAGAAGAATTGCACAAAACCATCGCTCACTGTGAATTTCTTGAGAATGAGTGACTTGGGATTCTTGTGTTCAAGTTTTCGAGTACCCGATCCATAAAGGCAGATCTGAAATGAAAGGGCAGCACAGCGTAAGATGATGTTTAGTTCAATTATTGACAAAACAAACAAGTGTTGGTTTCCCTCAGACTGGCGGCCTTACCTCCCATTTGTCCGCTTCAGGTAAGTACTTGAAGTGCTTTTCACCTTCGTAGGCCATGCACCTAATGTACGGTTCTCGAGAGAACCAAGTTACTTTGCCCTTGTCTCCAGTGTAGTCTGACTTGACATCGCGCACTTTCTGTTGTTCAGGGCAAAGTACGAAACAGAGGAACACATGATGAGATCAGGAAGAACGCAAAACCAAAGAGATACCAGGGTGGACACATGAGAACACAACGTACCTTCCAGGAGTCCACAATGACCTTTGCTGCATCGTCGATCAGGAGTTTACCGGCTTTCTGGACATCACCAGCCTCGTTGATCATCCCAAGATCACCAGCTTCGTTGACCATCTTGAGCTCTGCCTCCTTTCGTCTAATCTGAGCAGCAACCAGTCTTTCCCACTTTTCTTGCTCATCATCAGTACCATAACCGTCCAAAAGAGATCTCATTGCGGCCGTCGGTGCTTTGTTGGCTGGCGCTTTCTTCTGCTTGTTGGCTGCATTGCTGGTATCATCTGCATTTTCTTTCGATCCTGACGCAGCTGCATCTTCTTCATCGTCGTCGGCGGTGCCCTCAGCCGTTGCCATGGTTTCCTCTTCCGCGTCCTTTGGGTCGGCACCCTCAACTGTGGCCAGAGTGTCATTTTCGGACTCGTTCTGCTCTTCTGCGTCCTTTTCGGAGTCCGATTCATCTTCATCTGATTTCTTGGCCGACGTATCTTCCACCATTGCCCGAGCTTCATCTTCGGTGCCCTTCAGAGCTTCCGATTCATCTTCATCTGATTCCTTGGCCAAAACTTCCTTTTCGGACTCCGTGTCCTTCGCCCCTTCAACGAGATCGCCGTCCGCTGCGTCTTTCATCTCTTCGTCCTGGTCGTTGGCAGCTGATTCTTCCTTTTCGGACTCCGTGTCCTTCGCCCCTTCAAGGAGATCGCCGTCCGTCTTCTCGGGGTTGTCATCATCTTCCACAGCAGACTCCAGACCGACAACTCTTGGGGAGTCCTTTGGTTCGGCGTCAGCTGACTCCTTCGCCAGTTCCTCATCGCTCTTGTCCTTCGCCGATGCACTTCGAGCTTCTACATTATCATCAGCTGCGTCTTTCATCTCTTCGTCCTGGTCGGCATCTTTGTCAGAGGCCTTGTCATCATCAGCAGAGACGGCTGCCTTCTCACCATCTTCTTCGTCATCGTCGTGGGGAACTGACATACGACTCACCAAACAGAATACTGCTTCCAGAATCATCTTGCGATGAATCCTTCTTGGACTCATTCTCTTTGGATGAGTCAGACATATACATGTCAGGGGACTTTGAAAGGTCAAGCGAGTCCAAAGCGCCATCTTCCCGAACCTCCTCAAGCTCACGCATCAGAGCATCATCATCATCTTCTCCAGTACTCTTGCCCGTCTTGGCCGCCACCGCCAAACCAGAACCATCTTCGCTCCTCTTGGGCGCGGCCGCTGCTGCACCAGAACCATCTTGACCAGAACCATCTTGATTATTGCTGGATGCCGCCGCCGCATCCGAATCTTGACCTGAACCATCTTGACCAGAACCATCTTGATTATTGCTGGACGCCGCCGCCGCATCCGAATCTTGATCATTAGATGCCACTGCTGCTGCTGCATCATTTTCACGCACAGGACGTTTGGCCTTGACAAATTTTCGACCCTTGACAAATTTTCGACTGGAGTTTGACGATGCTGGGGAAGCCATGCTGAGACTGATGCTTTCCTTGGATCTCTTGGTACCTTGACGGCGACTGCGACTGCTCAAGACATATGCAGATGGAGCACTCGCTGATGATGGAGTACAGGCTGATGGACGGGACTTGGACACCATGTTATCTCGCACGTGAGCCAACAAACATCCTTCTTCCACTGCCACAGCCGTGCCAGGTCCATCCTAAAATAAAAGTAGAAGAGGCGAGAAGGTTTGTAAGACTTGTCTCAGGAATAATGGAGGAATTGAATGACTGTTTCCAGCGAAGAGCAAATGGAACGGACTCATGAAATGGCCGCCCACTCACTCCTCTAACAAGGCTCGAAGCAGCCCACGAAGGAGCACCGGAAAATGACACGAATTTGGTGAGAAGTGTTTGAACTGACCTTTTGAAGTGATGGATCTGGGACAAGGGATGGATGATCTGGCACAGCCGCTGCAAGAGCTGCCAGTGGAGCTCTTGCAGACGGGTTGTCTGCAAGAGCTGCCAGTGGAGCTCCACTGGCAACTCCACTGGCAACTCCACTGGCAGGGTTGTCATGGACCGTTTCCGGCCGTTGGTTTTCTTTTTGCTTGTCGATTTCTTCAAATGCGTCAGCCAAGTTCCTTGTGGGGTCTCCTGGGTCTTCATTGTCATCTTGCAGCGCAGCTGGTTTGTCATGTTGGTAATCTTCAGAAGTGTCATTTGATAGCTTTTGTCGCTTGCCATTTGGTGTTGTATATCGTCGACTACTGGTACCACGAAATGACTTTGGGAGAAGACTGGTAATCAGATCTTTGGCCGTGGAGAACGCTTCGCTCATGGTGGATGAGGAGGATGAATGATGTGATGATGATGCTTGAAGAATACCGGTGGGTTGAATGAATGATGAATGAATGAATGAATGAAAGGAGATGGGTTTGTTTGTTTGTTTGTTTGTTTGTTTGTTTGCTTCACGTGAAAAAGGCTGGTTTGGCAAAGTAATGAGCAAGAGAAGACAACGTCTGTTTCTTCTTGCGTTTCTTCTTCTTCTTCCGTTTGATTTTGATTTCAAAGAAGTAGTTTCAATTTCAGGTGGGACTCAGCTTGACACGCAAAGGAGGGGCGAGGAAATGGTGGCATGCTGCCGTCATGGTGGTTGGAGAGGTCCACCATGACTTTGTCCAGCCCATTGGTCAGGTCCTGCCCATACTATGCATTATGCATGGACCTGTGAATGACAGCTGATGGATTGTTTACTGCGAATCAAGGAGATCAAAAATGCCTAAACATACAGTGTATGCCCATGCCTCCAATTCCTATCATCTTAGCTCAATCCAAACACTTTGTCTCTTCACCATCATGGTCAAATCAATCATAGAAGTGAGTCTGTTGCTGTTGCTGTTGCTGTTGTTGCTGTTGCTGAACTGTCGAGTATTCCATGACTCTGACTCACTCAGCCCAAGCAAGTGGACAAGAGGACCCTCACCCGATCATTGACCATTTGACGAAAATGTGTCACTAACTCGTTCGATGAGTTGGCCGTTTCATTGGAGTTTTGTTACGGTTCTTTCGAAAATTCAGTACGGTACCCTGGTTCCTGGCCTTCTAGCTACCGGTACCGGTAGCTACTAGTAGTAGCAGCGAAGCGTTGGTTGCTTCTTTTGGGCTGGCAGGCCAAGCTAAAAAAAAAAAGAATTAGAGGCTCATTTCCAGTCTACCTACTAGTAGTACTGCAGTACTACTAGTATAATAGTACCGGTAGTACCGGTGTACCGGTAGTCGCGGTAGTAATGTTGTGAATATACCGGTACCGGTGAGAAGCCCTATCGCGGATTTTGACACTCGGGAATAAAAAAAAGTCACAACGCGCTCACCACCATTCAAAAAAAGACGTCACATGCCAACAAACTCACTCTGAACACCACTTTGTTGCCATGACAAGAGCATTGACATATGTACTTTGTTGTTATAATAGAGCAGAGGTGCCCAGCACCACTCTCTGTTAGTGTAAGAATCGAAAAAGAGGCGACAGCCAACAGTGTTAGCTCTGGGTGGTATCGAGAGAAGCCGTCCTTAGATGGTTCCTACTCAGAGCAACAACTGTCGTCCTTTCGAAACGAAACTACCGATGCCATTGACCGACGCTCCAATCCAGCTCCAGCTCCAATCCAACGCCATTGACCGACGCTCCAATCCACCGTCTACCTCGATCTCTTGCCACCACCAACGACGCAAGTTGCTTCTGTGTTTGATCCCGCCTTCGGGCTACGCCGGAGGCTATTTCATTTTATTTTGGTCTGCCGCTCCTCCTCTACTACAAATACTGGCCCCTCCATCTACCAACCGTCGCCATCTACCAACCATCGCCATTGTCTCTACTGCCGATCCTCCCTCCTGTAAGTTTCTTATTCGCCATTTGATTCCAACTGATGCCAGGATCATCTTCTCTACCGGTAGTTTCCTTTTAGAATGAAAGGGGCTGTTGACTGTGGTTCGAATGCCTTGATGTTTTCCACACTGTTGTCACCTTGACCACCAAGACGCTGGCTCTCGTGCTCTTTCAGCATTGTCTTGAGTGCCTTGATCTTCTTTCCAGAGAGCTCCTCTTGGGTGTAGTCATGGGCCTGCAGCTCTGTCTTCAAATGAAGGATATTTTGGTTGCCAGTGGCCGAGCTGAGAGTGATCTTCCCTGCTACAGCTGCAGTCAGATGGACACCGGTGGTTGCTTATGTCTGATTGGTCCGTCGGTTGGTGTGCATGGATGCCATTGCTTTGTCTTGAAGGGCCTGTACCCGGTGTGTTTGATAGTGGTTCTGTCGCATGGAACTTTTGATTTGTCCAAGTGCCAGTAATAAGCTTCTCCACCCATGCTGTCAAGTAAATCTTCCTGAATGAGAGTGTGGTGGTATGCACTGCAAACAAGACCTTCAGTTCGCTCCACATTCTTCATCTCAGCCAGCTTGCCAATACAGTGGACGTCGGCACCTCGATTGATAGCTGAATCGAATCGAATCGAATCTTCAATCCGTTCAATTAATTATCAAATCAACGACAAAAGCAATAAGAAAAGCAGCAATCCGCAGACATCGTCCTCGTCGTGCGACGACTCGGATGAACACGAGATCCAGAGGTCAACCCCCAAGATTTGCTCCAGACTTGGTCAAAAGTCCTCAAACAACAACACTAAAATAGGCGGGGGTAACCTACTAGTATTGGAGACTATTTTCCATCTCTTTTACATCTAAAAGGAATAGCCGGATGGTTGGTTCACACGAAAATCCGAGTTGCCGTCGCTGGGAGCAGCTCCAAGCGCCATTGTCGAACCTTTTTTAAATAATATTGTTGCATTGGAAGCAGGTCAATTCGGCTGATTCAAACGCATGTATGTTTGTAGACCATTTGCAGACCACTCTAGATCATGGCGGCGACACTCTTGTCGTCATTTCATCATACCGGAGCAGCCACCATCGGCAGAGCAGCGAAAAAAGCCAAAATAATAATCCACCTTTCTTATATTATGTATGGTGGCATTCAAAATTTGTTTCTAGAACGCTGCAATGCCAACAAAAAGAATATGGTAATCATACCGTGTTGAAGAACCGATCCCCATAGTCCCCTAATCCTGGCACAATAAACTTGTCATCATTCAGCTCCTTGTCCACAACGGCAGTGACAATCTTGACATCCGGATACGCTGCTGCGAGGACTCTCAGTCCTTGGGGAGCACAAATCATGTTGGCAAAGATGATTTTCTTGGGATCCACTCCGTTTCCTTTTACTAGAACATCCAGTGCAGTAATGGCACTGCCACCCGTGGCCAACATGGGATCACACAGTAACACGAACATGTCCTTGATTCCGGGGGGAAACTTGCTATAGAACAATTTGGGCAACTTTTTGGGATGAGACTCGTCTCGTTGTATCAAAATCTTGCCTACTTTGCAGGCTGGCAGAATTTCTCGCACCGACTCCAACAGCACATCGCCACTGCGAACAATAGAGACGGCACACAGATCTGTCGGCGCCACGCTCTCCAAACCTTCAAAGGGACCACAGGGTGTCTCGATCGAAGATATCGTGGTGGGAAATTCGGCCAAGGCATCTTCTGCGACCAATCGCATGGCCCTCTTCGCATAGTAGACAAAATCCACGGATGATGTGTTCTTGTCTTAAAAAAGTAAAGCAATCGTATCATCACGCCATCCAAAAGACACATGATGAGAAGAACGAGTGTACAATAGCCAACGGCACAGTGCTTTACTGTAGCGTCTTACCCCTCATTTTCGTAAACAACAGCCCGTGGGCTTTGGATGGGGACATCACCAAGAGCGGATGGGACGACGTGTCTGTCATGCTTGCTGTATTATGGTAATGGAAGGTACGGCACTATCTTCTTTGTTGATGAACTTCTTGGGCCCCATGTGGGAGGAGAGAAGACGGGAAGATCCGAAAATAGATCCATCATCGGTCCTGCTCGTGACTTAAAAATCCAGGACGCACATTTTCTTTTCAGACGAGAGAAGTTCGCCTCATTTCTCGGAAACATCGACGCCTTTTTTGAGTGTTGACGAAGACAACGATGAAGCGAAGTGCAGCTACCGATGATCCTTCCCAACGGGACAAGAAACTCCGTCGTTCCTCTGGGCTTGAGGCTTTGACGCTTGGTGGTGCGACGGAATCGAAGGACGGTTGTAAGCGCCAAGAAGAACTCATGGCGACGGCGCCTCTGCGAGCGTTGCCTCTGGTCTTGGTCAATTCCGGATTTCTATTCAAGCATGAGTGTCTCAGCGCTGCGGCTACGTGTCGTGATTGGAGAGACGTTTGGAATGAAGTGGAGGACAAGTGCCAGTCCGACTGCCTCGTCGAGATCTCGTGCGTCAAGGACGACCAAGACGAGTGGCCAGATTGGGTTGAGTGCAGTGGCCTTCAAACTGCTATTCCAACCCAAGCTTTTGTCCGTCAAATCTTCAACCGAGCCAATGACTTGAAAGTAGCGGCCTGTCGTACCGAGAGCGAGAAACGCGAGGTTCGTGACAATCTTCCCAAGTGGGGTGTCACCTTTCACCGTGCCAAGGTCGTTGTCGTGGACTCGACCATTCTTGTCCCTGGTGGACTGGCAATCATGTTGTTCAAGTATGACTGTGACAGCAATCCATCTTCCACCGGTACGTGGATCAAGCTTGACTGGGAGGTTACCCTAACTGAAGACATGGAAGTCGCAATGGGACTCGGAGAACGTGCCCAAAATCTCTACGATGCCCAAGGCAGTCGGCCTCTTTTTGATTGGCATTTTGTCCAGTTTCCTTACGAGGCTGCCTTTCGCCTTTTCATACGCCATGCGTTTCGAACCGCTACACGCCCACGACGACATGTGGCAGGAGCCAATGTGGGCCCTGTTCCTGCTCTCCCACGACGAGAAGTGGCAGGAGCCAATGTGGGCTTGGCTCCTGCTGCTATGCAACCGCCTCCTTCTCCACCAGCAGCCGTCGCTTCTGACGCCGAAGCTGAACACGCCCACGGAGAAACAGGCGATGATGCTGAAACATAAAAAGAAGCGAAGACCCCCAGCGAATTCAATGTTCTCCGAGCACCGATCTATGGCGTTGTCTCCTTCCATTTCCATTGATTGACCCAAAACTGTACTTGCCACGCTGGACGCTGGGCCGAAGATGACACAAAGTATACACGTACTCCACAAAGCACGCCCGAGCGACTGCCTCACGAAACTAAACGAATGAATGAATGCTCTGTTTGAAGACTAGCTGCAAAAGACGTAATTACTAACGAACGAACGAACGTCGAATCAACATCTTTAGTGCTTCAGCTAGCAGTCACCTAATGTCCGCGACTCAGCATTGGTCTGTAGCCACTGGGAACTCTCTCATCTCAGTTCGTCGCTGTTCCTTTCTCTTACTCGGCACATGGCCGCAAGAGTGGATTTATGCATCGGACTCATGCAGGTCTCACCGAGCTTCGTCATGCACAGCATCTTGGGACGGACATTGCTGCAATGCTGGAGAAGCAGAGGCACGTTCCCTCCGCTAGTGTACCGGTACAGAACTGTTAGAGTGGAGACATGAGAGCTCTAGGTGGACACAACGAGATTGAAAAGGCGGAAGGCTGCACTCGCTGTAGTATTTGCTTGATTCATTGAGATCCAAGTGCGCCCGAACCAGTTTGCTCGTAGCATACCGGCAGTAACTTGTATTTTTCTCCGCACGGTAGGGATACGCTTGTCGTGTTGGTGAGCTAAAGCATCAAGTAGCAGCGGATTGTGGACGACGGTTCAAAGCATGGCTGCAGTGCCTACGGGCTCTCTGTGTGCTCCCGCGATCCCCGAGAAGCAATACACGCATCAACGGGTTTTCGGGTTTGGCCAACCATGCTGGGTCTTGCCTCAATGCTTGTATCTCCAAAGTTTACGCGCCCCCGTCTTCTCTCGTTTGACCTTTGTCACCTTGAATCCAAAATTGTGGTAGCACTTTTTTGGCTCCTTCATATTCTGGATGCATCACAGCATAGTACAGCGGGATGTCCTTTTGACACGCTTTCATGGCCTCAATCACCAGCTTCTGTCCCCAGCCGTTGTCCCCGCCATGGTTGAACATTCATGTACATGTGGCACCAGCATAATCCCACGCAAGCCTTTGGCTTCGTCAAAGACCTTGTATCGTCCCACGGTGCAATGTTCAAAGCGCAGTGGTTGGTGCTGATCGTCATTGACTACCCCAAAAGCAACCAGCCGAGTCGCAGATTCGTAGCGGGGAACAGTGAGCCAACCATCTAAGTGGCTACTTGCCATCCTTCGCTACGGATTCCCTTGCTTCCACGGAGGTCTTTTCTCAGGTTATCCATATTCTTCTGGATCGAGGAGGCTGTCACAGGGCGTCCAAATCTCACAACCATCGATGTGGGCAAACGAGTCGAGTGACAACGGACTGAGCCATGAGGCGAGGAGTTCATAGCTGCTCCTTCAAAAGTAACCGGTGCGGGAATTGAATTGTCGTCCCAGACCATGGGCAAGGTGGCTTCGGCGGACCTTAGACCCCCCTTTTATCCAATCAAAAAAACATGACCCTCTATTTTACCCCCCATCTTTCAATGCCCACCACAGGAGCTGACATCATCAACTTCGAATCTTGCTGCTTGCGGAAGGGTTCTCTTTTTTGACATCCGTGCCTCATTGCTCTAAATCTAAAGAAACACCCAGCAACACATTCGTGACCTAGTGAGCTCTGGGTCGTCACGTTTTGTGCGGCAACCATTCCGCCACCCTCCGCCCTTCTTCGACAGTTGTCTTCAAATAGTTCTCTGCACAGCCACCACAGGCCTCCACTGCCAAATTTCCAGCTTGGAGGCTCCCCTGTCGACCGTCGAGCCACCATGGCAGCCGATGGAGGCACTGATGAGACAACCACCACTGACGAGTATGAGACAACTCTCTCTAATTTCCAAGTCATCCTAGTTTATTGCACACTATGCTTTTCCGCTGGTCTCTCTTTGATTGGGTCCACAGGGATTATCACTGTAGCTCGGCGAAAGTTGACTTCCCACAATCCAGTCTACCAACGATTGATGATCTCACTGAGCACATCTGATGTAATGCTATCCTTAGTTCTCATAGCTGGACGTTGGATGGTGCCCTCTTCCACAGGTGATCCCCTAGCAAAAGGCAACACAACCACTTGTACCATTTTGGGAATATTTGTTTTGATCACAGGCCTCTCCACTTGCATCATGTGCAACTACCTGAGTGTCTATTTCTTGCTGACTACTAAATATGGTTGGAGGGAATGGGAAATAAGCCAGAAACTGGAAAAGCCAGCATATGCTCTGGGCTTTGTTATTGTGGCAACCTACGTATCTTGCGCTGCAGGACTCGAGACAATTCATCCACCTCCCAATGTGGGTCTCTGTTCAGGTTTTGGAGAAGGGCCCAAATATGATGCCTTTATCTGGATATACACTTCCATTTTGACAATCTTTGCTGGAGGGGGATGTGCGGCAACTTACATGGTCTATCGCCACGTGTATGTTGTCACTCAAGCCAGTCGAACACATGATGCATCCTTTGCCATTCCATCCTCCAGCCAACATCAGCAAGAAGATCAGAGACAAGCTCGGGTCCGCAGGGTGGCCCGACAAGCCATTGCCTACTATATTGCCTTACTCAACACACTCTTCTGGCCAACACTCTACAATATCCTTGTGCAATATTCCAGTGTTGCGGAAAGAGCTCATGAGCCATTATTCTATTTAATGGCATATGTAGGTTTTTTTTTGTATCCACTCCAAGGAGCATGCAACTTTGTCATCTACATTCAATATCGAGTCAAGAGCTGGAAACGAAGTCATCCACAAGTGTCCTGGATAACAGCAACCTGGTGGGCTGTGGTCAAGCCAATGGATCCACCCAACAACATCAACAGCAATATACAAACATCCACGGCATCCTCCATGTTGAACTCGGCATCGGCAGCCATGTGGTCCATCCCTGGAGCTAGACGTGTGAGCCAGCTACTAGCGCTGCCATTCTCATCCCATCAGCAGCAGGACGGCAACTATGTTGAAGATGATTATGTGGGTTCATCGTCGGATGAGGAAGAGTTCGCTGAGGATGACGGCAATCCAGATTTACCCTGGTGGCAAAGAAACGTTCCTACTTCTAGTCAACTAAACGGAACTCTGTCCAGTGTTGATAGGAACGAGAACAATGCAACAGAATCAGCAGCACTTGAAACAGTAGAGAAGCAATCTTGTTCTCATGGGCAAGCCACATCACCTGAACAGGATATAGAACCCACAACAGACAACAGCCCAATATCAGAGGAACTGGCCATGCTAAAGGAATGCAAATTGCAAGCCTGGCAGCCAGTAGAGAAGGTTGAAGCTCCAAAAGAATCCATAACACACAAAAACTCAACTCTCCTAAAGGAAGGAGAACTGACCATGCCCAAGGAATACAAGCCACAATTCTCACTGACAAGAAAGGATGCTGAAGCGCCACAAGAAACCATAGCAGACATCAATCTAACTGTAGAGGAATCAACACTAGCCATGCCAAAGGAACCCAGATCGAATACTTCACAGCCAGAACAGGATATTGAAGCTCCTCAAGAGCTCAATGTACAGTCAACGTTTGCGGAAATCTCTTCGCAATTGAAAAGCCAAGATTCCTTGGTTGATGGCAGCGTAGCAGCCAAGGAGTCTGATCACATCATGAACACTTCTGAGGCCCAAAATGACATTATCATGCAGAAATTGGAACCAGTGCAACCAACAGGAACCCAGCACTGCGAGGAAGCAGATATTGTAGCTCTCTCCCATTGGCTTTCTAAATGGGATCATTCTGCATCAGGATCATCATCCTTCAATGAAAAGTACACTGATGACACTGAACACGCTACATGATTGTAGGCAGACAATCCATTACTCACAGATGAATTGCTCAACCAACTTTACCACGGGTGGCTCTCCAAGGAGCAGGATCATCGATCTCGGCTTCTGCGTCGTGTGAGACAAAACGGGACCTTATTCGCTGAACGGATGCCCGGCTTGGTGTTATACTGGTGTGTGGATTGGAAGCCGAGCTCTACAGGCGCACCTGGTAGAGAGGTTTGGCTCTGGCCGGCGGAGGAAAGATGGCTTAGAGAAACCGATGCTCGAAGTCGCTTAGAGAAACCGATGCTCGAATTGTATGATTTGATACAACGACTGCTATCGGTACGAATCATGACAAAAGTGCGACGGTGCTCGTTGCAGCTATCGATGGTGGCGCCACCGTGTGCCATTTTTTAGCCAGAGACTGCCGTGGCTTGAGTTGATTTGACTCCCAACCATTGGTGCGCAAGAGCGTGTTGAGGCTTCGCTTGTTGCTGTTGACGCTAGCTACTAGTAGTACGCTCCTATTACCGTTGTTTCTGTTGCGCTAGCGGCTGCTGATTTTGATGTCATTTGTCGGATTTGCGGTGGCTGTCCTATAGTGCTCGGTGGATGGTAGGTCCTGTTTGTCTTGGATCGCTCACAAATTCACTCTGGATCCGCTGTTCACCTATGGACACAACACGTTGCTCGTAGAGCTCCAACACTTGTTGGTCCTGTTGCGCTACTGTTCAAAGCAGTTCCGGTGTGATTGCTCTGTTGTAGCTGCACTCGCAATCGCAATCCACATGGTACCGGTATTCAGCAGCCAGGCTCGCCGCATTACCCCTCCTCTACAGTATTGCCCTGACAGCGAGGCTTGCAACTCTAGCCTGTTTCCTACTGCGGTTTGAGCCCTATTCTGCTCCATCTCTCGTAGTTTACGCTTCGCATTCTTGAGCAGGGCAACAGCAGGGTTTGATTCGTACCGTATCGGGCAATCGGCAGACAGGTCACCATAATCTATAAAATAAATAATTACGCACCACGCACCACGCACCAAACATCCGCCACCCCAAAGAATCTCGACTCACGTGTCAAACTTGTTGTGCCCCCCATGAGATTTGCTCCCCCTAAACGGAAATGCTCTGACGTCACATCCCTGATCTTACTGGAACATTTTAGAGCCTACCGTACTTAATTAATAAATGAAAGGCAAGTACGAGTACCATTAATAGCAGGTTATGTAGCGGTAGCGGTACAGGTAGCTGTTCTCAGTTCTCCGAACTCCGAATGTTCAATCGATTGATCGAGATTTAATCTCTGTTACCCAAGCTACCAAGGTAGCTACACTCCAAACTTACTTATAAGAACATTAAAAATTCATTGCAGCCCTGGGGTTTTCTTACTGTGCTGCACCATTTTGGACCCTCAGATTGTTTCTAACAAAACAAGCCAATTTCAGCATAGAAGACTTTCTTACTATGCTTCTAGGTCAAGCAGGGAAGTGATTGGATACACCCAATGCACCTGGGCCTATTGGTCCAACTTGCTCAGGACTCGTAAATTGGGTTGGATCAAATAGAGATTGTTATCACTGTCTCTCCCTCATGGCAGTAAATTTTGCAGATTTAGGCACAATTTTGAAGAATTTTCATGGTGTCAGACTAGTACTATTTCTTGTGCTTGAGGTCTCAACACTGGGAAGTTTTCTTACAGTCACAGGGAAATTCAATGTGGAAGTTTCCTTGTTTTTAAAAAGAAGCCCAGGGCTCCCTTTCTTGTAGAATAGCTTCTTATATTCGAGTTTTCAGTGTAGTCTATCGGAACCTTCTACATTCTACATGACATTGTGCGGGCAGTAGGATGTACTCGTGTACTCGAGTATGGTATTTAGAAGTACCAGGTACCGCCTGATGCAAATTAAGCGTACTCGTATGTAACAATGGTTCCTGGTATCCTGGTATACACTTTAAATCCTCTTGCATTTTCACAATAAGTAAGAATTGTAATTCTACTGACGAGGCACAGCCAATGCCCTCGTCGCTCGTCACTGACATTCTGCAGAATTCCGGTGCATGCATGCTTCTTGCTTCCAGGCTTGCAACGCGCAACCTCTGCATGGACTCGACTCATCAGGATCTTGGTTCTTGGTTGTCTTGCACCATTAAATTTTACCAGCTCTTTCAACACTTGGCAGACCAAAACTTTGTTGGTCAAAATCAAAGAAAAGAAGCTTACCATGGCAGCGGACGGAGGCAATCATGAGACAACCAATGATGGTTACTTGGCTGAGACAACTCTTTCAGACTTCCAAGTTATCCTGCTTTATTCTGCCATATGCTTCTCAACAGGTCTCTCCTTGATTGGGTCCATAGGAATTATCACAGTGGCTCGAAGGAAGTTGTCTTCCCACAATTCAGTCTACCAACGATTGATGACCTCACTGAGCACATCGGATATAATGCTATCCTTAGTTCTCATAGCAGGTCGATGGATGTCACCATCTTCTACAGGTGATCCCCTAGCAAAAGGCAACACAACCACTTGTAACATTTTGGGGATTTTCGTCATAATCACTGGCCTCTCCACTTGCATCATGTGCAACTACCTAAGTGTCTATTTCTTGCTGACTACCAGATATGGTTGGAGAGAATGGGAAATTAGCCAGAAACTGGAAAAGCCAGCATATGCTCTGGCCTTTGTCATTGTGGCAACCTATGTATCTTGTGCTGCAGGACTAGGGGCTATTCAGCCAACTCAAAATACAGGTCTCTGTTCAGCATTTGGGCATGCATTTATCTGGATATACGATGCCATTTTGACAATCTTTGCTGGAGGGGGCTGTGTGGCAACTTACATGGTCTATCGCCACGTGTATGTTGTCACTCAAGCCAGTCGAACCCATGATGCATCCTTTGCCATTCCGCCCCCCTCATCCAGCCAACAACGACAAGAAGATCAGCGACAAGCCCGCGTGCGCAGAGTAGCACGGCAAGCTATTGCCTACTATATTGCCTTACTTAACACACTCTTGTGGCCAGCAATCTACAATGTACTGGTTCAATATACAGATATTGAAGAAAGAGCTCACAAGCCAGCCATCTTTCTGTTTGGATTTGTAGGTTTTTTTTTGTATCCACTCCAAGGAGCATGCAACTTTGTCATCTACATTCAATATCGAGTCAAGAGCTGGAAAAGAAGTTATCCACAAGTGTCCTGGATAACTGCAACCTGGTGGGCTGTGGTCAAGCCAATGGATCCACCCAACAACATCAACAGCAATCTACAAACATCCACACACACGGCATCCTCAATGTTGAACTCAGCATCGGCAGCCATGTGGTCCATCCCTGGAGCTAGACGTGTGAGCCAGCTACTGTCACTGCCATTCTCATCCCATTTTCGTAGTGACAGAAACCACAATTTGGACGAAATCAGTTCGTCATCGGATGAGGAAGAGTTCGCTGAGGATGATGACAGTGCCAATTTACCCTGGTGGCAAAGAAATATTCCTGCGCCAACTCAACAGGAAGAAACTCTGTCCAGTGTTGGTGGGAATGAGAGCAATCCAACCCAATCAACAGCACTTGAAGCGGAAGAGAAGCCTCAACAAGTGACACCACATGAACAGGTTGTTGAAACTCCTCAAGAAACCATACTAGTAACAGAAATCAATCTAACTCTGGAGGAAGCAGACTTGGCCGCGCCAAAGGAATACAAGTCTCAAGTCTCACAGCCAGAACAGGATATTGAAACTCCTCAAGAAACTATAACAGAAAACAATCCAACTCCAGAGGAAGCAGAAGTGTACATACCAAGGGAATACAATTTGCAAGTATGGCAGCCCGAACAAGATAATGATGCTCCAGAAGCAACCATATCAGATAACCATTACATTTATCATGCACAAACCAGAACCAGTGCAACAAACAGGAGTCCAGCACTGTGAGGCCACAGATATTGTAGCTCTCTCCGATGGGCTTTCCAAATGGGAGCATTTTGTGCCAGGATCATCATCCTTCAACGAAAAGAACATGGATGATACTGAAGCACTGCACTGCATAAAAACCTGACAATTCATTGCTCACAGATGAGAGCTCAACCAAACTACACCACATGTCACTTCCAAGGAGCTGTTTTGCAGGTTCAGTTTCAATCGGGCTTATCGGTGTTCTACACTACGCAGCATGAGGGCAAGACAGCGCTGAACGGGTATGCATACATGCTCCGGATGTGTTCGCGGTTTGGATCGGGAGTCGAGATCCTCGTCAGGTGCCGAAGCCAACAAAGAAGGAATGCTGACTTTTGAAGCTACAGTACTACCCGACACGCAATTGATACAACGTTTATCCGACATTCGGTGATGATGGCGTTCCGTAAACGTACTGGTACTACACAGTCTCAGAAATGCGAATGGTTTGAAACCTTCACCTCAAATCCTCATATTACATTTTTTAAAAGTAAGGAAACGATCCTCACCTATGCATATGTACCAGTACCCCTAACCGGTTGACTGCCCACAAGCAAAGTCCAAAGAGCTATATGCTTACTTCCCGCTTTTTGCTTCTGAAAATAGATGGCCAAAGCTGGACGAAGCCACTGCATAGAAAAAAGCCAAGGACGATGAACCTGAACGGCAAGATCACCAGCGGGTGTACGGTCCATCTCCCCGAAGCACGAGAGGGCGACTTTGTCTTGTTTGTGACACGAGAAGAATGGGACAGTCTCCGCGCTGTGAGAGCTCCGGTTTTCCTGTGTCCAAAACGTGGACGGATCGACTTTATCAGCCGGGAAAAGTATCGTCAGGCTGTGGTGCATTGGTATGAGCAGTCCGAGGATCATTTTCATTTGCCTGGTGCTGTGCAGTATACCGGTACTACTCGTGCCATTGAATCGAAGACGATGACGACAACAAGAAATGTCTGGTATCGAAACAAGTTCTTTCCGCAGGTGACAGTCTTTGTTGCGCTGGCCATCATGGCAGCCATGAAGATGATCGAAGCCAAGGGCGTGGCATACTGCAACGACATTGCAGCCAAAACGAAGGTTCAGAAAAGCGTTCTCCTCCTGGCAGTGGCCTTGCTTATTCCTCTCACCACGCTTCTTTGTCATAATGATGCGCTCCAATTTGGAAGACGGAAAAGGACAAAGGTTGTCAAGAAACAAACATAAACCAGAATCCGAAAAAGAGAAGCTTTTCCCCGGCTTCCGAGGCAGACTTGTATTGGAATCTTGAAAGTTTGTTTGATGCTAATTTCTTACGCATACAGGGATGAATCTAAAGACATGCAAATGGATCCTCAATCAAAGGAAGGAGTTTCTTTCTGTCGTCGCAGTACTGGCTTTTCTGTGTTTCCTGACCTGATACAGTTCCCTCGTCATGGTTGACTGGTTGGTTGGTGGAGGGTTCGGCTAATCTTGAATAATCTTCCAACTAAATTGATGGTCATCCTTGCTGGTAGTGGATTGCTTATATTGTAGTAGTCTTCGATCTCTCTGCTTCTCTCTTAACTTGTGTGTGTGTGTGTGTGCGTGATTTCTCGACTTGCTCTTCTTCTTCTTACACCGAATCCTCCTCGTTGCAAGTAATGGAACAGTCTTGGGGATCGATTCGTACCGAGCAAAGTCGGGTACCCGGAGTACGACCGCAGGCGGCACAGTGTCCATTTCGTGCACAGGGAGGACTCCCTTGAAAGACGGAATAGACGTGGACGCCCGTTCCAGGAGGAGGCGTGGCATTCATCCAATGGGAATCACCGCCGCGGTGATGCAGCCAGGGTACCGTTTCATCGCAGACAAAACTATTATTATCGGCCGCAGATTGACTCATGCAGTTGGAAATGCAGCTGTTGTCGCTGCTGTCCAACCGAATGTTGCAGCGGTCGGGTCTGGCTGTTGTCGACGACGAGGCAAGCAGTAGAATAGCGACGGGCTTGAACGAGATCATCTTGGTACGATAGTGGACGTATCGATGGTTTGAGAACCTGTTTGTTGAGGGTGACCTTTGCTCGGTTGCTGTGGTTGAGTTGGACCTGAATTCAACTATTAATATACCTTTATAGGTCAAAGTTCATTCGTGTCAACTTTGACATGGAGTCAAAATGACTATCTTTGACTCGCCCATAAAGACTGCGCGCACGATCGCGCAACCCCCTTTGTAATTAGAATAAAGAGTCCAAGTCAAAATTGCACGGACTTAGGGGTTATTAATCAAAGACATAGGTACCGGTATTGAAAGCGACCGGCTAGCTTTCATCCGTTCGCGCCCTCTTTAGGCCTATCTCCAACTCTAGTGCTTCGTACCCTTCCGAGCGTGGAAACCAATGCCATCACCAACGAAACGAAACAAACAAAAGCAACATCAGTGATATCAAGATGACCTCTACCATCAGTGCTATTGCCAACGGGCTCCCCTCTCCCCAAAGGCCAGCGCAAGTGAGGGTGGTGGCACACAGGATTGGAGAAGATGGCATGAGGGAGGCTATCTGTGAAACTGTGGAGGATAATTCTCAGCTCAACAGCAACTTGCAACATGTTCTCCTTGAATTGTCTGAAGAAGGGAGACCAACACAATCACACAAGGCACTGGACCCCAAAGTCTACGAATTCTATCAGTACTGCGACCACTGTTATCCCGATGATCCAAGCAGGAGAGTTGTGGACTTTGAAAAGGTCTATCAGTTTATGTTCTACACTGCATTCAGAGAGCCCAAAAAACACCCCAACAAGGCAGAACTCGCCAAGCCTGTGGAACAGAGGAAGCACTTCAACAAGGAGGAGTTCGATAAGCTCATGGTGGACTACAAGGACTCTGCCAGAGCCAGGCTGAACCGCCCTAATCCAAAGAACCCAATGAGTCCACCCTCCTTTGAGCAATACAAGCAGATCCTCAAAAAAATCTGGAAGGTTCAACTGGCGAAGAAATTGACAACAGAATCCAGCTTTGATGCTATCTGGAAGCTCCCACTGGATGATCTATTCAAGTATGTGAAGCAGAGGAAGCCAATGCAAGACAAGAAGAACTACAAGGAGAAAGTTAATGGGGAGTTTTCGCCCTACATGATTGTGGAGCACTACACCCCCATTGAATCTATTTTATGGAAGCACAGTCACGAGGCTGTTGGCTACAGGTCTATTGCTTGTCAGCTTCGCCACAGATACTGCTTCCTGCATTTGACCTGTGGCATTCTCAGGTGTGAGTCGCTCCACCGTGCTGAGTTTAGCGACTTCCTTGGGCTGACCGTACCCAAGGACGAAGAGAGAGATGTCCACAACACCTACATTATGGTCAACCAGATAGCATTGGGCAAGACCGCCACCTATGGCAGGAAACAGTATGGGAGAGCCACTCGCCACAAGGATGTCAATGTGTGTCCCATCGGTGCTTTTGCTTTCATGGTACAGTACCGGCTTCACTGCACTGACGAGTTTGCTGATTTCACTGTCGAGCAGTGGATTGACAACAAGAGTTGGTTTGACATCAAGATCCTCGCGGATGCCTCACCTGGGGCGAACAGGTCAAAGGAAATGGAAAAAGACACTTATGGCAACCACATTCGTCAAATCCTCAAGCAACTGGACCTTGACTGCAGCAAGGTACTTCATCTTGGCAGAAAGCTTGGAGCTCTAACTCTTGAGTTGCTCATGGAGGAGCGAAGCCAGATTCAACAGTTAGGTGGCTGGTCCGAGGGCTGTTATGACAAACACTACAGTGGGAAGATGCCTTTAACTCCTGTCAGGCGGATGGCTGGTTATGGAGGCAAGCAAGGGTGCCTCTTTTGTCCGCGATCTGTTGTTATGCCTCCCAAAGAACTGCTTCTGCTTACACCAATCGGAAAGTGGGTATACAAGGCATGGGATGCTGTCACGGAAAGCGAAGCTGCTGAAAAGGGAAATTGTCCCACAGCCATCGCCTTCCTCAAGTTCTTCATTGATCTAAACCGTATCTTTCTGCAGGATGCTGCGGCAATGCAAGTACTCTCTCCAGAGCGAGAGGAGCATCCACTGTTTACTGAACTCAATGATGTGTTCAAGACGGATCTCTTTGCAGTAAGTCTTCCGTATCATGCAATGTCTTTCACACATGCGTCTCACTACTGCTTATCCACTCTACAGGCCTTCAAAGAGAAGATGAAGTTGGCATTGGAGTCCGCGAAGAATCCCAAGGAAGCCACTGTCGAAAAGATTGTACCCACTTTGACATCATGGCAAACAGCCAACAACCAAGCTTTATGTCTTTTGGATGCCAAGGTTGACAGCGTGAGCAAGGTTGTTGTCAATGGTATTACAAAGCTGGGCGAGTACATAGAGCATGCTGAACACCGGCAACTGAAACGCGACAAACAATTAGGGGCACTGCTAGTGAAGATCGGAAAGTCAATTGGTGGCACGGAAGAAGATCACGTCGAGGAACAACAACAACCAACCGGTCTAGAGCTACTGGCAAACACGATGGAATTAGATGATGCCTCTCTAGATTTAGAGGATACGCCTATGCAGGATCCGGCTGGTGCAAGATTGGAAACTGGTGACGATTTCCTTCAAGTTGGTGTTATGGATATGGGTCTACCAGCTGTTACGCCACCAGCTGTTCTTACACCACCAACGACACCAACAGCCAAGCCCAACGACCAATTCAAGCTGAAGGTATGCATCAAGAGCCTCACCGAGCTTTTGGATGAGTGGACTGGAAGACTTGAAGGGAGCTCACCGGATCCTCTTGGTGGTGTGGAAGGGAGAAACAAGCAGTACGGCACGCAATGGAGAAAGCACATTCGAGCGAAGCAATACTCCAGACGAAATCAGGCTGTGGCTGGAATCCGTGCCTATGCAGAACAGCACAACATGGATGTATTCGATGCCTGTCAAGTCCTTGACTACAACTACAAGGGAGAGTGCAAGAGCTCCATAGCCAACTTCGTGGATTACATAAAAAGAGAGGGGCTACTACAGAAGAAGGCTTCGAGAGGACGCACGAAAAAGTAAAGTTTCGAGTGTCAAATCCGGCTATTTTACATTCTACAATTTGGTGGGCTTCCAAGCTCCTTTTTGTGTCACCTTTTGAGCTGTCATTGGCTGTGGCACAGAGATTGCAGCCCCCATGCTTCTAGCTTTATTTAAACTACTATTAGAAATGCTTTCTTGCTTCTCCATTGTTGTCTTCTCCATTGTTTTCTTCTTTGTTTACTGTCGATCGTTTACTGTCGATCGTTGTTGTGGTGGTTCTTGGTTCTTGTTGCCTGTTGCCTGTTGCCGTAAGATAGGTGCGCGACATTGAAGTTCGAAAAGTGAGAAGTTGGTCCTCCTGACGTCAGTCGTGTTCCAGTACCGGTTCCCATTTTGAGTACCAGTTGCGAAACAGAGGTGCGAACTTCCCAAAAAGAGGTGCGCACTGCGGGAAGAAGGTCAGGTGACTCCAGTTTGAAAACTGCATAGCAGTATCTGGTTTGGCCTCTCGAGATTCTAATGGTACTGTTTTTTAGCACAGTGAAAGTAGAATCTGGTCAGGTCAAACCAGATACTCTGAGTCAAAATCCAACTTTGACTCACTCGATGGATGCACTGCATTTTCCTTTGACAGAACGAACCCACGAAGGACAGACTATCATTTTACCAACTAAATAATTGTCTCTACCAGTACGTATGCTCTGAAGTATGCATAGTAGCTGTCCCTGGGATGAAAGGGCATGGGCTTGTGCTGCCCATGAATTCCACCTGGACATTCTGATGTATGCCCATGAACATGAATGCCCTGGGACGATCAGGTGTGCTCGTTGGCTGTTGGACATGGTCATCTGGAAAACCTGAAGTATGCCATGAGAACGGCTGTGGCTGTGACCAGAAAACATGTATTGAGGCAGCTTCCCATGAACACTTGTTGGAGATGCCAGCGTATGTCCCTGGAGTAGGGATGCATACAAGTGAAGAGAAAATGTGGAAGAGGGCAAAACAGTTGGTTGCCCAGGGGGCTGGTTGGATGAGCATGGCGGCCCATTGTCCAGTCCAGTTTTCAACCATGTGAGTCAACGATTAAAACAGGTTTGCGTGTTGGTCTTGAACAGTCCAGCTGGTGTGCTTCGTCCCTTTCAGGGTCTTGTCTATATACCAGTGGCGCGGTTCAGAGAATGAAACATTGCATACGCCGATAATTGCTTCAGAATCAATACAAGTAACTTTCTATGAAACGATTAATGCGTACTCAATAGCTGCCTCTTGCTTGGTTCGACGACAGCCAGAGCTGACTTGACGGATGGAATACTTTAGTTAGTGCGTGCCCATGACGGTATCAATCACCAGCGAAAACGCCGCAAAGCCTCCACAGCCCACCGCCGCGGCGTGAGGTCCCTGTTTGGCTTGCAATGCCGCTCCCGTGATGCATCCACTGGCCACACTATTCCATACGTCATGTTTTCCACGAAACTTTTCGACGAGACAATCGGTTCCTCCAAAGACTCCGGTAATAAAGGCGAATTGTCGACACCAATATTTGGACTTTTCGGCCGTGGCTCTCATGGTGACTTTGATTTGTTCTCGTAGTGGTGGCTGGGGGACATCTCTTCCACCAATGAGCGTGACCGGAGGTGTAGCGTCGGACATGGCGCCCAAAAAGACTCCCATGAGCAGCCCCATGGCTCCGCCGGCAAAAAGACCAATGGCAGCCTTGCCTCCACAACTGTTGGTCATCCAGGAAAAATCGGGTGGCACTTGTTGGGGAGTCTGAGAAGTGGAGAGTGACCAAGGTAGGACACATGGCAATGCCAACCGCGTCAAGTTGTCAATGGCTAGTTCGGACGAGGGACTTTTGAGCGGAACATCTCGATGCAGTGCCTTCTTGTGGTTGTACTTGGACTCGGCCAAACGATTCGCCATGATTATGTCATATATTGGTGGGGCAGGGAGAGCTCCCTCGAAGGTGGGAGGCGTCGCGCCATTGTTGCTACCAGTAGCGGAAGCGTCTTGTTGGCTCATCTCTTCATTCCTTTTGGATTTGATGTTTGAGGTTTGGCTGCTCAATTCTTTCTTGCATTCTTGACGTTTTGAGTGTGGGTGTGGAGATAAAAGACGCTTAATGGCTCCTTTCTTTGGATCTGATACCGCCACGTGGAAGAGATGGCTTTCCTTTCGATTTTTCGATTTCGTTCGAGCTCCTCATCGATCACACTCATTTCTTCTTCGACAACAATCTTGGGATTGATCTCGATCATCAGTTCAGTTGCCTCTCTTCTACGATCTCATAATAAGAAAGAGTTGTGGCTAAGATGACAAATAATCGCTCGAGAAGAAATCCAGCAATGGGGCATCCTTTGGCAGCTCTCGCGTGGCTCTTATGGCTATCTTTGCCATCGTGGGCGTGGATCACTCCTCATCATCGCTCGCCATCCATCTCATTATTCCTCGCTGGGGCAAAACATCAGCCTGCACGCCGTCTATCGCCCATCTACATGCTCAATAATAATGGAGATACCAAGGAATCCAGCAGCATGGGATTGAATGAGTTGCAGACATTGCTTCGACAGGCATCGCAACGACAGGACTTTCTAGAAGCGCAACGGCTCTCGGACGTCGTGGCTTCTCGACTCTATGGCGACATGACGAATGTAGATGATGAAACCAGACGATTACGACGACGAAAAATGTCCTGGCGAGGACTGGGAGCAGCTCCATGGCTGGTGGATCGATTGGATAGTTTGAACTACACTTTCCCTACTTCCGTGCAAATCTGTTCCATGGAATCGGTCAATGCCATTCTCAACAATACCAATGAAATAGTGGAGACCACATCGCTGGAAGAACGAATGGGAATGGATGACAGTAACATGGGCATTGTCATTAGTGGAAATACTGGTTCTGGTACGTAAGCAAGGAGAATGCTGAGTTGAATGGGTGAGGATGGAATGATTCAATCAGCTTTTGATTCACTTGTGCTCACCTTGCTCTTTTCTGGACTGTATGGTACCGTATTGTGAAAAGGCAAAACATTGGCCTATTTGGTGCCACTTCTCAGCACTCTCAGCGACTCTCTCTTTACACGACAACGATTACGAGTAGGATGGGAAGAAACAGTTGGAGACACCATGGGAGACCTCATGGAACGAGTTGCTGTAGTCACTTCCCCCGTGGTTCGCTCACGAGCCCGAAAGCAAATGCGACAAAATGGTGCTATTGCAACGGGAGCTTCTCTATCGACGCTGGGAAAGAGCAATAAGGAAGATATCAAATCTCCCCTGGCATTGATTGTTTGTCCCGCACGGGAACTGGGAGTCCAAATTGCCTTGCTGCTCTACTCGCTGATTGGTGGCAATGTCAAAAAGGAAGCAACAGAACTGTCTGGCAAGGCCAACAGTTTCCGTTATAAGGGCCCCAAGGGTATCCGCATAGCCTGTGTCTTGGATGACGAAGAAGCTATTTATGGACTCAAGCTTCAAACGGATATCGCCATTACAACTCCAGAATACGTTGGCAAACTGATTGCTGACGGAGATATTGTCCCTTCCAAATTGCGTGCGGTCATATACGATGAGGCTGACTTGGCTTTGGAACAAACTGACATTGAGGATTTGCAGCGTCTCTTTGCTGATGATAATGAAGAACGTGAAAACTCTCGCCTAACCTTCTTGGTCGGCGCCAGTGTGACCAAGTCCTTGGGGAACCTGGCTGTCAGTTCGCATGTACTGCCCGAGAGTCGGAGCTATATCGCCACAGCTACCAGCTTTGCACCTCTTTCAGACAACTCGGAAGACGACAGCACTGACATTAAGGACGACATTGTGGGGGAACGTCAGAAAACAGCATCCCTGCAAGACTTGGACGTGTGTTTGGATTCTGGTCTGCGGCATGAACGTGTTGTTGTACGGTCGCAGGATACCAGCCAACTCTTGGTACTCACACGACTCTTGCGAAAGGAACTGCGGGAGTACGACGTACACGTCGCCGCTGGCAACAATCCTCCCATGCAACGACCACGAGTGGTGGTGTTCTTTCCGGACGAAGTTGCCGCGAAGGCAGCCATTGAACCACTGCGAGATGCCATGTGGGGCGAGCATAAACTCTGTGTTTTGCTGCCAAAGACCGGCGAAACCCCATTGAACATAATGGAACAGTTCAGGGATGCGAAAACTTCGGTTATGCTGGCTACTGCCAATTCGGTGCGAGGCCTGGATTTCCCGTCTGTTTCATCCGTCTACACGTTGTATCTACCCAAAAATGATCCTCGGGAGTACGTCCACTTGGCTGGCCGTGTTGGACGAATCGGTCAAATGGGAAGCGTCAAAGGTGGAGGTGGCCGTGTGGTGTCGGTCCTAAAGGAAGGTGAAGAGGCGGACGAATTGGAATCGTTGGCTTCATCGCTAGGCTTTGAATTCACCGACACTGTGCCTGAATTCGATGATGGTATTGTGAGGTTGGACGATGGCACAATAGACGTTGAAGGAACCGACGTGGAGAAGCTGCGTAGGATGTTGGAAGACAATATGAGTTTGTTGAGCTTGGCAGACGACCCGACGACAATAGACGTCGAGGCTTCTGGTGCGGAGTACGTTGACGACGACGACGACGACGAAGAAGAAGAAGACGACGAAGACGAGGAGGAGGACTAAGTCACAACAGCCGATGGTTCGGGAATGGGCTAGTTGATCAACCCCGACCGCAGAGCATGAAAGGAAAGCAAGTTCATTGACGAAGGAATGAACAAAGCTACACCGTGATGCATACTCTTACCTAGATTGGGAGAGGAAATGCGCAGCTCAGATCATCACCCAGCCCAGGATTTTGACAATAACTGATACCTAGCTAATTATAGAGAGTTCTTGATCCAAAGAAGTATCCGTACAAGCTACATATAAAGATGATGTCTGCCCCAAAAAGTTGACTAAAAAGCAGTGTTGCTTGCTTGCTTGCTCTTGCTGATGGATTGTTGCTCTGTAGTTTACTCCTCCAAATCATCATCCGCCAGGACACGGTCTTCTCCTGCACCCGACGACATTTCCTCCTCGTCATCATCGGCAGCATAGATTTCTTCTGCCATGTTCCACACCTGTAGGATATTGTCTTCCGAAACACTGGCGACGGTCCATTCAGACTTGGCACTCCAGGAGAAATCCGAGACTTTGGATGTGTGTCCTCCATGAAGGAAAAGCAATTCCGGAGGTCCATCTTCGGCATCTTCTTCGGATTGTTCTTGTCCAATCCGTGATAGATCCCAAATTCCGACTCTTCGATCCGCCGAGCAGGACGCTAAAATGGATTCATTGTGAGGTGCCCATTCAATCTTGTAGACTTGATCCGTGTGGCCTTGGAGATTGTGGAGTTTGCTAATGAGAATAATAGAATCGAGCAAGCAAGAAGAACAAGATGAGATGATGAATTAACCAAACCAAACAATCAATCATAATAAAAAACAACTCACGATTTCAAGTTTCGCATATCCCAAATAGCCACCGTCTTGTCGGCACTGCCCGTCGCCAGCAAGAATTCCTTTTCGGGATTAAATGCAATGCAATTGATATCATTGTCGTGTGCATTTTGGACCAAATGTACGGGCTCGGTTTTTCGAATATCCCACAATCGCACCGTCTTGTCATCGGATACACTTCCGACCATGTTGGGATCCTTGTAATGCCAATCGACATCTTCCACGACATCCGTATGCCCACGCAATATCGTCTTTGGTTGAATTTGTGTTCCCGGTGCATTGCTGGCGGGACCTTTTCCAATGACATTTTGGACATCCCAAAGACAGAGCGTGTTATCTTCACTGCCCGACAACAAATACCCCGCTTGATGTGGCGACCAGCAGAGTCCGTATCCTTCCTTGGCATGTCCCACACAGACTCCCTGTGGTGCAAAGGGTGCATTATCCGCAGGGAAACTGGGATGTTTGGAGATATCCCATACGTATACTTCTGGATTGGGTCCTCTGGTGGCGACAATGAAATGATTCTGTGGCATGTGTCGTGCTCGATTGACTTCTCCTTCGTGTTTGACCTTCATGCGGACTTCAATTTTTCCGACAATGGAATTGGGATTGCGGCCAAATCCTCCCATTTCCTGCTTTTCTTCGTCATACGAAGCGGCCGTGGTGCCTTCCGCCGTATTGGACTCAATGACATCTTCGGGAGTGGGAATGACACAACTGGCCATCATGAGATAATTCTGTTCTCCCGTGGTGTGTGTGCCCAGTAACAGCGAGAGTTCTTCGGCGGTATCTCCTGCCTTGCGGACAGTGGGTAGAAATTGGCAGGTCAAACTGGGCCATTCCAGGGCATGCGTCAGGACAAAGTCGTAGAGAAAGGGAGTATTTTTCTTCCAAATCTTGTATTCGGCATCGATCAAGCGTTCTTCCAACACATCAGCGACTTCTTGTCGATTAGCAGCGGCGGCTGCTGGGGCTCCTGCGGATCCACTGGTTGATGCGGCTGTCATGGTGAGTAATTACTATTGATAGTTTACAAAGGTATTGATCTGTCTATCTCCTGTATGATGTGCCTGTTGGACCAAAGAAAAGAAATGAGAAACAAATGACACCAAAATTGAGAGAGCGCAGTCGCAGGCCAGCTGCATCCGCCCCCGAAGCGCGCGTTATGTTAGGGTTAGAGTGAATCCTCCAATGCGTTGAAATGGTTTTGTCATTGGATTTTGAAAGAAGAGGGTTGAATTTTTGGCCGTTGTTTTCCTTCCAACAGCCTCACATCGATCCTACATCCTATCGGCACCCGTGGTCTCGCCAGAGACGAGAAGTCGAGTCGACCATTATCATCTCATTGAGGATCTTTCCTTTGGTCGATTATCTTTTACGGGAGACACTCCAACCATTTGCATTGACTTGAGAAAGAAAGAAAAGTGAGGGTATTTCTTCCAGCTCCCTCCTACCAAGAGAACAAGTCTTCTGGATCTTTTTGTTCCAACCAAAAATCACTTCCGAACTCCCTCCACGCAACTACTGTACCGTATAACTTGTTGGAAAGGAAAAAGACTTTAGCATCAGTACTATATATCTATCTATCTATCTATCATCATCATCATGGTCAAGAAACTATCCTCCCCTCTGTCCCCCGCCGGACGGCATCGCAGCATGGATGCCTTGATTCGGTTCATGGGCATTGCCTGTGATACTCAGTATTCGGAAACCAAGGGCAACAAGGGACGCGGTGCGGCACAACGACGGCTCAAACTACTGGGTGCCATTCTCGTGGGACTTGTTTGTATCCTGGGGGTAATCCATTTGTGCTTTCCGGGGCACGCACATCGAGTCATTCGACACGCCAAGAAATTACGGGTGCCCATTGCCGCCGCCAAATCGGGTGGCTCTCCCGCATCCAATCGGTATCGCAGCACTTTTTCCCATCGACAAGTATTGGACTTTATCGTCTCGGGAAGACTCAATCTCGTAGACTTGGAAATCAATCACCGAGACTTGGATCAATCCGAGGAAGATACATACGAGGGCGTCTTTGGAGTCTTTTGCAAACTCAATTTTGCAGCGCATAAAAACAACCCATCAGGAGGTGAGTACCAAAACTATTCTCTTGTACAGAGTTATTTCAGCTGATTGCAGGTTTTATGGGAGGGTGAAGTGATGGTCTGCATGGTCTCTCATTCTTGTCTTTTGACTTCATTCCAATTTCGCTTCTTCCTCGGTCATCAAATCAAACACATGCTGCCTTTTTTCGTTCCATGATATTACGCAACAATCCGTCTGGCACCTCTCTTGCTGAAACCTTATCTGTCCAAAACAACCAACAAAACAACCAACAAACCAAAACCAAAATAGTCCCCATGTTTCGAGATTTAGTGGGCAAGTCACCCTTATGCGACAGTGATTACGACTCCGAGGCCGAAGATGACGTTCTGGAAGAGGGAGAAGAAGATGTCCCCAGAGGTCGCGTCCGAGTCAACTTGAAACAATTGGCTGAAATGTCACGAAAAGCCGATGAACGAGAAATGTTCCCCGAAACACACAATCTCAAACTCGCAGGAGTTGCCTTTCATGAATCTCGTTGTGGATCCACACTTGTCGCCAACTCACTCATTGCCATGAACCCGGTCAAACACCGCGTCTACTCGGAAAGTGCCCCACCTCTGGCCGCATTGAGCTTGTGCAGTCGAGCTCTAGAGGGAGACGACGAAGGACCCTGTACCGTAGAACAGGGGGCCATGCTCTTGCGGGATGTCATGTACTTTATGGGGCGATCCCAAGATCCAAAGGAAGAACGATTCTTTTTCAAAATTCAAAGTGCAGGAACTCGAATGTTGGAAATCTTTCAACGAGCCATGCCGGAAACACCCTGGATCTTTGTCTATCGCGACCCCGTACAAGTCATGATGTCGCACTTTGCCCATGGCAAACGATCGGCCAATTGTCTGCGCAGTCTTCACAATCCTCCTCACATCCTCCAACGCATTGCCGAACGCAAGGGCTACAATGCCGGTGGACGACCGGCAAATGACGATGACGAAGGAGAGGGGGCTCAGCCACAGGGCGGTAGAAAACTGTCGGCGGAAGAATTCTGCGCGGCACACTTGGCCACATTGACCGAAACGGCCGTAGAACAAATTGCCAACAGCAATGGACTGGGCATGGCGGTCAACTATGTGAGTCTACCAAAGATCATGTACGAACAAGTACTGCCAAAGTGGGGCGTGACTCCTTCTCAGCAGGAAATTGATAACATTCTGGAAGTCTCGGGCCATTATTCCAAGGGGCGAGGGAAGCAAGCGGGAGAATGGCACGAAGATTCAGAAGCCAAGGAAGAAATGGCCACTACCGAAATACAGGATGCATCCAAGATATTCCTGCAGGAATCATACGATTTACTGGAGGAAGTCGCCAAACGTCAGAGCAGTGAGATCTAGCTAGTTGGATGTTGTTGAATGAATGTAAGCGACCGTAGTTGTACCGTGGATTGTGATTTGTGCTGAAAATTAGATAATGATTGTGATTTGTGCTGAAAATTAGATAATTTAAAAGGACGCAATAGTAGCATCTCATGGGATGTCTAATTGCTCTCAGACTAGCTGCAGCGCGGATAAACAAACTGGCTTGCCTATATATATTGGAGGAGGGCACGCAGAAGCTCTTCGTCCTACTATGGATTGCCGAGTCAAGGAGGGCGGTGCATGCATGTTCTAATCACATGGTTCAATGCCACCACAATGTCCTGCCAACTTCATCTCTTATTGTCGTGTACCTCTGCAGTTGGTTGTCCATCTCTCAACAAGATGCTTCAGATCGAAAGATTGAAAAAGCAATGGTGAGATAAGTAAAAAGGAAAAAACAATATTCTCTGCGTAGGTTGTACTCCATGAATCAAACGAAATATGTCTCGATACCCAGCCATTTTAGCTGAGTTGACACGTTCGCATTCACTTTTTCATGGTGCATTTGTTTGCTTTTGCTTGGATTGAACGGGCCTAGGGATGTGGGTATATAAAAAAGTCCCCGGCTAGCTGGCCAAGCGCTGGAATCATTAGGCAGCGACACTTTTTCTTACCTGGAAAAGCATCGTTTGCAAAAGCTCCAACTGGACAAACAGAGCAGCCACTTGGATTGTTGCTTGTTTGATTCGATTCGATTCCTTCAGATACCAACCAAACCATGGTTAGGGTATCTTGGAAATCCTGATGTTTGTTTCATTCCAATCTTAACTCGACAAACATGCCAGCATTGTCGTCTTCCAATCCATCGCAAGCATGAGGCCACATTTCAATTCAATTCAATGAACCTTGAGGGTCTGCATTTTCGTTTGTAGCTCTTCAGCTGGTTCTTCTTCCTCCTCTTCATCTTCATCCGGTGGTAATTCTGGCAAATCTTCTTCGTCAAAAATGACCGCTATCCGGAGTGTACAAGAGGGACACTTGGCAATATCTTCTCCATCCCACAGCTCTTCCAGAGTAATCCGGAACTTGTCGCCACAGGGACACGGATAGGTATAAATGAGCTCATCTGGGTCGAACGTCATGTCCTCAATCTCGATTTCTTCGTAGATTGACATGGTTCATTCAGTCCGTCCACCTTTGAATTGGTTTGCTGACTTCCAACCACCTTGTTGGTGAAGGAAAGCAAGGGACGTTCTCGAGGGAGGCGTGTGGTTTGTGGGAGAGTCTTCAAGCTGACTAAAAACTGAGAAAACTCTTTGAAGCCGGTTGGAAGGAGGGGCACGATTGAAGGGGCTTCGGTGGCAGCGGCCAACTTGATAGAAGCTCATAACCTTTACCTGTCGTGACGCAAGCATGTCTTTGGCCATATGGCATTGGGGGAGACTGTAACATGAACAGTACTCTAATCCAGAGTAAATTTGGGGGTGGATGAAAATAGTGCGTTGAGGCACGGAGGGCCAGCCATCAATTCAGAGGGTTCGTTCCTTGGCTTGGCAGGCAGAGGGTGTGTCCGTGTATCAATCGCTTCCACGGAGTGAGTGTCTCGGCACCATGGAAGGGCAGGATTGCCTCGGCTCCATCACAACCGCATAATTTGCATGGTTGTCGGAGGCACCCTTGGTAACCTGTGAATTGACTTATTTCTAACTTATTTTACAAGAAAACAACACCTTATCCCAAGATGTCTGACGATGATTACGCAATTGAATCCACCGATGCCGGTGCCTCCGCTACCATTCCTATGGAAGCTGGTCAGATCAAGAAGGGAGGGTGAGTTCCTCGGTTCTGTCTTGTTATCGCGGCAGTCCTACCAGGACCCGCGTCCACCTGATCCCACCATGGGAAGAATGATGGGTAGCATCTTTTGTTTGCCATTATCTCCTGTTCGGTGGTATCTGCAGGGAGCTAATACCATGCTACCCACGCCATTATCCTTGTCAAGATTCATTGGCCCTAACTTTTTGTCTTGCACGTGCATTCTCATCCATCTCGCCACAGACACATGATGATCAAGGGAAAGCCCTGCAAGGTCCTTTCCATCTCCGTCTCCAAGACAGGAAAGCACGGTCACGCCAAGTGTAACTTTCTCGCCACGGATATTTTCACTGGCAAGAAGTACGAAGATATGATTCCCTCCACCCACGGAACCACTGTCCCCATTGTCAACCGTTCCGACTGGGAGATTATCGACATTGACGACGACGGTGCACTCACTCTTATGGACGAAGGTGGTAACCAGAAGACCGATCTTAACTTGCCCACTTTCCCCGACACTCTTGCAGATGAAATCCGTGATGCTTGGAATGGTGGTGAAAACTCTGTCATGGTCACGGTCCAGGGTGCTGTTGGTATTGAACAGGTTATTGCCTACAAGAAGGAGTCTTCTTAAATCCTAGGAACATCCCATCATATCAGTTGGCGAACTTGGCAGACTGTGCAATCATCACACACGCAATACAAGCGGCACAGGAAGCACAGGTTTTTCCGACAAACATGCAAGTGGATTCTTTTTATCTGAGGAATGAATATGGAAGTGATTGGTTACTACGGGATGGATGTGGAGGTTGGACAAATGACGGTCTGATGGATATATTTAATTGACAAATGCAGGTCCATGGGTCGTCTGTTTTGTTGTCTGAGGTCTGCAATGGATGGATTCTATTTTATCGATAACTGGGGAGAGATTTGCATGGAGGATGGATTACTGATCGTTGCTTTTATTTTTTCTCTATTAAGAATTTAACCTAATTGTCCAAGTGCTGTCGTGTCGTCGTTGCGGGTTCTATGTGTGTGATGTGAGGGGTCTTGGTGTGAATCTTTTGAGGTTCTGGGTTTAGCAGTGTTGTTGCGAGATACGAATGTCGACTTGATTTACTTCTTCGACGAATTGTCTTGTCCGTACAAGCTCAGTTGCTCGTACTCGTCCGCCGCAGTCATCTTGACCGCAGCTTCGTCGTGTTTTCGTTTCCGTTCGTCTTCGTCTTGCTTCAGGAGAGCATCGAATGCCATTCGTTCCTTTTCTGTCATGACATAAGGAGAATACTTGTCGCTGGGGAAGGTTCCTGATTCCACATCGGCCTTGAATTCTTGTAGCCCACTTTGAATAGCATGTCCCACCTCTGCATACTGCTTGCAAAACTTTGGCATGAACTGTTCGTGATGTGGATGCGACAACATCCCGAGCATGTCGTGGTACACCAAGACTTGACCCGACGTGTACCCTCCTGCGCCAATCCCAATAGTAGGAATCTCGAGCGTCTCCGTAATGGCTTCTGCGACATTGGCAGGCACGCATTCTAGGACCACCGAAAAGGCTCCTGCGTCCTGCAGTCGCATGGCATCATCCAGCAATGCGCGAGCTCTGGAAGCGGTCCTTCCCTGTGCACGAAAGCCTCCAATGACGCTAATGGCTTGAGGAGTCAACCCGATATGCCCCATGACGGCGACTATTCATTTGTAAGGAGAGCAGAGAGAAACTTGAGTAAGATCAAGTATCTTCCAAAAACAATCCTCGTGCAATGTAGCTACTAGTCAGTCCAGGTGCCATGAGCAGCAATTTACCTCCTCCATCCACCACCATCTTGGCCGTCCGCGCACGAGCTGGACTACCACCCTTAAATGATTGCAATATGTTAGTATGATTTGCCAGAATCTCACACCTCCTCTAGCTAGCTAGGTCCAACATTCACCGTGTCTTGTGCTTACCTCCATTTTTACCGCATCCACTCCTGCTTCCTTGACAAATTTGTAGGCATTCCTCAAAGCCACATCCGTGTCTTCAAATTCATAGGAACCAAAGGGCATGTCACCCACTAAAAGTGGGGTTGTATTGGCATTGGACTGTTCCACGCCTCTCTTGACGGATTGGCAGTGATGGATCATTTGGTCTACGGTGACAGGTTGGGTAGTGTCATACCCGAGTTCCACCATTGCCACAGAATCTCCCACAAGAATGATATCAATCTCAGCCCGAGCACAATGTACGGCAGATGGATAATCGTAGGCTGTAACCATGGATATTTTGCGGCCCTTCCGCTTCTTGGACGCCAGAGAAAGTGCCGATACCTTGGTTGCAAAGGTCTTCGTGTGATTCGGCACGTTTATAGCACCGAAAGACCGGACAAAAGCACGGGAAAGCAAACTGGAAGCCATCGTTCAAATGAAACTATGAAACAACTGATACAGACAGGTTTTGACGAAGGAGATGCTGTTGCTTGGGGCAGGTTTCGTCTTGATGACGGCCCCAGAGTCCTGGTCGATCATCGTCGGCTTCAAACCCTGGCTTGGATCTTTTGTCCCAAACGGAAAGCTGACGTCATCATAACCCGTTCGAGGAAATGAATCGAATCGAATCGAATTAATCCGATCAAGCAAACCGAAATCTATTTTTTAGTCGTTTGAGTCGAAAGATCTCTATTGTGTGTTCCGTTACGCTCCAACGAGCTTGCATGGCAGCTCGATCGGAATGGACAACCATGATCCCACGGGAGCTCACAAAATTGTTGGACTTGGAGTGCACGGTTGCACCACAACAAACTTGAAAGAGCATTTGGTAAGACATAAAAAGAAGAAAAGGCGAGATGGTTGTGGCTGCTCTCTTTCGGGCTCTGATGAGCGGCGATCTTTGCTGCTGTACCACAAACTACCGCCTTGTATCCTTGAACCCCCTCTATACGCCAAAAAACAAAGAAAAGCGACAAGAGCTACGACGAAGAGAGTGGAGCATTTGGCTGTCAAGTACCGCAGATGATTTGGACCTGGTCTCGGATTGGTGGTTTTTTAAAACCACCTTTGAGAACCGAGGAGGTTTTGAGGATCAGTTAACTTTGCTTCTCTGCATCTTTTGCTGTTTGGGTACCCTCACTTGGATGTTGGAGCTGATTCAGCTCTCCTGTGTTCGACCCACGCAAAATTGGACATGGCTTCCTCTTTTGATTATTTTAGTTGAAGATATCCCCCAGGCGGTCATCACAATGATGATCACTGGCAGATTTAGCGACATTACCACCCTTGGACTCTTCAATCTCATGACATCGCTTTACTCGCTCATGATCCGAGTGGCAGGTGAACTGTTCATGAATTGCTTCTATTGTTGTGAGAGAGTTGTGGATGAAGATACGCAAGCACGACAATACAGTCACTTGCCATGATTTGCTGCATAAAGAGCCAGGATAGCGGATGGAAGCAACGACCACTTGAAACATCCAAGCCAAAGGGCATCTCAGCCTCCACGAATGACCACCACATTTTCTGATCAAGGCGATCAAAACTTAATGTCCTTATAAAGAATTATGGTTCTATGTAGATCTACATCCTACTAACGTTCAAAAAGCACCAATCCAGTTGATAACACCCCATGGTCCACACTTGGCCATCACATGCAGGAGTAAGGTATCTGGTCCCGGCTGATCATCATGCGGCACCTATACAATCCGAAGAGGCCGATCGGCAAACTTGGCATGGATTTCTTTGAGTGCTTCAATGTACTTTTGATGATACTCATTCACCAATTTTTCATCGGGTTTGGCATTGGTGTCTGTCGGTTTGGGGACATGAATGGGTTCTCCCACAATCACCTTGATGGGTGTATGGTAGGGAAGAGGAGTGAAGAATCGTCCATGAAAGATGGGCAAGGCAATCTTGAACGTCTTTTGGATCCATTGTCGAAAGCCCATGGCAAAGTTGTATCGTACAAAGGTATCATTGTTGCCCACTCCAAAGATGGGTAGCAAGCTGGCCCCGTGCTTCAGGGCAAGCCGCACAAATCCTTTGCGATTCTTCAAGACTAGAATATCTTCTTGGCCTCCCGAGCCTGTAGATGTGGCATACATGGATTCCTCTTCGCCACCCGTCACTACAAAGATGCTCTTGCCAGCATCTAGAGCAGCATCTGCCACGTGTCGACTTGCGTCAATGTATCCAAACACCAAAAAGAATTCTCGTACTACTGGAATTTTGAACATGATGGTGGCGGCCAATCCAGTAAAGGGATGCTTGGGTGTTTTGGCAGATCCAGAAACCAGCCCTGGAAATTGTTGATCAAAGGGAGTGTCCGGACTTGCCAACAACGTCAATGGGAAGCAATGAATTCCATGAGGATGAACTCCCGCCACGTACTGCTTGTCCATGGTGGCTAATTGTTGTGTTACTTTTTCCGAGTAGGGTACACATGTGATGGGGAAATAGTCAAATAGTTCCTTGAATAGTTCATAAGCCTGTCTATCAAAATGGTTTTGTGGTGTCCTAAAGCAAGTGTCGTCCACTCTGCAATGCGCATCATCCATGATAATGGACAAAAGGTACCACACCACAAATCCCCACACGGAATAGATAACGGCATCATGCCAGAGTCCTTCCGCCGGCAAGATGAACTCGCGAAGAATGTAGACAATAGAGTAAATCGCCGTCACGGGGAGCAAGAGCAATCCAAAGAGACCACCTGAAAGAAAGGCATTGGCAGCAGGAGCAAGTCCGAGGGGCTTGAGAATGATGTAAGCACCCGTATAGATCAGATTCATTCCCCGGACAATCAGGGCCGAAGGGATTGGGATCTTTCGCACCATGTTGGCATCGATCAAGGTATAGATAGACTGAGTTAGTGGGATCAAGAATTGTTGGACCTGGGACGATCCTGTTACCCGAAGAAGCATTGGTGGTGTTGCGATGATGTTACTTTCAATGTGGGAAAGTGTCACCAAAGGATCTGTTTCTTAACCACAAGGTTGGAGGTGTCTCCGGAACGAAACTTTTCAGATCTTTTGGTCCGAATGACGTCATTCCGACCAATACTGCTGACAAAGCATGACAAAATCGTTAAAAGGAAAGACAAACATGCCATAGAGCTACCGCAGTGTGTCTGTTGCTTGTTCGATTGTATCTACTACATGTACACCCATCTTCATAATCTATCAAATTTTCTAAAAGTACCTCCCTTTACTAGCCGACTTTTATTTGAAAGCAACCATGTCTACTCCTTCCTCTTCGCGTACCCTTGCAGCCTTGGCTCTTCTGCTGATGGCGTTGTTGTTGTCTGCCTCGCCCAGTCAAGCGTTCAGCCTTGCTTCTTCCAGCACTGCTACAGCTGCCACTAGCAGTAGTTTGTGGATGATCAATCCATTGGACGCCATGAACGAAGAAATGAAAAAGGCAAAGGCAGAAGAAGAGGAAGACGCTCCCATGACCAAAGCCGAAATGAGAGCGGCCGCCAACGAAATGCAAGCTGAAATGAAACGCTTGAAGGACGAAGCTGCAGCTGCCGCCAAAGAAAAGGAAGAATAAAGCGTGTGAAGCGCGTAAACTAGATAGTAGTGTAGTAGGAAATAGGTAGATGCGACTTCTTATGATTGGTTTTCATTTGTAATACGTACAGTATGGATGCAGCCAGGCAGGCAGCTATTCAAGTTGCGTTGCAAAGGACTCGGCAGCCCCTTCCATCGTTTCCGCACAAGACAGAACACGGAAAGCTTTCTGGGCTGGAGCCTGGCTAGTGTAGTACAATATTTCTGCGTTCCGTCGCTCTGTCCCTGTCCTACTTTTTAACTCCACCGATTTGGAAGGCACTGTATTGGTGATGGTGTTTCTTTGGATACTTTGCCAAGAACCTTGACGCAGAATGCCAAAGACGACTAGATGACTGCCTAGATATGATCAAATTTGGGATGAACTCTACACTACTAACATTCAAAGACAAATACTATGAATATGATGGAGACATGGACCCAGAAGAGAAAGGACTAACCATTGGTGGATATGAATCGGCATGGCTGCCTGATCTAGTAGGAGCCTACATCCTAGAAAATACCAAAGACCATTTTGAAGAAACATCATACTATGGCCTCTACAGAGACGATGGTTTTGTGATCTTCAAAGGAACTTGGACACATGAAATGATAGTAGAATGGAGAGCCAATTTTCAGGCCAAATTCAACAGCCTAGCCGAAGGAGACTACCTAGTATTCACCTGTAGCATATGGCTAGACCAAACCAAAAGACAACTCCCAAAAGATCAATCCGACCCCAAAGTAACTGTAGAAAGTGGAAAAGCATTCCCATATCTAGATATGGAACTGTTCTGGTCGGACCAGGAAGAACTTCACTTCCGAGTCCACCTTAAACCGAACCAACAACTGAAATATCTAAACAGGGGAACTACCCACACAAACGCATGCCTCAAAAACATCCCACTAGGGGTGTTCCAAAGACTCGCTAAACTCACTACAGTTACCAACAAGAATGCCAACCAAACCCTCGATGAGATCTACCCACTACACTTCAAGGCGCTGAAGAAAGCTGGACTGGTTCCAGACCAGAGACCAACACTACAAGAAGAAATACAACGATACTCCCAGCGACAAGAGGACAAAGCAAACGAACCAGATAGAGAAGCCAAGCAACGAAAGAGGAACCGGAACCGATCATTATTCTTCTGTATAGGACACTCCAACGCCTGGACGACCCCAATACACAAGGTAATCAACGACCTCAAGAAGAGCCATGGCCTCGAATGGATTAGAACGTCTGTCCTACCATCGATTCACCAACCTGCGAGAGATGTTCATGGGCGACCTATCGAGGAAGCTCACCAATGACGTCATCTCCACCGAGTTCCAAAATGAAACCCGCAACTGCAAGCCAGGAAACAAGAAAGACGGCCAATGCCGATTTGACAACCGCTGTAGAAACAAACTGGCCATATACTGCATCAAATGCATAAACTCAGGCAAGGAATACATTGGGGCAACCCAACAAAACGTCAAAGAAAGAACATACCAACACTTCACCGACGTCATGCGTCTTCTCTACGGAAAACGCAAGTCAGATTCATACGCAAGACACTTTGCCAACGAATTCCAAAACTTCGCACCTCCTTCACCATTCCGACTCAACGGCACCATTCAAAGGAACAGCATCGAAATTAGCATCCTATGGCAAGGCAACCCCATCAGCACTGTCAAGACCTTCGGGACACGACACTGCAGCCTATGCAACAGGTAGCGACTCGAGATTCTGGAATGTTCCAGAGAATCGCCAGAAAAGCTGATCAACTCCTGCAATGAAATATACGGAGCATGCCGACATAAACCACGATTTCATAAGTACCACAATAGCCCAAGCACTGATGATTCCCATGGGGGATGAAAAAAGTCAAACAACCGAAAAGTTACCACAGAGTAAAGCCTGTGTTTTGGCGATTCGGCAGTTTGTGCTGATCCAAGAGTAAAACTACTTAGAAATTCAGTCACTTTTTGCTAAAATCGTATGTTTTCTTAGTACAAAAGATACGGCATGTTTCTTAACCACAAGGTTGGAGGCTATCGTAACACGTCATCCTGACTTTTCGCTCCTCTTTTTGCTCTTCTTGCCAACAACCCTCTTTTTCTCTCGGGCTTGTGTCGTGAGGGCAAAGGACGAAGATACTGTAGGATAGAATGAGATGATGATGATGAGACTACCAATTCTTTTTCTGATAGTACTACTGACACAAGAGACGGCTCTTGGCTTTCTGCAGGCTGCAAGTGCGCCCCTCACTGGTTCGCTGCGACCAGAAGAATCCTCGTCATGGACGTTGTCTTCGTCCAAGTTGTTTGGACCTGATGAAGACGATGATAACAGCGATGGAAAACAACGTGATGAAGGGGCAGCTCTTGCCAAGCAATTCTATGAACAAATCAAGCAACGTGAGCAGCAGACTGGAGAACGCGGGATACTGGAAGGTAGGATTTCCGGTCCTGGTGGTAGCATTGGTGAAGAGGAGCCAGCTCCTGTCATTAAGAAGAAAAAGTTCACTGGCAAACCAGAATCTCCACCCTTCAGAGGCAGCAATGCTGGAAGTTTTCGAAAGACACCACGAGAGCAGATGATGGAACGAGAATTTCAGCTGGTGGGAAGAGCCGAGAAAGGTCTTGGCTTTCAAGCGCTCCTTGCAGTGGCTGTGGCGATCCTGTACGCTTATGTAGGTCTCACAGGGGGTATTCAAAGTGGAGATTTCTCATCCATTGACCTTGGTAACGATGATACTATCGTCGATGAGCTGGTCCTTCCTGTACCCAGGGACCAAGAAGCAAGCTACTGGCTGTAGAAGCAATGACACATACTGTATGGGCATCTTTTTTCAACCATAGCTAGGTACCGGTAGAAGTGCGGAATCCAAAACAAATGAGGCTGTACTGATACCGTAGTGGTACCGGTACTCAGGTTTCACCACAACTTCTTTCTGAGGGTTATCAATCCATTGAATCTACATGCACTGGTCCCTACAACTAACTCTGGACTGCCAGTTGCAAAGAGTTCATTTCAAGTTTTCCTAATAAATTTTATCACACAATATGCATGCCCGATTTTTCTTGTCGTTGGGCTCTCTTTGGTGGTTCTGTTAATATTAGTCATCGTCCCCGCCGAGCGGGAACCAGCCGCCTTACACCATAGGACGTACAAACTGACCTCGGTCCTAGTCCTCAGTAATTGTATTGCTGCTGCTGCTGGTGACCTTGATACTGAGTCATCTGCTGCTGCTGTTGTTGTTGATGATGACCTCCATGGTATCCGTCGTGGCCGTTGTGCCCATACTGGTCACGGTGTTGGTGTTGGCGAACTGGAGCCTGTTGTGAATTGTAGCTACGGTCCCGATTCTGGGCCAATAGCACACGACGGATTCCCTCATGAACTGGCTTCAGCTGCGCCAGGTTGGGGGATGAAATCTTGATGGGGTTACGGGCCACAGGGAGAATCACGATGTATTTCCACGGGTGGATCTTATTCTTGTACTTGACCATCTGTGGACCTTGCCAGTCGTTTTGAATACGAGCCCCTTGCAACGAAAACTGTTTCACCTTGACAGACACTGGTCGTCGCGCTTGAGTCTCAATGACGGCAATATCATACTCGGACTGAACGGACAGACAAAATGTGAGAGCGTTATTCAAATAAACCAGAAAAGGCAAAACATTGTTTGGAACTCACCTTGGAACGATACATGTTCATCATCCATGGCTGGGCAATAATTCCTCCAATGACAACATACTTGGGCTTCCAGTCCTTAGCACTGTTGGGAGCTGTAGTTTCGCGGGTATCATACTTGACCATGTGTTCGCCTTCTGCCACAACAACATCCGTGTTGGGGACGTAAAAGAGCAGAGGAAGAGGACGTGGTCCTTCCTTGATCAACCGTGAGGCTTCCTTGGGGTTTCTGACATCGACTCCGTTGACCTTTAGCAAAACGTGTCCCAATTCGACGCCGGCGGCGCGAGCAGACGATCCCTCGACAATGAAAGCAACCACGGGACGTTCGGCAAGACCATCGACAATACCTTGGTCGGTATTCAAGAACAACGAGTCGGTAAGCTCTTGTGGCTTGAAAAACATAACTCCCAAAGTGGGGGTAAAAATACGAGCATCATAGTACTCTCCGCCGGGAGGCAAGTTTCCATCGCTGGTTTTCTTTTCTTCCGTGTGTCCTGGAGTGGGATTGGCCTCGATTGCTGGTGCAGGAGCAGCTGGGGCAGGTGGGTCTGCCGTTGGTGGGGCATCGAATCCCAAATCTCCCCAGAGACTGTCCGCCGAAGCAGCTGGGTTCGCCGGAACCAATGCTTGTTGTTGTTGAGGGGCCACAGGGGCTGGCGCAGGGGGAGCTGGTGGTGGGGCGCTCGATTGCTCAAAGACTGAGAATGGATCAGCAGCAGCAGGCCCTCCATAGGGCGTAAGAGCCTGGGATTGCTGTTGAGGTGGTGCCCCATATGGATTCGCTTGGGCACCGTAAGGATCGTGGGCCGGTGGTGCTCCATAAGGATTAGCAGGAGGGGCGCCGTAAGGATCATTGGCAGGTGGCTGTTGCGGTGGCGCTCCATATGGATTGGCACCAGGGGCGCCGTATGGGTCATTGGGGGGTGGCTGCTGTGCCTGTGGCGCTCCGTATGGATTGCCAACAGGGGCGCCGTAAGGATCATTGGCAGGAGCAGGTGGTTGCTGAGGGGGTGGCGGTGCTCCATAGGCCGCGTAGGGGTTGGATTGCTGCTGAGCTGGGACGAGGGCTAGAGCGCCCATATTGGGATCGGCAGGTGGGGCAGGAGCTCCACCTCCAGGGGCACCCCATGGATCGGCATATTGATCGCCACCAGGTGGCCCACCAGGGGGAGCACCGTATCCCGACTGCTGTTGCGGGGGCATTCCGTAATCTTGGGGAGGAGCGGGTGGGGCTCCAAATCCAGGCTGCCCACCAGGCGGGGCTCCATATCCGGGCTGTCCACCAGGAGGAGCTCCAAATGGATTGCTATTATCGGCAGCTGGGGGCGCGGCGGGTGGAGCACCGAAACCATACGATGGGTCAGCGGCTGGTGGGGCACCTGGTGGAGCTCCAAAAGGATTCGCCGAGTCTCCAGCTGGTGGCGCCATTCCTGGAGACCCAAACGGATTGCTATTGTCAGCTGGGGGTCCACCGGCAGGAGGAGCCGAAAAATGACCCGAGGGCGGTCCAGCTCCAAAACCAGGATCAGATGGAGGAGCCGGGGCTCCATAGCCACCAGCCATTCCCATGGTTGATTGAGACTGGTTGGGATCATATCCTCCAAAGCTTCCTGCAGCTGGAGGGCCAGCAGGAGGTGGCGCCATCATGCCCGAACTCATGCTCATATTCATTCCTCCCATGCTCTGCTGCATTGGTGGCTGCTGCTGAGGTGGCATTCCGTATTGGGGTTGCTGTCCATATCCACCCTGCTGAGGCGGACCACCATAGCCATTAGGAGAATTCATGACAGGGCTGTTCATGACGGGTTGTCTGGCTGCTGCTGCTGCCGGTGGCTGAGCCATCAAACTGGCATTTGGATCATAAGCAGGAGCAGCAGCAGGGGCTGGAGGAGCTGCACCTGGTGGAAGAGCCGCCTGCAAATCCACGGCGAACTGATCAAACGGATTCGACATGATGTTGGATCTTGCGAAAATTTAGTGGGTTTGTTGGTCAAAAAAAAAAAGATATCCTTATCTCGCAACGACTAGTAGTAGTCTCTTCACAGAGCTTCCAATACAATGCTCAACAGAATTACTCGTTCGTGCCTCACCAACAACAATAGATGCTGTCGTTCCGATTCGATTCGCCGAGAGGATCGTAATGACAAATATGAGGGCTTTGAGCACACCACCAACAAAAGTAGTCAGGGTTCGATCACCAATTTTTGTTGTTGCTCGTGTAGTAATGCGGTTCCAACGATTGCTGACCTTCCTGGGCGTGCCAGCGCCAATGGCTTTTGAATCGTCACAAGATTCGGGGCTCCAACGGTCAAAAAGTTGAAGCACGGGACAGAAGTCACGGGTTCCTCACGGGAGTCAAAAAATGGATCCAACGGCTTTTGCAGGCCATGGCAATCTATCGCACCAATGATGATGACAAAAACCTTGGCGCACAAGAAATTGGCAAGCACTTCAGATTTGGCGATAACAAGCATGACACACTGCGTGATGGGATTGGACGAAGATGGATACTGGGTGACGGTTCCGTGGTTGCAGTTCGAGTATCAAGAAATGAACCAGACAAGCAACGGGATGAAGAAAGAAGTGCAGCGGGATTGGTGTGGTCAAAGAAACCTGCAATGACAACCATCATGAGACCTCGTCGGTCAATTTCTCAGTGGTCGAATAAAACCATGTTGAAAAGGGTGTTGCCGTTGCTGTTTTGGTTGGTGGCACAGTTGATACCAGCCAATGCTGCCACTGTAGATCTTTCAACTTCTTGGGCGGAAGGAACGCTCTACAACCGAAACAAGGCATACTGCACCCTGCAAGCATCCCTGGCACCTTGTTCCGCTCGAGGATATGTGGTGATTCAGGATGGACTATTGGTGGCAGAAGGCTACACGGATGGAAACGACCGCAATGGCAAATATGATGCATGGTCGGCCACCAAGTCCTGGAGCACTTTTTTCGTGGGCGTGTTGGTGGACCAAGGAAAGGTCTCTATCAGTGAAACATTGAATGACATTTTCAACGATGCGTCCGACTGGGAAGGTGTAGGAGAATCGAATGAAAAGAAATCCATTACTGTCGAGGAACTCTTGACAATGACGAGTGGGCTGGTCCCAGGAGCTTGTCAGGACAACAATGGCCAAGAGACCATTCAACAAGTGCTCAATCATGTCGACTATGATGGCAATCAGCGAGGGAGATTCAACTACATTGGTCAGACTCACATTTTGAGCCGCATTATCTTGCGACGATCCGGGCAATCACCCAGAGAATTTGCCAAGACTGCGGGGATCTTTACCAAATTGGGCATATCCGATTCGGATTATGAGTGGGATACCTTTGGAGGCATCGAAGGGTCCGCCTACGGACTCAAGAGCAACCCTCGCATTCTAGCCAAATTGGGTCAATTATATTTGCAAAATGGCGAGGCAGCTTCTGGAGATCAACTGGTGGCGTCTTCCTGGGTAGCAGCCTCGGAAACCAACCAACTTGCCGGTGGCGATAGCAGCAGCAGTGTCAACAGTGGTTTTGATGGGTATGGATATCAATTCTACAACTTGATTGATGGAGGCAGTGGCTCCTTGGCCGGAGCCGCCATGGCAGCGGGTGCACAAGGTCAACTTATCGTGTACCTGCCCAGCAGCAGCACGACGATTGCCATAATGGGACAAGGTTGCATGGGAGCCGACAGTAGCAAGATCTTTCTTCAATCAATCATTGACAACTTGAACGATTTCGCAGTGGAACAGACCAGCTGCAGTCAGAGTTTCTCCTACTGGAGCTATTTTCGACAACACTCCACTGAACTTTTGGCGGGAGGTCTGCTTCGAGGGCTTCCGGAAGCACTGCTCGGAAGACATCCTGTGTAATCGATTGGTTGATACAGCAGTTTTCATTTTCGATGTTGTAAGCATGCGTGAGATATCATTTCGAATTCTGATTGAAGCCCAACATTGTGGAAGAAGGCGCAATGTAGACAAATCTATCTACGGATTTCCATTTATGTTAGTTATTAGGCTACGGCAACACCCCCGCCGATGACAAGGAATATGGAATTCTTTGATTTCCTTGCACAATGGATGCCATGAATTTATGGGACGCATCCGGTCGTTCGTCCTGTTCCAATAGAATGGTCCGTGCCACCCGAGTAGGTCCCCTGTGTACTAGTGGTGAATGCTGTCGTGGAGCGCTTGTAGTAGTCGTACTCGTTTCCTCGGATGATAATAGTAGTAAATCTCTCACTTGAAAGTGATAGTCCAAACGAGGAGAAGTGGAACAAATGAATCCCACGGTAGTGCACTCTTTGAGAAGCAATGTCAATTGTCGTGTGATTTCTTTTTGGAGTCCTTCGGTTTTGCCTGGTTCGGAGAGAAAGTCATCCCAGAGGAGCAGTATGGGAACACTGCTGTTTTCTTCTTCTTGTAAGCCTTGTGGGTCTTCCTCCATTTCGACAAGCGCCTCCTCCGCATTGTTGTTGTTTTTCTTAATGTTTTGGTTGGATAATAGTTCATGTCGCAAGGCTTCGAGAATGGGCACCCATTCGCGCATATCATTGTTGACGTGGGCCACGTGAATGCGCCCGAGACAATCTTCCATGTCCCGTTCGATGGCCAAGAGTGGATGGTGAATGGATGCTTCCTCCATATTATTATTGTCGTCATCATCCGGTTTTTGTTGCAGCATCAATTGCGCCGCCACGGCACTGGCGAGTCGCACAGATGTCATGTCGAGTCCGGAATCGAGTAGAATGACACGAGGAAGAAGTTGTTGCTCCTCCTGGTGAGGAGTCGAAGAAAACAGGGACGGCCGCGTGGCCACGGCAAAAGTGGCGGCCAATGACACGAGTGTGTGGGTCTTGCCGGTGCCACGGTCGCCTCGCAGTTCCATAATGGGCAAGGCACCCGTCAAAGCTTCATCGACAAAGGGATTGCCCGTAGCACCACGGAAAAATGCCCAGCCCGCACTTCTGCTACAGGTCGGTGGCTTGGCGGGGACTTGACAACGACGACGCCGCAACGACTCGCATCGTTCGAACCAATCCAGAGCGGTCTCTTCGAAATAGTGGTGAGCTGCAGTGGATTCAATAGTAGAAGTAGAATTGAGTTGTTGCTGTTGTTGACGATCAGAAGTTGCTCTTGTGTGGCTGTTGCTGTTGTTCATCAAGGAAGGGTCCACGGCCGCCGCCATTGTTCATCATTGTGAAAAGCGTTTGGGTTTGACGGTTTCACAGTTTGCGAGGGAGAAAAGATCCAAAATGAGCTCTAACCCTAATCATGAAAAAGCTACCATTCATTTTCTCGTCCCCGACCGTGTGAAGTGCTTTCACAGTCCACCAGAACAACAATTCCTCCCAGACGATAGACAGCTACGAGACAATCGACAATGGAGCAACCTCATCCAAAACGACTTCGTACTGATGGATCTGAAAGTCTGGGAGCTGGAAGCCAGACAAAAGAAGATGGAAGAAAGGAGGCCAATATACCCACATTCGACCTCCAAACCACGGATGCCGATAATGGTACTACAACTGATGCCAACAAGATTCTGGAAGCCTATCATGTTTATCAGGCGGTTCATTTCAAGGGATGGAATAATCGCAGCGTCAAGAAGAAAGAAGAGCAGTTGTCATGGAAAGATATTGGATCAATCTACCAAAGCTTGAATGCTCAAGACAAAGAATCATGGTGCATTGAGAATCAGCAACTACAAGACAACAACACCGAAGATTTGTTAAAGCCTCGTACGTTTTTGGCGCCAAGAATCGTTCCCAGCTTTAGTGCTTATTGCAGCTTTTTGGTTCAAAAGGACAAGGATTCCTATCAAGCGCTGCTAGAGAGATTACCCGTGGCAAACTTTGCATCCAAAGTACCACCAATCAACGACCAGTCATGGAGCTATGAACCCTGTGTATGGATATTTTTTGGTCGCAATCCAATAAACACTACTAGCAACAACAACACGCCAACAGGAGAGCCACTCGAGGGGAGAGGGCTTCACACGGACAGTGTCAGTCATGACGGAACATGGCATTTTCAGCTTTCGGGGCAGAAGGATTGGTTCCTGTCACCTTCCTGTGATTTAGTTCGGCATTGGCAGGAGGAACAGCAACAATCCACAAAAATTCCCCCCAGTTGGGATGAGTCCACCAAACTACATGTACCCTGTCAAGAGGGCGATATTCTCATGGTCAATACCAGGTTGTGGTTTCATCGAACTGTCATTCCGTCCCAACAGAATCCATCTGTCTCGTATGCCAGAGACTTTCGAATGACCACCAAGGACGCTACCGCTAGTAGTGAGGAGGAGGGCTGCGGGGCCATGTCAAACCTGGATGGGCTCTATGCTCGCAGTGAGATTGAAGCAGGAACCATCATCTTCTCCGAAAAGGACATGCCCGATTGTGAATTGCATCGGTCCAAGGATAACCCCAACTGCGAAGTTGTGGAATTGGAAGATGGCACCAGTGCGGTCGTGTCGAGGCGAACTATTGTCTGCGGCGAGTTCTTTTGTGTCGCCGAATCATCGGATGAAGAAGAAGATGTAGAAGGGGAATTCGAGGAAGAAGAATTCGAGGAGGATGAATAGACACTTGAGGCACATTGGGCTACTTGCATGGGATCAAAGCCAAGAAGTCGAAATGAGGATTTTGTGATTTCTAAACAACTAATAATCTTCTTCATCAAAACCGTTGCGTTGCACAGCTGAAAGACCACCAATTTGCTAGCGATAGCTATGGAAAGCGCTTCTGCGGGAACGATACTGTACGGTAGAGAGGCAACAACATCCACAACGTAGCTGAGTTAAGTACACTCTAGCTATACTTTTTATTGCTACCGTACCGGGGATTGCTCTATTTGGTTGATGCTGCTACTCTCCAAAAATGAAATAATAATGGGTACTCCAGTACAGTCTTTGCTTTTCTAGCTCAGCAGTATCATTGTACGCTCACCGAATTTTCATGAATCACGCTGATGCTCAAGTCGCTGAACATTGGCGACACATCGTCAACAACCTTGAACAGACGAGGAAGATTGCATGGCTTGCTCTCCATAACGTCCAAACCTGCGTCCTTGAATTTCAGTAGCTCGCTTCGTTCAAAGTCGTCAACATATGCGGCTGTCAAGGCACAGATCGGTTGTCTGGCACCAGGTCGGAATTTATCCTCCCATTGACGAAGTTTCTTTGTCGCTTCAAATCCGTTCATCACTGGCATGTCAATGTCCATGAAAGCAATGTCGTAAATGGACTTTTTCAGCTTCTCAACTCCTTCGGCGCCATCGGCTGCAGTGTCAACAATAAAGTTTGCCTTTTCAAATGCCCGAGATACAAGCTTCCTTGTCACATTGCTGTCGTCCACAATCAAAACCTTTCGCTTCAAGCCGCCGTGTCTCCATCCGTCAAGACCGCTATTCATGCAATGGTAACGAAGTTGTCTGAGAATCGTCAGGGATGCTTCTGCATACTGCGTCAAAATGACTTCCTGCTGATCAGGATCTTCCTCCAGCTCAATCATCTCTGCCGCTGTTGCCTTCAGCTCTTCAAGTTTGGCTTTGAACATTGGGAACATGGTTATTCTTGGTTTCTTCGCATTGTGACGCCGCCCTCGAATGGAACCATGAGAATTAAAGCTTCGCTCAGAACCGCTGGTGCCATCTTGATTGCTGTCGGACATGATAGACGAGGCACTCATCGATCCCATCGAGCCCATGCTGTCGCGAGACTTCATTCGAGACGATCCTCCTCCTCGTCTAGCATAGTCAGCTGATTCCTTTGATGCGTCCAAATCATTTTCGTCTTCATCGTCTACAGTCCTAATGACCGGCATTTTCTCAGAGAAATCTCCCTTGAGCATGCCCCATGAACTGGCAGGCCTGACACAGCCCGCTTCATGTAGATCCAACCCAACAGAACCCATGATGCAACCCTCGAAGACAGGGATTTCGTCGCGAATTTCATGGGCGACATCGCTATCCAAGGCTGCCAGAAGATCTCCTCGAAGCTTCAGATTAACACCATCCTTATCGCCGTCCCCAGTCTCAACATCGTAGAAGTACTTTTGAAGCGATGAGAGCTCGTCCTCGTCGAACGGAATCCGACTCAGCCAACCAAGAAGACGCAGGTACGCGTTTTGAGAAGGTGCACCCTGAGCTTCGTTCATGCTCGAGACATAATCCGGTGACAGGAAATCGTTTGAATCGGCATTGGGCATACCAGCAGGAGTGGAACCTTTCATCTTTGCAGCGCGGTTGCTCTCCATCCAATGCAAGATTGTTTTCATTTGCTCGTCCTTCCTTATCCTAAAGCATTCTTCGTTACTCAGGCTTTGAGCGTACTCCTCCAGAGCACCAATTTCAACCATCGGAGGACCGACAGCGAATCCATTCAGACGCTTCATCGGAACCCATCTGTTGGAGATGACGCCAGCAACAATGTGACACTGAGCAGCTTGGCCAAGGCAGCAATCGTCAAGATCCAGTTCTTCTAATCGAGGGTGCTGGGCTAGAGTGAACGCCAGAGCAACGGCACCTGATATCTTCAACACATTCCCGGAAAGCTCGAGGTAGGTTATTGATTCGCAGGCTACGAGACTCCTCATCAAACTTCCGATGCCCCGACTTCCGATCTGGTTGAACCCCAAGTTCAATCGAGCAAGACTCTTCATGCTCTGAAGGGAGGCGGCCACAAGCTGACAACCCTGATCTCCAATCGAGTTTTTATCTAACGAAAGGCTGACCAAGTTGTGCTGCAGAAGCTTGTTCATCATTGTCTCGATTCCGGTCCCGGTAATTTCATTCAGTGACAGTTTCAACTCCACAAAGTTTGACTTCGTCCTCTTTGCAATGGCGCGAGTGAGCTTGTTACATCCGTCGTCTCCCAGGTTGTTGTTTGACAAATCGAGTCTGTCGAGATGAGGCATGACAGCTTGGGGCGCCGAAACACCGGGTCTCTTGGACTTGGAGCCGGACGCTTTGGCTCCCTGCAAGAAATCAACCAGGACGCTCGTTCCGTCCGTTTCCAGCTTGTTCGACGACAAGTTTAGTTCTCGGATCGGGCAGAGCGGACCAAGGCGATGAAGGAGTTGATTCATGGCTTCTGGGGTTATGGACGTCGAGCTAAGATGCAACAATTCTAGACCCTGCCCTTTTCCGACGTTGCTGACAGGAGCTTCACCGCCGTCTTCACTCTTTGACTTCTTGGATCCACTCGGAGAATCAAAGTCGTCGTCTTCGTCAGAATCAGAATCATCTAATTCGTCGTCTGTTTCGTTTCCACCCTTATTTTGATTCTTGCTGTAGGTTCGCCTCCGCACTCGAGGTCTGCTCGTTACTGGGGAGAGGGCCATGCCTATCTCGGTGGCCGACCTACTTGAAATGTAATTCCCTGAGAGCAGGAGCCCCTTCAGCGGCCGTACTCCCTTTCGTTTCCTCTTCTGTATTGCTTTGGCCAGGGATATGAAACCCTTTTCATCGATGCCACAGAAACTCACATCAATAGTCTTCAGCGCTGATTGTTCCGCATAGAGGACTTCAGCAAGCAGCTCGATGCCTCTGTTGCCAATGTACGTGTACGACAAATTGATCACTGATATGGGTGGCGGAGATGGAAAATTCGACGGAATCTGACCATCGTTGAGTAATGCATCAAGCCGACTCACCGGCTTTTTAGAGCTGTCTCTCTTTCTCTGAGAAGGAACATCGACAGCACATCGATCAAGAGCTTCTTCAATAGGTTCACCTTTTCGTACCGCTGACAAAACCAGTGGACACACGTCGTCTACGGACACTTTGCCACTCAAAACAAGGGCAATCATCTTGACTTCCGACTTAGTCAAATATGAGAGTCCCAAATCCAACCGCACTCCTTCTCTTACAGCTTCCATCATGGAGAAAGGGTCAAATGATTCCTTCTTCCCATCAGACTTTCCTCCTCGTTTGTCACTGCCGGGATTAAGTTGCTGAGCAATCTTCTCAATCATCTCTTGCTCCAGCTTTGTTGGAGGGGCACCCCCGTTTCCCGTGAAATGTTCTAGAAGTTCCTTGGTGTCGATACCTTCCGCCAGTTCCCTGTTTCGTCGATCTCCATGATGGTCTCGGGTACTTTCTTCCATGCACGCCACAGTGGCTTCCCCGGAAGGCGTGGCACCAAGCTTGGCGGCTTCCACGGCTTGCACGACGATTGCCGTTATCCGAGTGAGTCGGTTCAGCTCAAACGCCATGGCTTCATCTTCCACCTTGGATTCGTGCAATATTATGCCCGGGACAGGTTGGGACACGTACGACACCGCCTTGGATTCGAGCCACAGCCAGTCGCCTTCGGCAGTTCTACGACGAAGAAAAGCCAGAACATCGCCTACTCCCTTGTCCCAGAAGTTGGATTTCACACACAACAGACCCGGTAGATCTTCGTCATAAACATCGTCGTACCTGAAGCACAGCAACCGTCGTTAGCAGCATGACTCTCAAGAGGAAGAAGATACGAATCCGACAACAATGCACAAGTTCCGGACTTACGCGGATGACATCAACAGTGAATCAGGCGGAAAACCAGTCGCCATCTTGGTTGCTTCTAGAATCGTTCCTGTATTGAAAGATTAAACAAGGCACAGGGTTAGAAACGACATGCACTACATGGAAATGCTTTCGCTAGCACCACTGATGGGAGATTCACTTGTCAAAAGCCGATACACAAAATCTCGACAATCCTCCCCGACATATTGCGGCACTACACGAAATTTTTCCCTACTACCACTGCGATGAGATGAACACAGAACCGTGCCAACTAGACCAAACAATTCCAATCTCTTCCACCCAACTTCCACAATGAACCTGATTCATTCAATGGATTCAATTCAATTCAGCTGCAGTGACACGTACCATTCTGAGCCACTGTCAGGTAGTGCTCATCGGGTCTATTACTGACTGCCGCCGCTGCTAATTGTTGCTCTTGTTCCTGTTGTGCCAGCATATGTAGGAGAGCTTGCTGTACCTCCGGCGAAACTCCTGCTCGTCCACTCAGGAGCTCTTCCAGCACCTCCATGTCCATTTGTCCGGCTTGCAGTTGCATCTCAATCGCCTGTAGGAGGCGAAGATCCTCCTGGTCCATCATGTGCTGATCCTGTTGATCCTGCATCTCCAACTCTGCCGCATGCATCGCTGCAGCATGCATAGCTGCCGCATCCATTTGTGAATCGTCGCCTCCCAGGTCATCGTAGTGGGAGCTATCGTCGTAGTGCTCGGACATTTGGGCCTGTTCCTGCTCTTCTCTCTCCAGAGCTTCCTTCAGCGCGGCCTCCGCCGCAGCTTGCGCCGCGGCCATCATCTTGACGAGTTATTTGGTTGGGTGATTGGACTGGACGAACAAGGAAGTGGAATGAATCCAGCTAGTAGAGATGACCCGAGTATTGGGGGCCAAACAATAACAGAGGTATCTTCGGTGTGGTAGCTGTTTTGGTCGGTAGGAGTGCTAAGAATGCCAGCAGCCAGCCCTAGCTAGAGAAAGATAACAATCCTGGATAACCAGCCACTTCTTCAACTAATGTACCTCCCCTATGCTAGAGAGATCAGAATCTGTCTCTAGTAGTAGGTTAACGCCGTCGACGACAAAAGAGGTAACAACCTTGGCCTGAAACCAGAGCCTTTTCTTCTGCTGTTGGTGTTGGTTATCGATGCCTCCAAGCTGCGGTCATCACTGACCCTTTTTCCTATCACACAAAAGCAGTACAATTTTACCGTACAAGGGGCAGTACAACAGCAAATGAGTGGTTATGGGTGTAAGAACACAATACGATATTCCATGTTAAACTATACTAAACTTAAATTTAGACATCCGTGATGTACAGGCACCAGGTGTACCGGTACCGGTGTAGCTAATAGAAAATAGAAATAACGAAGGACAATGTTAGCATAACTATACCAGCACAACAGATCCGCTGAACACAGTGATCAGATTCCTAGACTAGACTACCAGTAAAGCAAGAACTCTTTCAAAATGGAGCTCGTCAAGGTGTAGGACTTGTCAAAGTCTTCAAGCGACAACAATCTCTTGGATTATCTCTCCTCTCCCGTAAACAAATCCATGGGACCTGGAACCACCAACCCAAGTCTCACAGGTTAATTTAGTCTAATCTAGCAATCTTGAGCCTCAAGAATAGGAAAGGATCCATCCGCCCAAGATTGCCCTCGCGCTCGCTGGTGAGCTCTACATACATCATGAGCTACGATAGGTCTAGTCAGCTTCCGGTAGATTGATTGGCTCCTTATTTCTGGTCTAAAACCTTGAGAGGTAAAACATGTTGAAATGTGATTTCAACGAGAACCAAAAGATTTAACATCAAAGATGTCGCACCGCTATTGTTGGTCCCAGCACACGTCCACACGCTGATGAAGCGGCCACTGTACAACATACATGATGGTCAACGAGCAGGAGGAGGCAGATACGGTGCGGACCGCTAACTAGCTTCGGCATGCACTCAGATCGATCCATGGTGATTCCATTCGGCATCTATTGATCTCGCCCGATACTACGGCAACAATCAGCCTTCACTACAGAAACAGAAAAGGAGATTCCATGTCTTCTAGCAAGACGAGCTGTAAGACTTGGGTAATGGCTGACGTCTGCATCATGTACCGTAAAGATTGCAGGGGTGGATTATGCTTCTTTAATGGTGTGATTGCCTTTCTAGCTAGGTCTTGGCATGATCAAGTATGATGATGCAGATTGTCGTGTTAATAAACCTTTTAGCTTTGTTGACTGACTGTGCAAAACCACGGTCTTGCTTCCAAGGCTCAAGCTAACCACGGATACGGATAGACACAGTTTCAGGAACCAAGAATTGCCAATATATCAATTCAGAATTCGAGAGATCCAATCACAACCATCAGCTCTACAAAATTAGGCATTGCGAATTGAGGGCTTCCCGCTCTTCGTCGGAGGGTGCAGGCCAGCTATCTGGATCTTCATTCCACTTGTCAAGGAAACCACACTTTGGATACTTTGCAGCGTAGTAGTCCACCTTTTCAATGGAAGGAGAGCGAAACATTTTTTTAAGGACGGCAACCAAAGATGTGAGCTGATTATGAGGTTGTTTTTGGTCAACTTTGCAATGCTGTTCTGGACGATTCGATTCAATTTTGACTCACCCACTTTTCCGCCCCTTCCTTCCAAGCCGGATCATATTTGATGTATTTATCAAGCCACTTATCACCCATCTGGCCTGCGCCCAGTGTGAGGGTGATATCATGGCCCGCAAACTCAGAATAGGATCCATCCGGTCCGTACTTCTTCACGGCAGAAGTAACATCGTATACCACACCAAACAAACACATTAAACGTCGATCAGGGTTGTTGCAGTTATAAGAATTCAGAGTTTCGAGACTGATGGTACCCAACTGTTCTACTTCTGCAAGCTCTTCCTTTGGACCGTCTCCCATCAGACTGGAAGGATCAGGCATTGATCCTTTGCTTCGGTCTTCTGGCCCGACTTTCGCTGCTTCATCTTTTGGCGTTTCAGTTTCTCCTGCCTTGGCGCCTTCCTCCTTGGGTTCCTCAACCTTTGGCTCTTCTTCTTTAGCTTCTGCCTCTGCCATCGTGTCGATTTGTTCTACTCTGTGCGATTGTGATGGCCTCCTCGATAACTTGTGACAAGGTTCTTTGGTCTTTGGTTCTTTGGGATCGAAAGTGAGATGAGAACAGTAACTTCGATGACCCGGAATCACAGATTCGATTCGAATCGAATCTATTCGAATGGAATGATACAATCGATTCGATTGGCGTTTTCTCCACAATTCTCATTTTCCCCGATTCGATTCTCACAATTTCAAATTCTCAATTTCTTGATTTCTCACAATTCCAATTTCCCCATTTCTCACAATTCCAAATTGTTTGGGTTTCTCACAATTCAAATTTTTCAGCTTTCTCCCAATTCAAATTTTCCAATTTCTCACAATTCAAATGTTTCAGGTTTCTCACAATTCAAATTTTCCCGATTTCTCACAATTCAAATTTTCCTGATTTCACACAATTCAAATTTTTCAGGTTTCTCACAATTCAAATTTTCCTGATTTCTCACAATTCAAATTTTTCAGGTTTCTCACAATTCAAATTTTTCAGGTTTCTCACAATTCAAATTTTTCAGGTTTCTCACAATTCAAATTTTCCCGATTTCTCACAATTCAAATTTTTCAGGTTCTCACAATTCCAATTTTCTTGATTTCTCAGGTTTCTCACAATTCAAATTTTCCTGATTTCTCACAATTCTTATTTTTCAGGTTTCTCACAATTCCAATTGTTTAGGTTTCTCACAATTTCATCCATTCCTCACAAATTTTGCTACGATGCGGGAGGGGTGCGTCAGGTGCCAGTATGAATGGCGAAATGGGTAAGGTACAAAGGTACAGTACAAGATTTCTAATAATGTCGCCTCCTGGTTGTCGGGTGGGTTTACTTGTAGGTTTGTTAGGGTCAGTCATTGTGGTCGCCAGGGAGCAATGCTCCAAAAAGGCAACGTCAACCTTTTTGCGGAGCATTTTGCCTTCGTACTTTCTGCAACACTGGTACGGTACCTATATTTCCAGACCACGCAATATGCGCCCCAGTGCCGATATGGCATCCACCATCATGATGACGACACCACGTTGCGGCAACAAATCATTGCTGGTGCCAGTGCTGTCCCGAAACAAACTAGATGTGAAGTGGGAAGACTATCCGTGGGGCTAAGAGCAAAGTCTGCAAGGCAGGTCGATTTCGTTGTTTTTTTGTGTGTGGGTGGAATCACTTAGTTGGACTTGGTGAGCTTACGTTCGTACCGGTAGGCACTTTGATGAAGCACTTTCGACCATTCTGTATGTAGTGCTACCAGCTCTTTTAATTAAAAGCACGCAATCAACATTCTGATTTCTATTCAAACTGAAGGTTAGACTATCCTGGCCAGCGGAATGTAGATTGTCGTGTTGCACGGGAAGGAAGATGCATCTCCAGCAAAAACAGTACAGTACTCTATCATTCATTCGAATCGAATCACTCTTCCTGGAGCAAGCCATATGACTATAGATCTTTTCGTGATGCCAATTCATAGGCATCATACGAATCATCCCTGTCCAAAAGACCTCTCATTTCATTTCCAGCGTTGTTGTTGCCCTCTGATGCAGCACCTTGATTGTTATTTCCAACTCCAGCAGCAAGTCGATTGGTGTTGGCCTTGAATTGTTCGGCCATTTGAGATAGTTTGAATTTGGCCGAAGTCCCCATTTCTTTTTTGCATATTGATAATATTGGAAGAGAGAAAAATTGAGAATAGAAACAAATAGAGATTCGCTCGTGATATTTGTCTTCTGCAAACGTACCTGACAATTTTTCCATGATATTTGGCATTGGCATGGGTTGATGTCCTCGGGCCGTAAAACTAGCACGATTTGCCGCTTGCTGTTGTGCTTGCTGTTGTGCTGTTGCAGCTGCTTGATTTCCAGGACGACGCCCGGCCAAATGAGCAAAATCCGGATTTCGTCTCAGCTCTTCGGAAAACAATTGATCCTGCAGCATTCTCGCCAATGCTTCATCGGAATCCATAGTGGCTTGATCCGTACTAGTTTGCACCCGCAGGAAATCATCTGGCAATGTGGTGGGTGTGCCTCGTTTATTGTTGTTGTTGGTAGTAGCGGTGCTAGCAGCAGCAGCAGCAGCAGCTGGAGGAGCCGCTGCCGCATCGGCGGCTGGAGCTGCCGGTTGAGACGCATCCGCAAAACCACGCGTTCCTTGTGTGGACAGCTGACGAGCCAATTCTTCATCCAACGACGTATTCGTGGCATTATTGCTTCCGTTCTTGAGCTTGTCGAGTAGAGCCTGCGGATCCCCTCCTCCATGGCCAAGAAGGCATTCCACTGTGTTTTCCATGTGTCTTTTTTAGTTCCAAAAAAGAAAGAGCCACTGTCGTCAGCCTTCTTCTTCTTTTCACAGAGACACACGACGAACATTACAAGATGTCTCTTCTCGTTCGTTCGTTTCTGCCAAACGCAACACATGACAGGGAAACCAAACCAAACAAAACAAGAGCAACTGAAGGAACTTACCCTTGATAGTGACGCAACACAGTGTCCAAGGAGTCTCGTGTCCATGGATCACCGAACATGGCCTGCAAAGTGGACAACGCTTCTTCGTACGAAATCGACATGGTGAAGTGTTTTGCTTGGGCTCAAGCAATCAATAAACAGTTAGTATTAGTTGTGAGGGTAATCAAGAATTCAATCAGTCGATCAATAGGTAAATCAATCAACAAAGGTGCCAGCACTGTCTCCTTCCGAATTGTTGAACGAATGATAAATCGAATCTGACTCTTGCTTCGGTGTTGATCGAGTTGATGCGAAAGGATCTTCTTCTCTTCTTCTCTTTGGGTTTCTTTCTGTGTGTCAGCGAGCATTGCCGTTTGTGGCGCGGGGTCGCGAAAAAAAGTTGGAGGGTCATGTGATTGTCATTTTTTCTTATGGGTGTTGCCGCCACTTTTATCAGGAAGCTTTATAGCTGTACAGTACTCATCACGAACTGGCTAGCTAGCTAGATCTAGAATCTGTTCGAGACGTCTCTCATAACTCTGCCAAAGGATTGGATTTGTACCCTGGCTCCAGCGGGAAAAGGGCGAATGCTGGATTCAAAGATGCACAGCAGGGGCAACAAACCGCTTCTCTTGCTACGGTACGGTAAGGAGTGCCAGGGGCTAAAGGTCCGTATGCGTCATAATACGAGTGCCCAGACTGCAGAAAGGCATCATACTATAGTACACACAGCCCTTTCGGGGTTCATGCGTATTAGAACAGGAAAGCAGTCTACCATACCGTACCTTATCGGTACAGTCGTACGGTACCAGTATAACTACCGCACATGATTGATCATTCGGTACTTGGCAACGGGAAGACCAACCACAAGGATCGACTCGACTCAGTTTCGTTGATGCCAGCCCCAAGAACTGCGCAGACCTACCGGTATAATGCATGATGCCTGCATTGGTACCGCCTGATTCGGATCAGACGGGATGAATGTGAGCTCGGAAAGCGTGAAGCCGAAACAATCCACTAGCGTATCAAAGCTTTGCCGGATAGCAATGGTCACGACGGGCAGCCCAAGCCCAAGGTGTAGCTTGACAAGTTCATGGGGCGAGGGTGAAAGACGAGATGCAACAGAGAAATAAGGGTTGGCTGGCGGTTCTATCTGTGTGGCTGATTGTACAATACGGTAGTCTCGCTTGGTGGTATTCTCTTGGTACAGTATTCATTCAAACGAGAGGACTCCGAGAGCATAAAGTAGGAGCAAGTGTGCGTCTAGAGGAATGTACCGCGGATCGGACTCGCACCTCTGCAGTCCTCTCGCTCCTCCTCATTCTTCATTCCTCTTCCAACAGCACCATGACGAGCAATGATAATGGCCACCTACAGATGGTTACTAGAGCTACACAAGTGCATTGCTCATGTTTTCGCTTTTGAGTAGATCAATTAGACCGCTGCGGTCGCACTGGTGCTGTCCGTTCAGCCGTGGCTGTCGCCAAACAGCCTCGTTTAAATAGTAGTCACGAGTAGTAGACTCGTCACTCGTCACTCTGTCCACTACTACAAGATCCCATCGGCTGTGCCACAAAGGCAGCATCCAAGAAGCATCGACAGTACTGTAACTGTGAAAGCAAATAACTCGAATACGCTATGGTAGAAATGGCGGCTTGGCCGCAACCAGCCAGTACTGAACAAATCCTTTCCTCTCTATGGTACTAGTAAGGCACTGATGACGCCACAAATCAGCCATGCAATAAGAGCTCTTTTAAGAGCCACACAAAAAGACCTTTCGACCTACGTCTCCCAAGAAATTACAAGGAAGCTGTTTCGACCTGCGTTTCGGTTGGTTCTGTTTGAGTGTCAACGGTGATACAAGAGACTCATGTCATGAGGGACAGAATGTGTGTGACTTCCTTTGGAGCGCAACGGCCTTGAGAAAACGCAAAAAGGCCCTACAACAGAATTACGCGGAAGCTATGCCCAAAATTTTGGGACACTGCGCTGGTTCGAAACTCACATCGATCACGTGAAACCACATCATGTTTGTGACTTCTCCCTCTGGAGCACAATGGCCTTGAGCAAATCTCCAAGAACTCCACACTGAAGAGATCCAGAACATGCCCAAATCAGAGGACTCCAGAATCAGGCCTGGAAAGCCTAGCAGAAATCCAAAACAGCTCCCATTCAGAGGACGTCAGAACAGAGTCAGGCCCGGAGCAGCACTCCAACAAAGTGGCCCAGCAGAAATGCAAAACATGTCCCAATCAGAGGATGTCAGAACCAGGCCCGGAGCAGCACTCCACCAAAGTGGCACCAGCAGAAATGCAAAACATGTCCCAATCAGAGGATGTCAGAACCAGGCCCGGAGCAGCACTCCACCAAAGTGGCCCAGCAGAAATGCAAAACATGTCCCAATCAGAGGATGTCAGAACCAGGCCCGGAGCAGCACTCCACCAAAGTGGCCCAGCAGAAATGCAAAACATGTCCCATCAGAGGATGTCAGAACCAGGCCAGTGGGCCAGCAGAAATGCAAAACATGTCCCAATCAGAGGATGTCAGAACCAGGCCCGGAGCAGCACTCCACCAAAGTGGCCCAGCAGAAATGCAAAACATGTTCCCAATCAGAGATGTCAGAACCAGGCCCGGAGCAGCACTCCACCAGAGTGGCCCAGCAGAAATGCAAACATCCCATTCAGAGGATGTCAGAACAAGCCGCCGGAGCAGCACTCCACCAGAGTGGCCCAGCAGCAGAAATGCAAACATGTCCCATTCAGAGGATGTAGAACCAGGCCCGGAGCAGCACTCACCAGAGTGGCCCAGAGAGATCCAGAACATGTCCTCCATTATTCGAGGAGTCAAAACCAGGCCGGAGCAGCATCCACCAAAGTGGCCCAGCAGAAATGCAAACATGTCCTATTCAGACGATGTCAGAACCAGGCCTGGAGCAGCACTCCACCAAAGCAGAATTGCAAAACATGTCCCAATCAGCGGATATCTGAACCAGGCCCAGAGCTGCACTCCACCAAAGTGGCCCAGCAGAGATCCAGAACATATCCTAGAATCAGGCCCACATTGAGGAGATCCAGAACAGTTTCCAGTAAGAGAGGGCCTCAGCATCATGCCAGGAGCAGCACTCCTGCTCCAACAAAGTGGTGGTACAGACCACTCTATGATGTACACTGAATAGATCTCGAACAGTCCGAATCAGAAAGGGCATCAGACTCATACCCAGAGCAGCCCTCCAATGAGTGGCTCAGCCATGCAGAATCGTCACTCAACCATCTTGGGGTGGGCCTCACAGACGAACACAAACTCGAAACACCCTCCAGGAGCAGAAAACCTCCTCCACCAAAGGGTCACTCAGCCAACCCCGGCAGGCAACAGATCCTAAATGTGTGAAATTTGAAGAACCCTCCCCCCCACACAAGTGCACCAAGTCCGGCACCAACCGCAAGACCAACCAGCATATCCACAGTAGCAGTGGCCCAGCCAGCATTGATCCAAGGAGCAGACCACACCACCCTGAAGAGATTCAGAACATGTCCCAGTCACTCCACCAAAGTGGCCCAGCAGTGATCCAAGGAGCAGACCACTCCAGCAAATCTCCAAAAAGCAGACACACTCCACACTAAAGAAATCCAAAACATGGCCTGCGGCACTACCACTATCAGGCCCAGAGCAAACCAACTCCACAAATGGAACAGTACCCTAAGAGTGCCTTGGCTCCAACTGGATCAGTGGGGCATCCAGAGTCATGCCCACGATGCTGCCCCCCCCCCAGACGCCTGTCCCAACAAGTCAGAGTCCTCGCACTACGGGTCCCCCAGCACCAGCCAGCAGTCCCTCCACTGAGAATCCGAGCACAGGAATTCCAGTTGACACTGTCGCCCAGTACCAACACACCAACAGCTGAAGCCCCGAGCATGCTTGGAATCCCACAATGGCGGAACCTGTCACTGTGATCCCCACGATGGTCAGTCCAATCACTGACAGTGTTGCGAGTGTCTTCCATAAGCTCAATCTCAGTTGGCTGGTGATCCCAAATCTGCCACCAGCTCTGTACTGGAGACATCCAGGCTGCTGGGAACACCACTTGAATTGCCACAACCCAGCACCAGCCTGAGACTGTGCAAATCTGAGTGGACCTGCTGCAAATTAGCCACTCTGGCAGTTACAGAGTCTTCATCTGGTTCCACCGGCAGGATTTTGGTTTTACACTCCAGCCTCCCCTGGTGTCTCACTGATCCACACTTTGAAACCACCAGTTCCAAATCTATTCAAAGCCCAAGAGCTGATCCACCTCGATGATCAGAACTAGCATCAATGACAGGGTAGACCCTTTGGCCAACCCCTAAGGCTCCCCAGGTGCGACCTCTGATCCAACTATTTTGGGCCCCCACAGTACAGGCAGCTCCAGCACTACGGGCCCGAGCTCCTTGTTGGCTAGCACGGTTGGCCCCAACAAAGCTGTTCCCCGTACAGACAAACCATGTCCTCAAGTACTGCTAGGAGCCCCGGCCCTAGCAGTCCATCCACCGCCAGCCCAAGCGCAGTAAATTCCAGCACCAATTTGGTGGTCCCTGATCTGCCACCAACTCTGTACTAATCACCAGACCCCATCAGATCTCAACCTTCAAAATATGTCTTGATTGATCAGCACTAGCGCCAATGCAAGAGTGGATCCCCTGACCAACCTCTGGGGCTCCCTTGGATCCACAAAATTTTGCTGGTCTCTCTACACTAGCACCATCTACTCTCCCAAAAGCCTGTGCAAGCTGGTCCACCTAAATGATCAGCACGAGCATCAATGACAGGGTACACATCATGTCAAACTCCTGGCAAGTGCACAGAGCACCAACAGCTTTGATACCAAGCACCCTGGGCACAATACCCTTATCAACCAAGATCCCAAGTTCTGATGAATTGGCATTGGGGTTTTTCTCACAAGAGCTCAGCACTGGAGCTATTGGAACCACTGGCATCCGCCCCCAGTTACCAGAAGCAACTTCTATTCCTGGTTGAGTCAGTCCCGTCTGTTCTTCACCGCTCCCACTCTAGTACTGCCATTTTGGTAGCACTTCACCACTCCAGAGCAGCCCTCACAACTGTATGAGTCTACTCTGTCTACCCGGCCTGAGAGATGCACGTGGAACCTTCTATGGCACAGATTGGAACATGGTCCTAACCCTCAGCTGTGTGCAAGTGGTACCATTGGCCCCAATGACACAGCTGTGAGAACTCAGTTACAGGAAACAAAGGGTGAGGTGGGTTGGGATAGAAAAAGTCTCAGCACTGTACTGTGGCTCTATTAGCCATTCTGTAGGTTACATTTTCACCATTGCTCTGGTGCGTTGGAAGAAGGAATGAGTCCTCTTCTTCAAAAGAGGGCTGAGGCTCCACGGAGAGAGCTCAAGCGAACCGTTCCTCTTAGACGCACACTTGCCTCTACTTTGTGCTCTTGGACTATAATGCTGGCGGCAAAGCAACGACAGATTATAGCCAGACTCATAAAGCTAGGTGGGCAAGCTAGCAATGACATTGTAGGAACCTACATGGCTATTGTCTACCCCTGTCTACACTATGGCTAGAGCTACGAGCTGGAGTACTAAGTGGTTTGGGCTCAAGGCTATAGAGCTTTTAGTGCTACTATTGCTTTGGTCCTAACCCTCAGCTGTGTGCAAGTGGTGCCATAGGCCCCAATGACGCAGCTGTGAGAACTCCATGGTGCTCCATGCTCGGAGAGAGAGTTGGATTGGAACGATCCGTGCCATGGAAGGTTCCACGTGCAACTCTCAAGCCGGGTAGACAGAGTAGACTCAGGCAGAGTAAAAAGCTACTCTGGAGTAATGAACTGCTACAAGCTCTGATTGCTGTAGACAGACAGAGCGATAGCAGAGAATTCAGTAGTAGGAAATCTGTTGGATTGCTAAATACAGCTTAAACTACCCTATGCCAATGGGGCACAAGTTTGGAGTAGTGTGGGGCCAGTGATTGCCCGAAAAGGAATATGCTGTGACATCTTGAGAGATAGGCCTGTGGAGAAGGCACTAATCTGCTCATGAATATAGCAAAGAAATGTGTTGGAGCGCCAACGACCTTGAATTGGATGGTGAGTGGATCCACACCATTCAAATGCATGGCCATTGCTCCTCCAGCTCGGAGCGAATGGCTGCTAATATCTCGCTTCGTGTACCCTATTTCTGGAGTATACAATTGCAGCAGGGCAGCAGCTTCCTTGAGGGTTGTGTTGATCTCGGTTGGAGAAACATACTAATGGGACAGATTTCGACTGATATAGTATGTGTAGATTGGTGTGTCAAGACCACCACCATTGCTCATAATGTGATAAATCCGTCGTGCTAGTGCTTTGACTGGGCTGTATCTGGTTCCAGTGCATTCTTGACGGATGAGAGCTCCTTTGACACCGTTCTTTTGGTTGGGGATCGAGATGGTAGCTTCGGTAGCTTGGAGAAGGAGTGGGATTGACGCCGTATGGGGTATACGATGATGGTTGCTATCTTTGAGGATGACATCACCGACACGGAAAGGGATGGTTTGCTTCGTTCCTTGGCTTTTGGGTGGTTTTGTGTACTCGCCCACTCGAAGGAGGAAATAGAAAGCTATGCAGACCAGGTCCGCAATGGCAAGAGCTTTGGCTCTACTCCTGGCAGTCTGCTTTCGGCGTGGGGAGGGGGTAACACGTCGATAGTTTGTGGCTTCATCCAAAATTGTTTCAGTAATGGAAACTGGAACAGCATAGTGAGGCTCAGTGGGTGGGTCTTCTTTGGTGTACCCACGCAGTTGACGCTCTAAGAGCTTTTTGTAGTGTTTTCTGGAGCCATCGATGTGTGTGGGCGGGTTAGGCCAGCCAGTTGGAAGGCGTTGCAATGGCCGCAAGCGTCTTTGACAGAGCCAACTCTGACTCGATGGCCACGACCTGCCCCGCCATGTCGAATTGCTTCAGCATAGGCATGGAGCCATTGGACTGGTCATGGTCGTGCATTGGTCCTTGAACTGTTGCTTGGAGAAATGGGTCCAATCACGTTCTTGGCACCAGCATTCCTGATTCCAAATCGACGCTGGGGCTTGGCAGTCGCATCCACGACGCGTTGGCTGCGGCTTGCGCAGCAGAATGGAAAAGACGCGCTGTTGGAGCTTGTTGTGGAGGCGGAAGTTGAGCCAAGAGGCTCCCTGTGTAAGTGGGAACGAATCATTGAAATGGGCAATAAAGGTGAGATCATCAAGATTGAAATTGCCCTTGACACCAGTGTCCCGAAAAGACCTGCTGGCTAGATCTGCCTGGGGGTTGTCTTCGCCTCTGATTGATAATGGAATCAGAGGAGATGCCTTGTTTTGAAACAGTCGCAGTGCCAGAGCCGGGGCAAGTTGCTGGCCTACCACAGATTTTTTGCTGCTCATTTTGCTTGTCCAGGAAACCGCTGAAGTATTATCACACCATAGAGCTGTATGGGTGTGTGCCATGGGGACAAGTTGCTCCAATAGAAGGTATGCCAGGAGAACCCCTGCCATCTCCAGATCATTGATTGTAAGATAGCCATTTGGTTCATCATGAAATGCATCCACGACTTCTTCAGGCCACTGCACTCGCCAAACCAAAGGGGGGATTTGCTGGTGGCCTGATAGCCAAATCCCTCCAGCGCCATATTTACAGGCGTCACAAAAGCCTATGTAGGCAGGGAAATTTGGGACCAATTGGCGGCAGTCAATGGGCTCGTCCACCATGGCTCTGAGGGCTTGTTGGCAGTCCAGGAGAGCCTGATGTTGGGGGGACTGTGGATGGATGTGCACTTTGCCACCTGGGTTTGCACTTTTCAGGCAGTGGTACAATGGAGTGATGAATGCTTGTTTGGTTGGAAAGCCAAGGGTAGCATGCTGTAGTTTTCCAACAATGGACTGAAACTCTGTAGTGGCACATGACTTGTGGCGGATGAGATTTCGGATCGTACGGAGCATTTTCTCAATCTTTGGAGTAGGAAGTTGCATGGTACGTTTCACTCCATCAAAAATCCATCCAAGGATTTCCTTCAGCACATCCCACACACCTTCGCGATCAACAATGAGCTTCTTTTGTGAGACAGGGTTCTCCCCAGCATGTCCAGTGATATCAGGGGTTGGAAAGAGCTCATGGACGGCATGCAATAGGGCTCGGGAGTGATGTCGCACCATAGCCTCATCAGTGCTTTGTAGGAGGGCACAGTAGTCGTCCACATACACTTCAAAAAGGTAGAAGAGTTTGTGTAGACGTCGGTCAAAGGTTTCTTTTGACCAGTGTTGGGGTGAACCAAGACGGTGGAGAATGCTTGTGTCGACCATCTTATCTTCCAAAGGATGAGCTGGGAGGGATGGGATAACTCGAAGCCGTTCTGCAACATCCCTGCCTGTCTCTGTAGCGGCGCAGAAGAATGGAGGGCTTGAGATCCAGCCCATTTGCAATGCAGCTGGAACAACAATCATGATTTCATCCGATGGATCAGCTGGTGGTAATGTATAGCAGAAGGTCTCTTCATGTGCCTCTGGCACACACATCCTCCAAAACCCATCCTTGATATCTAGCTTGCAAAAGAGCAGTGGACCATCTTCTTCTGGAGCCGAGGCGACATGGTAGATGATCCGTGGCAGAGTTGCTCCCAGCTGAGTCATTGCTTTGAGGGGAGCAACAGATGGGTCTGTGAGAGTGTTGACAGAGTCCCGATATGTTTGTCCTCGGCGCCCTTGGCCTTTCTGGGATAGGTCAAGAATAAGCCGGTAGAGACGGGACTTGTGGGGGATGGCAGCCAGGCAGGGGACTGATTTTGGTATGAGCTTTCAAACCATCTTGGATCTGTTGGCGAAGGATTTTCCAGGGGACGAGCTTGGCAAAACCCTGTTCAACCTTTTCCAAAGCTTCAGCTCTCACTGCAGCTGCGGCTTCCGGGGCTCTGGCAGATGGGTGTGCACCATACTGAACTGCTTCATCTAACTGTTCCAATGACCAGTTTTCCTCAAGGGCAACTGGACAACCTTCCATTGCATACTGTTTCAGGAGAGGGCCAGCAGGGTGTGACTGTGCGATCTGGCCAGGACACATGAGACCTCTTTTTGGAACCTGATGTTGGGACTTACTCTGTTGATCTGTTAGGTGCTGTAGGATTTGTTTGTCTGAAAGTGGGATGCCTCCAACTGGTGAACTAATTGACTTCGGAATCTGATTATTGTGAAGCCGTTGCTTGTTCTTCTTTTCTTCAAGGGCAGCACGAAGCAACTGACTGGTCTTGGCTTTGGGTGGGTTGACTGGTGCTTTTGTGTGGCTGCTGTTGGCGTGGAGGTTTGGCTTGGCCACAGATGGAGTTAGTTTGGGTGGGTTCCATGTCTGCAGTGGCTTGGGAAGTGGAGCAGATTTGAGAGGGGGAAGTCCTGGTGGCCTTGCCTGATGGGCCGTGTGGACTCGGACTGTTGTTGGAGGTTTTTGAGTTTGGGACTGTGGTCCAAATTTGGATGCTTTGGACTTCTGAGCATTGGATTTTTGTGTGGGTAGAAACTGACTGGTTGTATGAGAAGAATGTGTGGTAGTGGTGATAGAGATCATTGGTGAACATACTGTGTGTTGACTGACAGAGAGGGCTTTTGTAGTGTGCTTTGTGCTAATGAAAGGGGGGTGATTGATGGTGCGAAGAGTGGTTGTGGTACTAGTGTCTAACTGAGAGAGTCACAACTTGTTGGCCCCTTGTGTCAGAGTTGCCACCACCTTTTTGACTTTCTCTGGGTCAGGGACAGTATCCGGGTGTTGCCTAGAGCAGTGAGGAAAAACACACCGGCCAGCAATAATCCACCTGAGACATGTGTTCATAGGGAGATCCAAGGTCTTCAAGGTTTGGGGTGGAGTTGATCCTCCATTTTGAAGCAACACACTTAGCCCTTTCTTAGACTTTTCCTCGGGTAGCTGGGCAAAGAATTCTTGAAAACCACTTGCTTGACGTGGGTTTGGTCCTGCGCCAGTTGGTTCTTTGCGTTTCTTGCTATTGTTGTTCTGACCTCGAGCTCTTTCTCGATCAAGCTCTCGTCGAAGGCGACGAATCTCAGCATCGTTTTGGGATGTAAAACCCCGGGAACTGCCGACCCCAGTTGCAGTGGAAGCTGAGTGCTCCTGTGTTGGGGTGGGTTTCAATGCCTTTGGAAGAGCATCAGGGGGGTAACAGGGATTACTCTGCAAGAGAGTGAATGCCTGCTGTGGCACTTGGGATGGAAGCATTGGATAGCATGGTTCTGTTTCTTGTCCATCATCGTCAACAAAATCATCAAGTTGATAGGTTCTGGAGAACTCCTCTCGTTCAATTAAGACCAATGTGTAGATGACTTCGCCGGCTTTCTGGTTGATCCACTGAGGGTTGGCTGCTAGCCCAGGTTGCCACTCTTCGAGTGCCTGTGCCAGCTGTCGAGCATAGGCATGTAACATTGATCTGGATGCAAATTCAGCTGTGAAGAAAGCAACTCGTTCAATGAACGCCAATAGTCCTGCAATGGTTTTGGGTACTGGAGGCACCTCCCAGTCCGCTTGGCAGTTGCTTGATTGTTTGACAAATTCATTTGGCTGCCAAATGCAATGAAGTTGCTGTCCAAGTGATGAGCTTCCGCGATGGCTTCCTCAGATAGAGCAAGTTGGCCTCCCACGAGGCCACACCACCAGGTTACATCATTTTGGGGAGACGTCAAAATTGCGTCATACATATGCTGTTGAAATGTAGCACTGTATGCAAATTTGGATAAAAGGTTTTTGGGTGGGCCTCGCGTAAGTTTCGTACCAGGTTGGTAAACCATAGAGCACGATCATGTTTGCAAAGGGCCAATAAATTCACCCAGAAACCGTCAATGTGATTCCATGTGGGACTGCGAGTCCAGCCACGGAGACATGTCAGTTTGGCCAAAGTAACAGTTGCAGGAACTTTGGTAAATGGCTCTGGCAAATCCTCCACCATATTTGAGTCACCCCTATCAGTCGGTGGATGATCAAAGAGATTGCGCCTCGAATCTGCACCAGTTGTGGTGATGGCAGAGGACTGCTGCTGCTGCTGCTGTTGTGCCGGTGGTGCACGACTGTGCCCTTGGATGGAGTGCTGCTCCTGGGCCTGGCGGGGTTCTTCTGAGGAGTGATGCTGCTCCTGACCCAAAGTTGATTCCCTTCTGGTGGAGTGTGACTGCTCCTGGGACTGTTTGTTGGAGGAGGGTTGCTCCTTATTGCTGGCTGGGTCATCATTGAGAAGACTCACGGTGGGCTGAAAGGTTGCTTGCATTGCTTTGAGATGGGCAGCAATGAAGGGTTCCTCTAGCTTGACTTTGATTTCTGCTGCAATAATGGCGGCCTGACACTGCAGTGGTTCATTGGAGTCTTTGCTAGCCAAGCACCGAATGGTGTTTTGGATGTTGGTTTTCACCAGACGACTGCTGTCACAGGCCACGGCATACTCCTTGAGACAAGCAATCAACTGGGAAGGTGTCCAGCTTTTGCTGATATCCATAGGATACAGACCATTGGCAACTTTTGCACACCAATCTCGACCAATGATGGGGAGAAAAGGGAATGCACCAACGGTCTTGGCAGTTTCATCATCCGTGGCAGCGAAACCTTCTGTGAGCTTGCAGCAAGCATCCCAAGAAGCAAGCTGTTTGGTTTTCAAACCAAAGAGATCAGCAGGGTCAGCTGTAAGCGTGAGCAAGTCCCGTCCAACCTCGCTCTCAAATCCAGTAAACAAAATGGGTTTGCCATGATGCTCTTTGATCTGAGCGTTGTCACTATCCTTCCAGTTATCAGGGGCAAAGGTGAAGGAGTGAGTGAGGTGATACTTTTCGCCAAAAGCATGTAGGATGCAGAACTGCTCTGACTTCTTGGGGTTTTGCTTGTATTCCTCATGGAGTTTGTGGATAGTATCTGCCAAATTGGCAGGATCCTCCATAGCAACCGAGTAGAACAACTGAAGAAGTTCAGCAATCTCGGTTGGTGGCTTAGGCTGGTAGACTTGGATATGTTTCATCATGTATCGCTGCTCAGGCTCCTTGGACATGGTGCTGGTTTTATCGAGACCACTGGCCTTTTTGAACTTCTCCATCATGGTCTTGTGGGAGCTGACCCTCATAGAGGACTTGCTGGACTGGGTACCTTTGGAGGCAGTGGATCCACTGCGCAACATCATCTGAGACTGTGTTATGATGGTGAACAAAAAGGGTAGGGGAAAGAAGCTGTGCTTGGTGGCAAGGTTGGTAGATGATGAAAGTGCTTGGAGCAGCAAAGGTTGGCAGGTGAACTTTCTACTCAGTTCTGATGGACTGAGGCAGAAACTTGTTTTTCAACTGAGGGAAAACAAATTTCTGAGCACAACTGGGAGAGGAATGAAAGTTGTTTCTGCCTAGTCCAAGCTCAAGTTTCCTTTGGGAGGTCTTGGTTGAAGTTGGTCTTGCTGGGTTAGCCTGACAATGACTGCTTTTGGGTGGATTTGGCAAGCAAGATCAAACCAGGAGCAAGTACATAAGAACTGATGGGACATTCAGACCTGCAAGGTGGGATGGAACATGTGGTGTTCTGTGACAGCTGGGGATACCAAGACTTGCAAGATGGTATGGAACCTGATGTGTTCTGTGACAGCTGGGGCATCTGGAAAGAAGCCTTCTTTGACAGCTGGTTCCTCAGATGGAAAACTGGCTGGGAGATGTGGGAAACTTGATAGAGCTTGTGGGAGCCACTGCGAATGGTTCGAAGTGGTGAAACTGTTGGGACTGGGCTGGGGGTGGAACAGGTGATGCTGGCTGTAACCACGGCACTGGCTGGTTTGCAGTAGTAGAAGTTCGCTGCAAAAATTTTGGCATAGCTTCCGCGTAAATCTGTTGTGGGGCCTTTATGCATTTTCTCAAGGCCGTTGCACTCCACAGATAGTCACAGTCGTTCTGTCCCTCCCCGGAAAAGGGAGTCTCTTGGAGTACAGGACCGTCCGACGGTTTTCGCTCAGGTTTTAAAAAAACTCAAAATTTTGCAGTTGAAACATTCCCTTAAACATTCCCTTAAAACATTCCCTTAAATCCTTAACATTCCCTTAACATTCCCTTAAATCAACATTCCCTTAACAACATTCCGTTAACGCTTCGAAACATTCCTCTAAGCCTTCATGTAAACCCCATAGAACATTCCCTTAAAAAAAAGAACATTCTCTTAAATAAACATTCCCTTAAAACATTCCCTTAAATCCTCAACATTCCCTTAACATTCCCTTAAAGCTTCAACATTCCCTTAACATTCCCTTAACCAGAACCACCATTTGAGCAGTTTTTAAACCTGAGCAAAAACCGTCGGACAGTCCAGTCCACCCAGGATCAACTGTTGGTCACTAAAGGTTTTAGCATGCGGTGCTCTTGCTCTCCCTAGAGCAACAGATACCTCTTGATATCACTGTGGAGTGGTGGGTAGATCAGCCTTGGAATCATGATTCATGGTAATGCATGGGTGGTAGTAGTAGTACATGCTTGCGTCGGTAGTAGTAGTACACATGTACAGTCAGTTAGAGCACCTTTTTTCTTCTTTTTCGGTGAGGTTGCTCGTATTCGAGAAATACTACGATTGGTCTGTGCATGATTGTATTCACTTCATTCTCTCAGCCAGCATTCATGGAGTGCATGGTCTACTTTGTGCTTGCGACTTCACGAAGATGACGATAGTGGACAGGGGTGTCTACTATACTACTTTTGCAACAAAGCCACTATTCAAACCTGATCTGGTCCAAACGGGCATTACCACTGCGACCGCAGCGGTCTAGTTGGTCTATAGAAAAAGTCTCAGCACTGTACTGTGGCTCTATTAGCCATTCTGTAGGTTACATTTCCACCATTGCTCTTCATGGTGCTGTTGGAAGAAGGAAAAAGTCTCAGCACTGTACTGTGGCTCTATTAGCCATTCTGTAGGTTACATTTCCACCATTGCTCTGGTGCGTTGGAAGAAGGAATGAGTCCTCTTCAAGAGGAGAGAGGCTCTCGTTCCTTTTTCTTTCTTTAGACGCACACTTGCCTCTACTTTATGCTCTCGGAGCGTTTTCAGTTTTTGGTGTGCAGAATTTATTTTTATTCACGACCACTTTCTAAAAGTATTAAGGGGGTTTTAGAGAAGGGAAATTATCTGCGGAAGCCAGCCGGGGCCAGGCGTAAACAAAGAACAGTCGAAATTCAGGACTAGGTTCTGTGGGATCAGGGGCAAGAAATTGAGGACCATTACGGGGGGCAAAGGGTTTGGCTTTGCGGGATCCACGGAGACATAAATGGGTAGCTTTCACAAGGGCAATTGAGATACGGGTCTGCATGAAGAACATCATTTCAGAGTAGGAAAATTGAGTTTTGGAGGCAGTAGCAGAAGCAAGGCGTTGTAAGAGAGTCTTGGCTTGAGGGGCAAGCATGCCATCCACTGAAACAACATAGGGGTGGAAGGAAGCGCGATTGGAGTCGCACACTTCTTTATATTTGGAAATTTTGTCGCGTTCTTGTTGAGTTAACACGTTGATGGGATCTTTATTTCGGTAAGAGGCACAGTCCAGATCAGTGACACGTACGTCGTAGAACCATACTATTAATAGTAGACCTACACTAATGATGAGTGTCGCTGATCAATGGCTCGATCGATCGCTGCCTTAGAACTCTAAAAGAATTCAATGGACGTTGAACTGCCGCTTCGCACGGTAACAACCATGCAGCTTGACCCCATGCATGGAGCACCGCTAATTGACTGGCTTGTTCCCGCTGTTCTAAATGAATGATTCAATCAACGCTAAAAAACTCGCAAACACATAGCACGAGCTACCGTCGAAAGTTTTCTCATTCTCCGCTGAATAGTTTTCTATTCTTGTCCATCTGTTTTAATTTTTTGAAAATTTTGTCAACCATGTCAACCATGTTGTGGATTTTCAATATCCTGCTGTGTATCATTCTGGCAATGCTTGTCACATCAGCCGATGGTACTGATGGTACAGATGGTACCAGTGAACCCCAAAAGTATGCACTCCACATGATTGACATGAATGAGGAGCATCGCCGGTTGGTTCCCATCAGTGGATATGTCACATATGGAGGAAATCTCGTCGGGGATACCGAGAATGGAAAGTTTGGATTGTCTGTGGCCATGGACGAGACAGGGACAACAATAGTGGTCTATGAAGAAGGTACTGGCATTGTTCGAGTCTACGAGAATGCTGCCAATGGATGGACTCCAAAAGGTCAAGTCTTGACAGGTTTTCCTATTCGTCCTGGCAATGTTGGTCGTACAGTTGCAATATCGAGTGATGCTAGCATTGTTGCTGTCAGCTCTCGTACCGGTATCGCGGAAGTTGTTGAGGTGCTCCACTACAACACAAGCACAGAGATGTGGTCTCAAAGAGGCAGTACAATTCAAGGTACTGAGTTGGATGGATCGCCAATTTATTCCTTTGGTTTTTCCATTTCTCTGTCAGCAGATGGAAACAAAATTGCAATTGGGGCTCCGTATTATCGTAGCCCAAACGAATTCAACAACCTTGGCTTTGCAACAACCTACTTCTGGAACAGCACTGACTGGGAGCGTCAGACATATCGTGATAACGACGTCAACTTAGCCATTGTTTCTGGACTCTATGGAGACATTTTTTTTGGAGATTTAGGGAGGTCTGTATCACTCTCTGGAGATGGCAGCTGGTTTGCTGTTGGAATTCCGGGATCTGGAATCTCTGACAATGAGGGCACAAAAACTGGTGAATGCCGTGTTTACAACATTGATGGCTTAATAATCGATCAAGTTTTTGTTACTGGTGGAGCTGTGTTTGGGTCCACTGTCCGTGACCTTTTTGGCGAGTCGGTGGCTCTAAGCTATGATGGAAGCATCATTGCAGTTGGGTCTCCTGGGCATGATGGAGATGTCAGTGGAGATATAGGTAAGGTGCAAGTCTTTGAAAGAATCAATGAATTATGGCTCCAATTGGGAAGGTAAGCATTCATTGAGGACTGTGAAATGTGCATGCTGCATGATCTTTTTGAAAATCTGACTCTACTGCCCCTGCCCCTGTGGCTTGTGATACATACATAGCGATCTCATTGGGGATGAACAAGATGATCAATTTGGGTCCTCCGTTGATTTATCCAATGATGGCAAAACCCTTGTGGCTGGGTCTGCACGCAGTTTCTTCTCGTCAGTTACTATTCCTGGTTACTGTCGCATCTACAAGTTTGATGGCACTGATTGGGTCCTTCAAGAGATCAGCAGGGCCCAAGGTTTTGATATTGATGGATTTAGGGAACGTGATGGTTTGGGATGGAGTGTTGCTGTTTCCGGTGATGGGACAAAAGTCCTTGTTGGAGCACCTTTCTACAATGGTCCTGACATACAGAATGGACTTGTCCAAATGTGGGGACAAACTGACTTTCCCACATTTTCTCCCATCCTGAATCCATTGCCTCAAGTTGGAAACCTGGGCACTGGTGGAAGTCCCGAACAGACCAGTTTGGTTAGTAGGGCGTTCACGTGGTGGCAGGATGCAGTTGCCTATTTGGAAGGTTTCTTTGTTTAATTGATGTGGTTTTGAATGGTTGTCAAGGTGTTTCCTGCTATAGCTTCAAAGGGCAGGGGAAGCTGCCCTTCTTAATTAAGTCTTCATGTTCCAACTAGGCATAAAAGTTGTATTTTAACTCAATTTGTTGTCACCCCTGACCCCCGAACCTGGCTAGGCCTCGTCCCAAATTCTGCCTCTTCTTCTTTGCCTAAGGCTGGCTCCCTGCTGTCGTGGCTTCTGTAGGGAAAACTTCCCTATCTCGTGCTGGGGCACTCCAGTGTGGTAGCAAATCTGGCAACTCGTACATGTATGCATAGCTAACTATAGCTCTAGCTAGGTCCGTCGATCTGAAATTGCCGCCCAGCCGGTTTAGTTTGGAAGCGTGACCAAAATTTCCCGCGGGAGTTGCGTTCGCCCGCCCTCGTCATTTTTTTGGCTGGCCGTTGCAGCATTTTTCGGCCGAAAGATCTATTGCAGCATCCACATTCATTCCAAGTCGCGATGAAACATTTTTGCATTTCAACTGCCATCGATCACCAAGTTCGCTGAGCTTAGTGGATATCAATGCGCTTCTTTGTTCGACATCTTGAAGAAAGGAAAAAGAGCGTGAAGCAATGTATGATCCATGGCGCTCCCGCAGTGGTGCAAACAGCGTCGAAGACGATGAGATGGTCACCATAATCGGTGCCTTTGACCTGACGGACGCCGCCAGTGTCTACGATGAACCGCAAAGCCTGTACGAAGGTCTTATGTCTTATGGGGATGTCTTGCCGGCATCTGATTCCAGTGCTAGCTCCAGTAGCCACTTCTACATGGACTTGACGCGTCTGGGAACGTACCTGGATGAACCGAGCGAAACAACCCCGACCAGCCCACCCCAATTCTACGAGGGATTCTATCATTCCAACAGTCAGTATCGTCCAATTCTGACACCAACTCCACCGACGCCAATCCCCGAGTTTCAAGTCTTTGATTTGACCTGCTTTGTCGACGATGCAGCGTCGCGCGGGTCCATCGTGACTCCTCCTGCGGGACCACAACGAGTAGCACAGCAAGCCCGGAACTTTGGAACGCCCGTATCCTTTTACAAAGCAAAACCGCAAACTCGAGTGTTATACAGTTTGGCATCACCTAGTCAAGACTATCAGGAAGTGATTGCTGCTGAATACTGCTCCGATTATTATCCAGAGATTCATGGCGAGACGGAAACGGCCATCGAGGAGGTGCGGGAATCAGAAGTGGTGGTCCTTCCTGTCTCTCAGGAAGCATCAGAGGAGAATTCCACCATTCACTTGACTGATTTTTCTAGAAGTAGTGGATGGCCCGGCCAATCTGAGGATTACTATCCGTTTTCCTCCTGCAACAACAGCATTGTCAGCCGCGGCGGCGTTGGCTCAACTATGACCAATGATCTATTTGCAATTGACTGTCAAAAGCAGTTACCCATTGATACCTGTGATGATCAAATGTTTGATCAGCTTTGTCGAGGCCATCAACCGGCAGATACCAGCACCGTGGCGGTAAAGAAGAAGGAGAAGCAAAAATGGAAGAAGAAGGTGGATCCCAATATTACCCGCAGGGACCGGCAAGAAATTCGCAGCTGTGGCACATTACCACCACCCAACGACAACGACCGGCGATCCAAAAGTAATCGAAAGTCGTCGAGTCATCAAACTGAGCAATCGAGAAAGAAGGCGGCTGCTGTTGAAAAAAAGCTGCAACTACAAAAGCAGCAACAGCGGAACGCAAATCGAAGCAAATCCTTTCACGAGTTGCCAACGGTGATACCAGATAGTGCCCCCCTCAAGATCCGGCAGAACAGCACTACGAGTGACGATGACGAAGCTCCGTTCCGGCATGATTCCAACCAAAGTCATACCGAGGCTGGCATTCTTGATGATCGCAAGTCCGTGTCATCGTCATCAGCCGACTCGGAGGGTACGTCCACCACGGAAGACTGCTCGGAGTACGACGTACTCGATTGTCGTGAGTGGATGGGGAACTTTATCAATGACCTGTTTGATCAAGATGAAAGCAAGGCCATTTTCTATGCGAGCAGCATTGCGGAGCGACATCACATTCCAACCGACCGAGCCAGGAAACCGCAAGAAGACTCGGACAGCAAGAAGAAAAAGAAAGGTTCCCTCCTGGGAGACTACATGGCCATTAAGGACTATTGTCATTATGTCCTGAATAATCTTGACTTGGCAGAGGTGGTGGAAAACATTGACGCGGGCGTGTATGACAATCGTTTGGATGACTTTCTGGAGGACATTGAGCTTTGCCTGGAAGATTCCATTGACAAGTATGAGACTTTCCTGGAACATGAGGCTCGCAAGTGGTACAGCAAACACAAGGACGATGGAAGCGTCCACACTCAGCAACGCCACAAGGAGTTGAGGCTACTGGCGGGCGATGAGTTGATGAAACAGCTGGAGACTGACTTCAAAATGCAGCTATTGGATCATTTTTGTGACCAGATTTCGAGGCAAAAGCAACAGCAGAAGAAACCACGACGCAACTTGGCTGCCCGCAGGAAAGCCCAACGGGAAAGGACTTGGTGCGGAGCAGGAATGTGATTCATTCAATCGCTACTAGTAGGCTAAAGTCGTTGCTTGCGGCTATACCGGTATATACGGAACAGACAACTATATAATGTGCTTCTTTTTGTACTAAAAAGTCTGCTAGTAGCACGTTTCAGTGCACAATGTACCGGTACACTGAGGCAATTATCGCTGACCTATCGTCTATACCAAACTTCAAGATCTTTGTCCGTGACTGCGCTCTGGTTCAGGCAAAGACAGCTACTAGACTTACCGATTGTATTAACCCTGTTCAGCACCTTCTGCTAGCTATACGGTATGGCATCACCTTTAGTCAAGGGCGCCTTTGTTTGCAGCTATTTAATTGCTCGCGTTTCATCCAGCCCATGGTCTTGTAAACGCCGCGAAAGAAATGAATGCGAAAGATGTGGCTCGTTACCAGAGCGTACATCTTCGACCCGCTTGGAACCTGAAACGCCGAGGGTGCACGTAGCTGGCGTGGCCTTTACTCTTACGACTATAGCCAAGTGTGTCTGGGGTGAGCGGCGTCAAAAAAATGCCGTTGGCGTGCGTTGACTTGTTTGTGTGTTGCTTTTTCCGCACCTCAACTGCCTGAAGGCGCAACTTTTGGTTCCTTGTTGTTGCCGGGCAAAGAACCAACAGTCGTTTGGTCTTGTATTCGAATAAGCCTGTGAGAGGACACCCAACAAAAAGAAAGTGGACGAAACAAAGGGAAAGACTGAGCAGTGGCTGTGGGCTGCGGCGCCGTTGTCACCATCATTTTGCAGCAACGGTATTCGCAGACCTCAGGTGTGTCTAGCTAGTCTTTGCGAGACGTCTGTGCCACCAAGATGGCAACAGGCCATCGCTACGCCAGTCCCAGAAGCTACCGGCCGAGTGCAGTGGACGACGATGACTTCACCTACATGACGACGATTTCCAGCAGCAGCAGCTACTACAATCCAACTCGAAGTCTTATGAATCGAAACCACGAGCCTGACTCGGCGGGCCAAAGCTTCTACCATCAGCATCACCACAAGTCTCCTTCGTTTTCCCAGCATCAGTATTCGTCCTTTGGCAGCAGGTCTTCTTCGCCGGCGCCTTACTATCCAGCGTCGTATGATCAGCTAGAAACGGCGTCGCTGAGCGGGACTGTTGCGTCGACCCAGGCTCAGTTTGTGGATCTGACGGACTACCAAAGTCCCGTCGACGAATGCTATGCATCAGCCGAAGACGAAGAAGAAGTTGACGACGGATTTGTGGAAGAAAAGAAGAGCCAAGAAGACTCTTACGGACGAGATCGAGATCAGGACCACGGATACGGCAGCAGCAGCAACGGCGCCAACTATGACTACCAGTACCGCAACAACCTCGTCAGCAACCACCATTACTACCGCAATCCAGAAAACTACCCCAACATTAGCAATGCCCATCACAATCTCCTCAACTATGACTTCTATGCCGTGAATTACAATGGCATGGATCAATCGCAGTATCAGCGGCATCCACACAAAAATCACAGCAGACAGCAACCAGGCGATCGGACTTCGACTACCGGCGACGACTCTAGATCCGAGGACACGGAAGATCGCATCTCTCGCATCCGAAGGGAAACAGATCTGGTCGACCTGAGCAACTGCGTGGTTACCGATCGAGTATCGTCCAGCGGAAGCTACATTGACTTGACTGAAGTCCCGTCTATTCTGGATGACAATGAGAGCCAGGAATCGGTCAATTCGGCAGACAGGGAGTGGGATCTCATGCAAAACCGACGACAAAGAATGACATCAACCACTGATACCACGAAAGCAAAAACATCCTCACCAAACCTTGTAGAGGATCACCGGGATGACAAGTGGGAGGTTCAGTCTTTGCCGGCGCCAGCAGTCTCCTCACCACAGCAGTTTTCACCGTACGCCGCAGGCAATACTTCTGCTGCAGCCAAAACCAATACCAAGACTGGATTTGATGGTGATGATGTTCCACATACACCAATGAGCTTGCCCTACATGCCTAGAGACTATTCGGAGCTTCCAGCGGTACTACCGCCGGAAGTAAAAAAGCCAACTTCACCTTACGGGTTTACCCAGAACACCGCTATTGACCTGGTTGTGCCCAGCTTGGATGAAGACGATACGCAAGTAGTCAGAAACAACAAGTCGGCTCCTCTGGCTCCTGCTGCCCCTGAGAAAGTGGATCAACCAGCAGAGAGTCCAACCGAGACGTCTGAAGCGAACAAAAGCGCCAACAACGAGCCCCAGACAAAGTCAATAGCAACAACTCCAGCCCCACAGTCTCCAGGGAGTCATCCGAGTGTCACCGATCTGACACGGACCATCACAGAGCAGCTCAAGTTTGAAGTGGCAAGACACTCAGAACAAGTGTCCATGGGTGATTCGAACAAGACCAGCACAAGCAGAGACTTGGATATTCCGAGCATGACAGCATCTTCGGAAAGTGACCTCACATCTGTAATCACTGCACGTAGTTCTCGGACCGAAACATCTGCTGATCCTCCAGGCGTCTTGGAGCACAAACCGTCGCTGCTGGGCGCTGCTATCAACGCTCCTCCAGTCAAAGATCCGCCGGGACATCAACCACGAGTCAAGCCGGATGCGGCAGTACGGTTTTCGGCACCCATAATGAGGCCCCCACGCTCCGGTGGGTATAATAGACGGGGCAAGAACGATGCCCCGGCGACGGCAACTGAGAGCAAGCAGAAAGATTGCCCAGCTTTATTGTTGCGGCAGCTGAGCAGCCCCGCTCCCCCGGCCTCTCCAGCTCTGGAAACCACTATTAGGTACACAACTCTGATTGAGGCGGCGGAGTCTCTGTCGTTTTCGAAAGATCTGCCAGTGGCCATGGATCCCAACGAGGGAGAATATGTGCAGGAAGAAGCTGTGGAAACAGTTCTCGGGGATCAGACATTCATATCCGAGCCTGATAGCTATTACATTTCAAGGAGCGAAGCTACCCAATCTTCGGTTCGTCATGAGATCATTGTGGTGGATTCACGCCTGATGGCGTCGCATTCGTCTTCGTCATCATCAGTTCACGGAAGAGAGTCTCGAGATGACCCAACCGAAAAGGCTAGCAATTTAACCAAGGAGCGGCAGTATGCTTCTGTGACAGCGACGTCCTCGCCAAGAACGGGCAACCTTCGTGCATGGATGCCCAGTCAAGCCAACCTTCATAGTGTGGTGCGGGGAATGATGCCAACAACTACGTCAAGGGAGAAGGACGACGATGATGGCGCGTCTGCGGAAGAAAGCGCTGCAGAAAGCTTGTTGTCTCGTTTATTGGATGACTCATTACAACTTCAATCCATTCCATCGTATCGCCTTGTGAAAGATTCGAATGATATTAAAAGGAGAGAAAACAAACGAGGAGTGGACGTTCCCAGCGATAGAAAAGTGAAAACGGCGCTGGTGGCTGATGCGCCAACTGCGTCACGGCCCCAAGTGCTGCTTACTCGGCTAGTTGAGACACCGACGCCCATCGACTTGACGGACGAAAAGGACGAAGAAGAAGCCGAAGAAGATGACGCAAGCACTAGTAGCTCTAGCAGTGTCGGTGTGATACCCGATGCTTCCTCCAAGTCTGACATTTTCACATCAAAGCAGGCATCTTTTGAGCTCAATCGACAGGATACGCTGTCATCAGGGCAAGTCTATTGCGACCAGCAGGTTAATACTACCAATGCTGAGGACAGCCATCAAAACGATGACATTGATGAACTGCAAGAGTCTATCAACAACGACACGGAGGATGATTATACCGAGCGAGTCGATGACGACGACCTGACGGGACGACCGACAGATGTTACAGCGACAGCGACCGATTCCGGACTAGATGCAGAGGCCGCTTACACTGCTTTCTGTCTTTCTGTTGACGAAGTCGACCATGAAGCAGCTAATGCGCCAGAGCTTCACACAGTCGACGTTCCTTCGGAGAGCAAAAAGCTTGATTCGCTTGTCAACCTCTGGGAGGCACGGTTTACTGAAAAGGCTGCTTCAGACAAAACAGGTGTTGTTTCGTGGGGAGAGGAAACCAAACTTCCAAGTGCCGAGTTGGACTTGCCGCGGGAAGAAGATGAGATTCCGTTAGTTGGAAATTCGGCCCAGGAGGACATGGATGACAATGCGGACCACGCTGAAGATGACACAACTCATGTAGAAGTAGAGCCGGAGGAAGAAGACGACTCGGAGATGAAGAAAGCAGAAGATATCGCCGAGTGGCAAGACTTGGAGCAACCTTCGATCATCCCAGTGGACGATGAAACGGACACGGACACTGCAGCTTTTGCGGACCCGATCCGAAGACTCCCCAACGACAAGAAGGTATCCTTCAAGGAAGATATCGAGGAGGTTGCAATCATCCATCCCTTTCGGGAACCAAGCCCAGCAGAGCACACCGCGAATGCCTTTGCAGACGTTTGGAATTCAAAGATGGCCGAAATAGCAGATGCCACTGAACCCTCCAACGAAGCAGATGAAGTTGAGTTGCTGGAAACTCCGGAAATGTACCCAGGAGACGAAGACGACAACGAGGACCATCCAGAGAGCGCCATTGAAGACAGAGTAATCGGCTTTGCTGACGAATGGAACGGCAAGACGGCAGAAGTCTCTGACGCGGACGACGATGATCATATCGGGGACATTGAAGTCACACATCTTCCCCAGAGCGAGCTGCAAGATATACCCGAGCATGACACGGCTTCATCAGGGCCCATCGCAGCCGAAAGTGACGATGAAAACGAGTCCACAAATGATCACACTCCCGAAATTGACGACGACGGGGTAGCAGAAGATGCATCTGAAAATGCACCAGAAGCGAAGGTTCCTGATCTTCCAACGAACTACAGCAAAAAGCAGTCAACTGGAGGCGTTTTTGATGCCTTTGCAGACGTTTGGAATACCAAAATGGCAGAGATTGCCGACGATTCTTCAGAACTAGGAGAGCATCTGGACTTGGAGAACGAGAAGAATGTTGGGGAGCAGATTGACGACCCAATATCCGAAGATGAAACTCCATCTGTGGTTCCCACTGTAACAGAGGCACATGGAGATTACGAAGAAGATGAATCTGTTGTGGAGTTGACAGCAGTCGAAGAGGGCAATTGCTTAGCCTACGATGCTCCAACCGACGAGGCAAGCCTTGCTGCAGATGAGAATGCCACTGACGAGGCCACTCACGACAAGGCTAGCGACGATGGGTACTCGGAAGACTCCAAAGACTCTGAAAGAGAGCTGCCCCGACAAAGCCATTTCGAGGAGATACCGGAGCAAGTCATGAAAGACCAAGACAACGTCTTCTCTCAGATGTCGAGATTGGGGGCCTTCCTGAAGAGTACATCAACTGCCGTAGCCAAAACGGCAGAATCAAGCGTTTCTTCGTTGGTCTCAGACCTGAAATCATCCGCTTTGTCAAGCCTCCCAGCAGACAAGACTGACGACGTAACCAGTGATCGCGGCTTGCCAGTGCAAGCCTGTGCCTCGGAAGCAACAGAAGATGAAGGACCAATCCCCTTTTCGGCGCAGGATATGCCCAGTGTGTTGCACGACACGCCCAATTCGTTGGAACAGAGTTCCAAGCCTGTGGATTCAGACTTTGCCTCAGATTTAACAACGGCTGCGTTATTGAGCTTCTCTAGCACCAGTCCAGATGAACCCGTTTCCCATGAAATGAAGGTTCAAGACCAGCCCGTCAAAGCAAAAGAGGAACTACCACTCTCTTTCTGCGACGGCGGCAGTGGAGTCTCAAAGCTGCCAAGTGGCTGCCGAGTTTCTCCAGAAGAAGACATTTCCTTTTTCGATAGTGGCGGCGGGATGGCTAGGTTGCCCATGGGATGTTCGTCCTTGGCCCAAGAAGACCCAAAATTGACTGAAGGTATCCTAGCGGGAGCACCAGCTCACGTTGCCGACGAAGAATCAACGATGCAAGAGATGTCGGAACTTGGAAGTGAGGACCAATTTTGTGGCAGCACTCCTGTTACTCAAATACAGTCCATCACCCACGATGACGAGCCACTCCCGAGCGAAATCCTCCGGGGTTGGGAACAAGACCATCCTGCAGATGACGTTACAGTTGACAGCGCTGTAAAGAACATGGAGAGCCCAGCTTGCACGGATGCTGCTGACCAAGAAAACCTGGATACTGATTGGTCTCACTCTGACGAACCTGAGGAAACAGAGACAGGAACTCTGCAATATTCCATTGAAATGCCTGAAGAAGAATCAGATCACCAGAGTCAGATAGCAGTTCAACATTCAGGAGAGGAAGAAGAGGAGGCAGGTGGCGAAGGCGAGGCTGCCCAAGAAGCCGGGCTGGTGGACGATATCATAGACATGTCGTTCGACAACGAAAGCAGAGGATCTTCTGTGTCTGCGCTGCAGGAGCCCAATGAATCTCCTGCAGCCACATTGGACATGGAGTGTCTTCAGGTGCTTGTGACTTCATTAATGACACACGAGTACGGATTTGAATTCAGCACACCCGTGGACTTGAGGAAGTACCCCGATTACAAGGAAAACGAGTCCAAGTACAAGCCATTGGATCTAGGTTCAATATTGAGGTAAGGGTTTGTTTGTATAGTGAATAAGTACGGAACGGTGGATGCAAGCCAAGTCTCACATCTTGTTCTGTTCCATTCCATTGCCTCAATCAAGGAATTTGATCAACGGAGACTACGCCACCATTCTCGACTTCCAAGCTGATGTGAACATGACATTCAATTTCCGAATGAAGCACAGTCAGAAAGGATGCAAAGTCTACAAGATGGCCAAGACGTTAAAAAAGAAGTTCGAGAAAGGTAAGAGAACCTTGCAATCTCCTGTAGTGATCCTTCGGCTGTCCTCCCAGAGCACCTTCTCACTCCAACTCTGCCCCTTATTTCGGCGTAGACCTGCTGAAACTGCTAGACGACCTTGAACATGAGCTTACAGGTTCTTAGTTAAGAGGGGTTCCAAAGTGTGTGAGAATCGTACATAGGTAGAATAGTAAAACAAAAGTCCATTGCACTGCAAAACCCGTTGCACTTTCAAAAAGAAACTTGATCCTAGCTGCTACTAGGATTCCATTTATTAAAATTATGTTCTATTATTAAAAACATATCGTCCCTTCTGAACAGATTCTTGACTCGTCTCTATTAGCTAAGAGCTCTAACTTCCCTCTGAAACTTTGGATCTGGCGATTGCAACACATACAACGTCGTCTTACATCCAGCATGCATCCAACATGCAATCTCCAGGAGCCAGAGCTTGATACCTGTACTTCCATCACCATTCACTTCTCTCGCATGAATGGTGCTTCCTGGATAGATCGAATCAGTTTGTGTCAAGCGTAGCATCCCCTCGCAGGTGCTCTGGAACTACTCTAAAACCTGTGTAAGGTTGGTTGCAGTACTTAGCTAGCTCCAAGAGCGTTGGTCAGTTGAGGGACCTATTGACGGAGATCAACATTCTAGTTGATGAGGTTGCAACGGTTTTGGGTTTGGTGCTGCGCACCACTCCTGCGCGCACAACGGGCATTACTCCCACCAGCATGGAAATTCAGCACCGCTCAGGTTTTTGTTCGTTTCCGTTGATCGTTGCTCGCAATTCAATCGGTGGCCTTTGCACGGCCTGAGGTCAAGTATAACATACATGCCAACGAGCAGCGTTGACAGCGGAACTCGAGTAGAGCGACATGCACCAGAAGTCCTTGCCTGCAACAAAACACCCAATTCCAACCTGCTCAATTCTGTCTTGTTATTACTGTTGAGTATCTTGTCTAGTTCGTGTTTGAGCGCAACAACAACAACACCATGAGCGCGTTGCACTCGGCTCATGAATTCGAGTGGATGACAAGTCGCTCAGCTTCATCCAAGAAGCGACGGTCTTATCTGCTAGACGACGAACCCGAGTATGAAGAAGAGATTCAGTTTTCGAGACCTCGAACAAAAGCCGTTGTACCGGTCGTCGCGAAACAGCCGCCGCCTCCGCAGTTCCGTGCGTCAAGTCCTCTGATGAATTTTAAGCTCTTGGACTTGACTTCGTTTGACGAAGATCTCTTAGAAGCAGGCAGCAGCAGCACCGACGGAGCCATGGTAGATCCTGCCGAAGTCCCGTTCTACAAGGAACCGTCCGGTCCGTTTGGTCGTGGGCAAGACGCTTGGGAACCGTTTCACCATCATCCGCAGCACGACGATCAGACGACTGCCAACCTCAGCACGACGTCTGCTGGCAGTAGATGGGATCGCTATAAGGAAGATATGCGAGAAGACCCAGACTGCGAGTACTACGATCTAACGGCGCTCAGCAGTGAAGACGTCACCATGGGAAACACGACCGCCACGACTACATCTGGGAAAGTTCCCTCCGCGGCCGTCGCCAATGCCAACAAACAAGGTCGAGAACCCGCTGCCTATGATACTACTACTAGTAGCGGCGCTTTCAACAATGCTGCCAGTCGCTATCTGTCAAATCGAGATGAGTTGGACGAATTTGGGAACCATCCCTCCGACTACTACGATCTTACCGTGCTTTCGGAAGAAGAGGAAGGTGCATTTGATACCGTTTTTAGCGCCGTATCGCATGTCAAGCATGTCACACACACCACGGCGCCAACTGGGACAGCTGACGATGAGCCAACACCCTTTGCAAACGAAAAGGATATTGTGGATTTGACCTTTAATACCTTCCCGGATGCTCCCATTGTGGACCTGACAGGCCTCACTTCCGACGTTGCGGAAGAAGAACAACTAACGGAGAACGGAAGCATCATTCTGGACTTGACTCATGTTCAGGAAGATGATTACCGAGATGACTGGAATCAGGAGACTGAAGAAGAGTACAGAGATCCTTTTCCATCCTTACCAAACAATGTCCTGAGCTACGAGTCCGCAAACTCACAGAACTCACAGGCATCCAATCACAGCGCACGATCGTCCAATGGTTCTTCCTACCCTTCTGGATCCTTTGACTGGATGACTCAATCAGGAGTTACAAAGGCAGGGTCTGCCGGATCTACAACTTCGAGCCGTCAGCGCAGTGTTCGATGGCTCGACCAAGAGGTTGGCGCTGGATTAGGTCTTCATCACGAAGCGTCAGCCGAGACCAAGCACAGCAAACATCGAAAGGAACCTGAAGGAGTCAAAAAATCCGTCGAGGATCTCCAAAGCAACTCCGACATCCAGGAGCACGAGTATCAAGAGGCGAACTACGAAGATGAGGAAAACTCAATCACCCTAGATGTGGATGACGAACAATTGATAGACATTCAAGCTATTTCGGACGAAGACGACGAGCAGCGAGATGGCGAGGAAATGACCCTTCCATTTGCTTCGAGTGGAAGCACCGATGGAAATGATACGATAGAAAATGTAAACAGGATTTCTTCTCCACCCAGACTGTCCCGAACGAAATCTCCGGTTGGTCCAACTGGCCGAGAAGACACCCTTACGCCGAGTCCTACCCTTTCCAAGAAAAGATCCGCAACGCCGCAACCCCCGACACCAGAAACGCTATCAGCCCCAATGAAGGAGCCCCCATCTCCAACCGTCAATGCAGCTACCTCCTTTTTCAGTAGTCTGTTGTGGGACAGTGCGCCGTCAGTGGGGTGTCAAACAGAGGCTAAGCAGCAACAAGAGCGAGAAACTAAGGAAGAGAGCGAAGCGGAAGTGTCACCCTCAGACGCGGACGATAGCAATCACAAGACTCTTCAAGAAGAGTTGTCAAGGGTCTTTGAAATGGCAAATAGTGAGGTAACTTTGGACGCAAAAGAAGGCACAGAAGCCGAGAACGAAGAAGGTGATGGTAGTGGCACAAGCAATGACCTCAACATGGAACCAAGCCAGGCGTCTTTGATCAAACGAGAGCGCATTGAAAACCTGCGAATGCAGCGAAAGAGACGACAGCAGGTATTGTCTTCAATTCTGGATGCGGGAGGCAGGCGACCTGCAGCTGCAAGGGCACCAATGGCACCAGGAGAAGACGACGACTCACCCGACTGTGGACCAAGCATTGAAGTTTCGATCGTCGAAAAAGCCAAGATCAAGTCCAAGAAGTCAAAGGATAAGGAAAAAGACAAAGGAGACAAGGAGAAGAAAAAGAAAAAAGACAAAAAGAAGAAGGACGAAAAGAAGAAAGATGAGAGTCAAGCGTCGGCGGGCAAGTCCAAGTCCAAGGGCAAAAGCAGCAAAAGCGGTGCCACTGGCAGCTTGGACGACAGCAATGCCAAGAGTAAGGGAAGTGATACCGCCAAGGGTGTCGAAAGCCCGACAGAACCCAAGGATTCTGAAAAGGCAAAATCCAAGACAAAAAGCAAGGACAAGACCAAAGACAAGGTCAAGGGCAAGACGAAGGGCAAGTCCGCCAAGAAAGACAAGGGAGGCAAATCGAGCAAATCCAAGAGCAAAGACAAGAAGAAGAAAGCCAAGAAGAAGGAGAAGGCTAAAAGGGATGCTGGCTCTGTCTTCACGTGGAAGCGAGTCAGGGCATCCCTGCCATGGAAGAAGCGCGACGTGGCCTTGTTCACGCCTTCGTCTTCCGAGGAGGATGATACAGACCGAGATAGCAAGAAGGCTATGCGCGAAGAAGTTCGTCGATCCATTGAACGTGCAGCAGCCGAGAGTGTGGGTAGAATTGCTCGTGCATCCAATGCGAAAGCCGAGAAGAACGATCACAAGTCTCCTGTGGGACGTAAGTCTCCTGCAGGACGCAAGTCTCCAGCTGGACGCAAGTCTCCATCTGGACGCAAGTCTCCTCATTCGTTGTCAAGGGCTGAGAGTCTACTAAGGATTGCCCGCTCCACATCGACCAAGTCGTCCAAGAAAAACAAAAAGCCTCCAAAGGCTCCCCGGCAAGCAGAGATTGATTCAATGAATGAGTATCATGCGAAGTATTATGACGGAGACGCCGACACCAACTCTGAACATGAATCAAGGCGCCGAATGAGGCACCACGAGACCATCACAGAGTTGACGAACGCAGATAGTGTTCTCAATAGAACAATTCAGGGTGGTGAGCACGAAATGGCCAAACTAGCTGAGATTGAAATGGAGGTTCAGCAGCAGACAGCCGCCGCAGCAAAAGCAGCCATAGCGATCGCAGCAGCATCGAGGGGTGAGCAGCCCACTCGAAAGGCGTTTCTGGAGGGCGAAATACCGCTGCCGGTGCCTCAAAACGTTGACCCCACTGATGATGAGCGTCCTGATGAAACGGAGCATGTGGCTGAACGCAAGCATGTCGCTGAAAGCGAGCATGCTGTCGCATACTCACTCCGTCCTGATGAAACAGAGCATGTTGCCGAAACAGAGCATCTTATCGAGAGTGAGTACGCGACAGCTGAAAGCGAATACGCAACAGATGACATTGTTGAGGAAGGTCCAGGAAATTTTTACACGACAGAGAAAGACAACAAGTCCATGGGTTCGCACGTGAGTCGTGACCAATCACACGTCAGCAACTCATTCTACAGCACTGCTGCTGAAAGCGAAATCCCTGCAGTTGTTTCAAACTATGGCTCTGGGTCGGATCAATCTGACGACCAGAGCTATTACAGCTACCAGGACCAACACGAGGACTTCCAAAGCGACCGGTCCTATGGAACAAATCCATCCACGGACATGAGTCGGCAAGCAATCCACCGCAAGTCCACTCCATATTCCCACCATTCATCGTCCAAGAGTCTTGTTGAGCGCAAGACTTCAATATTTGTGGAACCGTCTGTCTACACGACGAGACCGCATGAGTCCCCAGAGAACGGCAAGCATGACTTTCAGTGGCTCTATGGAAACGATGTGAAGCTTCCTCTCTTCCTACGTGCTTGTATGCATTGCCCAACCGTCACGGGAGGTTGCTGTGACGTTTGGCAGACAAGTCAAGCACAAAATGCTGAAGTGCAGCAGGACCTGAAGCGAAAAGGGCATAAGAGCTCGGATTCTTACACTTACACAACTGACACCAGTACCTTGAATTCGCCAATGTCCTGCTTCTCTCCGGCAATCGAGTGCGTGGATGATTCTTCAGTCCAGAAGAACTGCAAACCGGTGATATGGGGAGAACAAGGCAGTCCGTTCTGCAACGTCCCGGATAGCTTGTACAATGATGCCTCATTCTTGTCGGCATCGCTGGCTAGCCGACAAGATACGAACCCCGCTGATACAGACACTGACAGGAGCGCGACGTCGGCGCTCCCAATCAATTCCACTATCAATCTGGTGTACCATTCCTGTGGCGTTGCCGTGCACAGGCAGCAGTCTGCCGATGCTCGCAACCAGGACTCCAACTCTGTGAAGCCTCAGTACTTTGGAGACAGTGGGTATGGAGAAGAAGTACCGCTAGCGCCAATTGATTGTACCAATTCCCCGGAAGGAGACAAACGCAATGTCATTGTCCTCGACGACCAGTGTGGGGTGCTCCACGACTCCTTGACGAACATCAGGGCCACTTCGAGGAACCAACTTGCATCTCCGTCATCTACGCGAAAGACAAAGAGCAAAAAGACGAAGAAGTCTGGTGACTCTCACTCGTCAAAATCCAAGCGAAGAGGCCGCAAATCTAAAAAGAAAAGCAGACGTGCGGTCGCTGATGAAGGCCACAACGCTAGTCCAGCCGCAAATCCTTCGTCTGAGCAACCCCTGGAGGCAGACGTAACCCATCAAAGCAACACTGACGAAGTGAACGAACCCGTCATTCCAACAGAGGAAACTTTCAAGGGGATCGTGCTGGCCACTGAAGACGCATTTGCAATGTTGAGTCAAGCCGCAACCCAAGACGACCCCGACGCTGCCCTCCCATCGTTGCAACCCAATGATGATTATTCTGATGACGAGATCAATGGAAGAAGTCTTGGCACTCTGGAAGCACAAGAAAACATGTCAGTGTACTCTGGCAATGTGTCAAGGTCAGAGGACCGAAACGAAGACACGGCACCTTCAGAAGACATCATTCATCTGGAAAGTCAGACTCCTGTCGACCTGGAGGAACATGAGGAAGCTGCGGTAACTGATGACGAAGAAGCAGACAACGACGAAGATGTCGTGATGGACGAACCTCCGGTGACTTCTTTGCCGAAGAGGAACGTTGACAACCATTCAAGGGCGACTGATGTCTCGGATGAGTCCCCGATGCTTCCCACAAACATGCAGGACGATCGGTCCAACAGGTCCAACCGGTCCAACAGATCCAACAGGTCCGGTAGGTCGAGCAGGTCCGGCAGATCCTATAGATCCAACAGGTCGAAGAGTGACGCACCAACCGCAGGTGGCTCTTTGAGCGGTGGCGAGAAGTCTGAGGGTGTCTCAACGACGGGCGGAAAGTCTCTCCAAGAGTCCCGCGCATCAAGCTTGTTCACTCCTGACGACCAAACTTCTATGGAAGACATTTCGCTTGGCTACAGCGAAAGCAACATGGAAACCTGGTCTTTTGGCGCCGAGTTCAATGAAAAGCAAGCGAGTCCTCCCCGAGTGAAACCGAGAGACAAGCCAAACAACGAGGATGTCGTAGTCGACGAGAGTGAAGAAGCCAAAGAGGTCAAAGCCACACTGCCGATTCAAATGAGTTCTCAGCCGATTTCGAACTTTGTGATGAGCATCTTTGGTGCACCGGCCCGCAAGCCCGGTGCTGAAGAAGAAGAGGATACCTTCCCAAGTCTCCCGAATGGAGACATTCATGCAAACCTGACAGACGTCATGGAACGACCGAAGAGTCTCCAAAGCCTAGAGTCATACGACTCGGAGGCTCCAGATGCAGTGGGATCAGATGTTTCATTGTCTAGCCTGAGTCTTTCAATGAACAGTCCCAGGAAACACAACGATTCGCAGAAACCTAGTTCCAGCCTGGACCGAAAACGGCTAGAGCAGCTAATTTCGGAGCTTATGGGCCATCCAAACGGCTTCATTTTTGTAAGTGGATTGGATAGACTCTTTATAAGAGGGCAAAACTGCTTCTGGCGACTCACTCTGCGTTGTGCCTCGATCGTCATTTTGTCATCACCCTTGCATATCTATTTGTACAGAGCAAGCCAGTTGACATGGGCGAGTTCCCAGATTACAAAAACGTGGTCAAGAACCCAATGGATCTGGGCGCTATTTTGAAGAAACTGTTGAGTTCTGGCTACCCAACTCTTCTCGACTTCCATGCTGATGTCTCTCTGACGTTTGAGAATGCCATGGCCTACAACCCAGAAGGAACACCAGTTCATGGCATGGCTTTGGAGCTGAAGGAGATCTTCGAAACAAACTTTTTGGAACTGCTGGATCAACTGGAAGCTGAACTCGTTGAGAAAGAGGAGGACGCCCGTTTTGCGATCTAGCTGGCACCTAGCTAGGCCGTGGGGGTGTGAAGCGACGAGGGATCCAAGCAAGCAACTGGCTTTTGTTGCTTTGGGCGTGGGAGTGAGAAGAGTATACTTTAGTCCAGAACAGAGTAAAGAAACACAGTTGCATAGACAGAAGAAATTAGCTATCTGTCTCCTCTTCTCTTGATAGTTAGCTCACTCGGTGCCACCAGAGCTATACCTGCAAAACTCCTATTAACTTAGGCTATTCTTGCCAAACTCCATACTCCAGACTGCTTGCTGCCCTGATTCCAATTGCCTGATTACTGATTCCTTCCGCTTCCTTTTCAAGGGCCCAGGGAGTACAGCTCTTGCTTCCTTTCATCATGCTGAAGCTCTGCGTCTTCTGATGCAATCTTCTTCATCCCTTGGCTGCATTAGGGCGCACCTTAAGCCGCCGCCCCCCTTGGCAGCGAACTTCTCTGGCAGTCCCCTCCATCATAAGGGTAGCTATACTCTGCCCAATCAGCCATGGCGGCCCTTTGCCACTGCTCTAGCTAGCTAGCTAGCTAGCTGGCCATCATCTATCTTTGCTAGTACAGCACCGGCAGCAACCAGGACAACCAGTCATCTGATTGGTTGAGATAGGCTGGATCGGAGCCTCGCTTCACGCCACAAAGAAAGTCATCTGATCTCTTCTTGCCAGCTAGATTCTCCTCCCACCAACAACGTAAACCTAGCTACTCAGCTCTGGAGAAGAGTCGCTTTCTGCAAGGAAGGCCCCTGCACTATACTCCAATAGCCCATGAGGAACCATGGCGATGCTTTTGCATTGCGAGGAAGCCCTCTTTTTTGATAGACTGGGTGGCTGACTTAAAAGCGTTTGGTCTGCTCCGCTACAACTAACTGACATTGACAACGAGCTGGATATTGCCCACGAAGAAGGGTCGAGATACTGCTTTGGAACAGCTCTGGCTGTGGCACTTCAAGCTATGGATGCCATGATAGCCAGATCTCGGCTTCATTGTGTTTTCGGCACTGCAGCTGCAGCAACGCTGAAGCTTCAGCCACAGTCTCTCTATTAAGCTGGTAAGATACAGCGTAGCTAGCCTACTAGGCAGCTACTAGCTAGATGAGCTGCTACCAGGTAGCTAGATTGCTTGTGGAGAATAGAATCTGATGGGGAGGAGTCTTTTACGATACAGAAACAACCGTAAGGCAATTCTTATTTATATCTTTGTATCTGCTGTTCCCTGTAGCTCCATGGTCATTGTCATTAAATCTCTGAAGCAAAAAGAACACTTGCGAAACCCAGAAAAGTCTCCAGTGAACCCTCCAATAAAACATTGCGAGATTGCGAGAGGTTCTAATGTTCTCATGTCCAGAAAGGTAAACCTCATTGTTCTTCAACATCTCCAGTTAAACGACAGGATTCGTTGTGATTGGCTCCTCTGTTCTCTACCTGCGCTTTGGGGCTTTGGGGTCATGAAAGAATCCCACTGCGTAAACATCAGCGTCGTCAGGGATTCTTTTACCATTCAAAGAGTTCCGATTGCAGTCATTGTCCAAGCGACAGAGGTCATTCTCCAAAGATCCTTCGATCACAATTTATTTCAAACCTTACCACTCTCCCTCTAGATCTGGACCTCATTTTCTGCCTTTCTTTGTGATTGCAAACACCTACTTTTACTTTCTCAAGAAGGCAAAGTTTTAATCCTTCCTTCGTTCAGCTAGCTAGCAAAGCTGAGAGCTGCAGCCATCCATCCACCATGTCCACGTCCGGCAGCTTCCCCCTGGAAGGCTTCAAGCCCGGTTACAGCAGCAGCAACGACCAGAGCTTCAGTCATTCCATCAATGGCAAGGACAACTTTCCAGATGATGTTTCGGATATTGATGACACTGCGTCTGTGTTTTCCTACACGACCAACTCGACCATGACGACGACTTACTCGGAAGGCCACACCAGCATTAAGCGTAAGGAGTACGTCGATCCCAAGGTGGCCGTGAAGGAGCAGCGCTGGGTCATGTGGGCCAAACTGGCCGTGGCTGCCGTCTTGCTCACCGCAATGGCCGCCATGGCCACGGGCACCCTCATGGTCATCAAGAAAGGCGAATACCAGGATTTTGTGGTGCAGGTAAGCTACCCTTGAAAAACAAAGCAATCCCTTGAAAAGGTTGCAAAGTACACTTGAAAAGGTTGCAAAGTCCATTTGTTTTGGTACTTTTCAGAATGCTAGGTTGCAAGTGTACAAATCAAATTTATCTGACACTTTTCTGTGCCTCATTGCTTCAATTTTTCACCTTTTCACTTACAACAGTTCAGGAACTACGCGTCGCAGATCGTTGCCGTGTCAGAAGAGAATGCTGCCAATACCTTTCGGAGCATTGCCGGTCTCTCGGTGTCCATTACGTCCTATACCGAGTCCACCGGAATGAAATGGCCGCTTGTCACGCTGCCCCATTTTGATGCAAGAGCCAGTGCTGCAGAAAGCCTGAGTGGCGTCCGCTTGCTCGCATTTGCCCCCGTCGTCACCAAGAACGACAAACCCAAGTGGGAAAAGCACGTTGCCAAGAATGCTCGCAAGACCTTTCAAGAAAGCATTGATTACCAAAAGATGAACGTTTCAGATGTCAACGCGCTCTACTTGTGGCCTTATATGTATCAGGGAAACCTCAAGACCTTCCAATTCAATCGAGAAGAGGGAGAGGGCCCCTATCTACCAATGTGGCAACTCTCTCGGTGGCGTCCAGAGCTATCGGGAATGATCAACTACAATCTCAATGATGAGATGCGAGTCAAAAAGGCATTTGCTACAACCACCATCACTAAAGGGCCATCGTTAAACTTCTTTGTCATTACGGGCACTGCAGACTCCATCTTGGTTCAGCCCATCTTTGACACTGTCATGGAAAACGGAAAGAAAGAGAAAAAGATTGTTGGGTGAGTTCCATAATGTTATTATTATCGCATGTATAAAGACAGTCCAAATCTGGCTCGGGCAGGCATTGACTGACTTTTGCCTTGTTACTTACTTTCTCACAACTAATGACTATCGCAGAATCCTGTGGTGTCTGATTGATTGGTTGGCCTACTTTAACAACATTGTGGCGGACAAGGATGCAGAGATGATTGCCGTGGTCAAGAGCACCGACAATGATGCTGCTACCTACCAGATCAATGGACTCAAAGCCAAGTTCCTCGGTGAAGGAGACCTACACGACCACAAGTACAACCACTTGGAGGTCTCATCTGAGTTTGCCAAGCTTGAGATTGACGAATCCATCAAGTTGCCAAATCATCTCAAAGTGCCCTCCTTGTCGGTTCATTTGTATCCCACAGATTCTCTCCGAAAGAACTATGAAACGTACAATGCCTATTACTACACTGCCGGAGTCATTGCGATCTTTATGTTCACCAGTACCATCTTTGGCATCTTCGACTTTACCGTTCGAAGGCAACAGGCCAAGGTCATGGAACGAGTCATCCGACAGGACAAGATCGTCTCAAACCTATTCCCTCAGCAGATCCGTGACAGGCTGTACGGCGCAGAGGACGAAGACGAAGACGAGGAGGAGAATGAAGAAAAGAAGGCCAAGACTGTTCAAAATGGTTTCCCTGACGTTCTCGATCCCAACGACTTTGACAATCCGGAAATGTTCGATCAGGTAACGTGACTGACATAAACCCCAAGTCCGACTTTGGAACGCATACGTTTTCTTTTTTGTACTCCTCTCACGCATTGCTGTGTTCGTGCATACTGTGATTTTCTCTTGAGCAGCCTCCTATTGCTGACTTGTTCCCCAGTGCTACCGTCTTCTTTGCTGACATTGCGGGCTTTACGGTGAGTTCTCAGTCAGCACACTTGTACAGACAGTGCAAAAAGACAAACAGGAGTGATGCTTTTGGCTCATGCTCTCCTTCTTCTGCTGGCCAAACAAATAGGCTTGGAGTAGTCAACGGGAACCTCCACAAGGTACGCCAGAATGGATTGTGTATGGATCCCAAATACATACGTGGGAGCTCGTTGGACTCATTCCTGTCATTCTATCTACCAGTGTTTATGCTTTTGGAGAGTTTGTATGGCGCATTTGACAAGGTACGCCAGCAACGACACGCCCAAAAGTCAACGTTGTTCTCCTTTCAAATGTCTAACATTCCCGCTCCACTCCTTTTCGTAGATCGCATACAAGCACGGCATCTTCAAGGTGGAAACAACGGGAGACTGCTACGTTGGTAAGTGCTCGTCTTGCTAGCTAGATCTTGCGCTGATCTGTTGAACTCTTGTGCGCTCGCTTTCTGATGCTTATGATTCGATTCTCATTCTGTGTCTGCAGCTGTTTGTGGCCTTCCCGAGCCAAGAAAGAGGCACGCGACTGCTATGGCAAGATTCGCTAGAGATTGTATGGTCAAGTTCACTGAGATGACCCAAAAACTCGAGATCACCCTGGTACGTCCCGATCAAGCCAACTGCTCGTCTGGGCTACAGTGACACAATAACGTTGTGCCCTAACCGAGCACGTTGAAATCCCTTCCACTACAAAGGGCCCGGATACCGGAGATTTGCAAATGAGATGTGGTCTGCATTCCGTAAGTTCATCCGTCAGCAGCCAACCTACTCTCCGTGTCAGAACGACACTAATCTTGTCCCGTGCTTCTCGCCCTTTACCACTATCTAGGGTCAAGTCACCGCCGGTGTGCTGCGAGGAGAACGCAGTCGCTTCCAGCTCTTCGGCGATACCGTAAACACAGCCAGTCGGATGGAAACAACGAGTCTCCTCAGTCGCATACAAATCTCCAAGTAAGTCCATCCATGCAATGGATTCAATCATCGCGCGCGAACGTGTTGAGGATAGAAGGCAAGCATGTACTCACGTCTTGTATCCTTGAAACCTCAGTACTACTGCGGAATTGTTGAAAAAGGAAGGCAAGTCAAAGTGGATCACACGACGTTCTGAGAAGGTCAGCGTGAAGGGTAAGTAGTAAAGTTGGCTGATGATTTTATCCGCTGGGTCAAGTGTGCTGTTGCAGTTTTCCTCATCAACTCTGTGTAACCCCCAGGCAAGGGCATGATGCAGACCAGCTGGCTGAGGTTGAAGAAAGCTGTCAAGCCGGACCCTGAAGACGAATTAGCCGGCAGCGAGGAAGCAGTTAACGAAAGACTCGAAGGTGTCCACGCAGGCGATGATGACGGCGATGCCTCGGACGATAGTGAATGCCCTGCCGACTACGACAATGAACTTCCTGAGATGAAGAACCAACTGAACAAGGAGCAACGGCTGATCGAATGGAGTACCGAGGTGCTCAGCAAGCTACTTCAGCAGATTGTGGCATCTCGTCCCGAAGGCAAGCCTCCGATCGATCTTAGTGATCTGGAAAAGAATATGGGCAAGAACAACATCGCCCTCGATGAATTCAAGGAGATTGTCAGCCTGCCCAAGATTGGCCCGAGTGACATGAAATATCGTCGGGACGCCAATGAGATTTTCCTTCCTCTGCACGTCGTGTCGCAGCTCCGGTGTTACATCACAAAGGTGTCCGAAATGTACTTGCGCAACCCCTTCCACAACTTCGAACATGCCTGCCATGTCTCGGCTAGTGTCCGAAAGATGTTGACACGTATTGTCAGCGATAGCGGCCCAATCGGTTCGGACGACGATACAGATCCAAAGGAGGATGTTGGATTGGTGGACCTCGCAGGCCATTCTTTTGGCATTACCAGGCAAGCCTAGGAAATCGTGTGGCACTACACCCCAAAAATGCTCATGCCACTCACATACTGCTTTTCCTGCTGCATCTCGTCCCAGTGATCCGCTGACTCAGTTCGCTGTCATTTTCTCTGCGCTCATTCATGATGCCGGTACGTTACCTTTCCTTTGGCCTGAAGAAGATACAGTATTCCTTGCCGGGATGTCACTGACAATAGCTCCACTCAACGGTTATTGTAGAGCACCCTGGAGTCCCCAACACAACGCTGGTGGAAGAAAAGACACCAGAAGCCGAGAAGTACAAGAAGAGTGTTGCAGAACAAAACTCGATCCACAAAGCATGGGATCTGTTGATGACGGATGAATACAAGGATCTCAGGCAGACAATCTACTCCAACGAGGACGAGATGCGAAGATTCAGGCAGCTTTTAATCAACGGTAAGTACCCATCGCCTTGGTTTTGGCTGGGCGGCTACAATGGCTCCGGATCCTCACCGTTGACACATTCGGATCATGTTCTTTAGTCGTCCTTGCCACAGATATTTGCGACAAGGAACTGGGTGCACTCAGAAAGGCCAGGTGGGCCACCGCATTCTCTGACGAACCCGTCGACTCCACTCTCGAGATGGACGTTGATCGTAAAGCAACTATTGTGGTAGGTATCAAGACGCGAAGACTAGTTGACTGGAAACCTTTGCCTCTGACGTTCCTTTTGAATTTCTGCTGTACCCTACTCTTAGATTGAGCACTTGATCCAGGCCTCGGATGGTAAGTTTCAGCGACGAGCAATGAATGTTGTTCCCTGTGCTTGTATCTCACCTCGTCACTTTGCTGGTCCCCCCCACCCTTTGCTCGTCCAGTGTCCCACACAATGCAACATTGGTAAGCACTGGACGTTGTGGCTTTGCTTGTTTTCGCCGTTTCGATTAAAGAAAACTCATGCTTTTGATTGTTGCATTCGACCAGGCAAATCTACCTTCACTGGAACGAACGTTTCTTCTTTGAGCTCTATGGTGCCTACAAGACGGGAAGGGCGGCCAACGACCCTTCCAAAGGTTGGTATAAAGGAGAGATTGGTAAGTCCTTTGAATGTTTTGATTTTCTGCTGTCGTTCGTTGACAAAGCCCTCATGTACTCTGGACTATCTCTCGTATCGCCACGTGTGTTACACAGGGTTCTTTGATTTCTACATTATTCCGCTTGCCAAGAAGCTAGACCGATGCGGAGTGTTTGGTGTGTCTAGTGATGAATACCTGAACTACGCGCAGCTGAACAGAGACGAATGGGAACGAGAAGGAGAGCAGGTAGTGGCAGAGTTCAAGGAGAAGTATTATACCAAGTTTCCTGAACACAAGAACCTCCGTTTGGAAGACCAATCAAGCTGAGCGATCGATCGAGGCACTGAGATAACTGCACACAAGAAAGAGCGCTGCTTTCAGCTCGCACCTTTGAGCAATGTATATCATGTATTAAAATTAAAAGCCATCATCTATTACACTCGCGTTATCCAACTGTGGCTCGGTGTCGCTTTTGAGGTCCCCTTTTAATCCTGCGCGCAAGGCTTGCGTGGAAATTGACTCCCGCAGCCCAGGCCCGTTTCGATCTTTTCGATGGCACCATCCACCCACGATCATCTCTTCGGTGAGCGTCTTTCAACTGTCAAGTCCTTTGGACAGGGATAACCACTGCAAGCGATACGCGTTATCGATAACAGAACTAAAGGTTCATTTTCCGCCAGAAGGCACGCATAAAAAAAGCGCCCTGAATCGAACATCTGAAGTTTTCGTTCACGCCGAGAAGAAACGACCATGGACGCTCTACCGAAAGTGAACCTCGTTCAAGGTTGCCAACATGTGGCGGGCGTCTTTATTACTTTTGGGATGTTTGTGATTCTCTATCTAGTTGTTGTGAACGTGGAGATGTTCTCTATCAAGGTCTCTCGCTTCCTGCAGAGGCGTCAGCGCCGCGACCAAGGCGAGCCAAAGGACAACTCCAGCGGCGAGGAGGCAACTGATGCGACTGCCATTGAATTGGCTAGCGCCCAAGCCACCATTGTGTTGCTCAAGGAAGAAATTCAGTTGTTGCGTCAACAGAAGAACGCCATTGCATCGAAAGACGAGGAAATTGCTAGTCTGAAGAATCAGGTGCAACAACTGGAGGAAGAGAAGGGCCAGCTCATGGCAGCAGCGGAAAGAATTGAAAGTTTGCAGAAGCAACGAAGCAACCATCAGGGAGAAGCGTCTGCCATGAACGAGTTGCTGCGGGCCAATGAACAGATTGGCTCGTTGCAGACTCAACTGCAAGAAGTGACAAAAGCAATGAGCGAAGAACTCACATCCATGAAACACAAGCAGGGGGATCTGATTGCTGTGGCTGGTAGAGTGGTGGAGGCATCCGAGTTGTTGATTTCTCCATTCATGGATGCTAGCTCCGCCGAGGTCGACTTGTCGCTGCTGGATGGGCGCATTCGTTCGTTGCAGAGTGAGCTGGACAATTGGATCGACACGGTGATTTGCACAATGGAGTCGCCCTGAGCAGAAATTTGGCAGACTTTGCGTGTGGCACCCAACAATCGATGTGTCTCATTGTGCTAACAGGCAGTCTTGGGCCCCGTTGCTTATCTTGCATTCACAAGCTGTCAACAAGTTTGCTTTCCTTCTATTCGAATTTTATGCGGCCAGCAACACTCTATACTTTCGAACGAAGAATAACTAGGCAACCACCAATGATATTACCTTCATCTTAGCTTCAAGTCGCCGCGGCATTGCGAGCCAAGACCTGCTAACTAACTAGCTGAGCAGACTTGACTGTGGGAAATACCCGGGCCTTAGCTGGTGGGTCGTCCTCAAGCACATCTCGTCTGAATCCATCCGTTATTAGACGTTCAGTTTTTTTTGTTTGCTAACTAGCTCGCCAGGGTCCACGCTCCGTGTGCGTGGCCATGTTCCTGACTTCCCCTCGCACTGTTGAATGGCCTGCTATCTAGCTAGCTTTAGGTCTATTACGCCAAAAGAGTTCACTGAATGATCGATATTCTCTCATCTTGCTTGGCCAGCAGAAGACGAATGGGCTTTCTGTGCTGAGCTTGTCAAAAATTGGAGCATCGGGCTTCGCTTCGAAGGACGAACTCATGCGAAACGTCGTGCATGGTTGCTGTATAGAAGCTCCAACAAAACCTGACAACAACGTTTTAACAAAAGAAGCAGCCATAACAACAGTCTTCCAACCTGCAATAGAAGGATAGCTAGCCGTCCCACTATTTTCAAAGATGAACAAAACAGCGCCCCACATCTCACAGTCTCCTGCCATGCTACCGGTAGCCCGTCTCGACGGCACAACAACGAGAATGAACAAGCCAAGTCCAATAGCAGCATCCACAGCGCCCCAATCCGTCATGGTAGAGGGCGTACCGGTAGAGACGTTTAGGTCTGAGCTGGAAGGAGGCCAGTATAATCTCACCCGTGATTTCTTCGCCAAGCTGCGTCTGAACCCTAGCAATGACGAGACACGAAGTGTTTGCATGGATCGTTTAGCCCAGTGCTACCGGTACCGTCACCACACGCAGGAGCCTCAGGCTGGCTCTGAAGCAGCACCTACTATTAGTCCACCGCCCTCGCCACCACTTTCAACGCTGGAAAAATGGACGTGGAACGAACCTGACAACAAGGATGCTCATTTGCTGCTTGGCTTGTTTCTCATTACCAGTGCCTGGAGTGCATTGCGGAATCATCAATCATCCACACAACAAACAGCCATGACTGAGGAAGAACATTTTGCCCAGTTTGACAAGCTAGCACACAAAGCAGAAAGGGCTCTGGCAAAAGCCATGGAGATTGATCCCACCGATCCATTGCCCTATGCCAACATGCTGACTGCTGCCAGAGGACTCCCAACCATCCAAGCAACCTTCCAGAAGTTTCAACAACACTGCCAGGATCCACACCATCTGATGGTCCATCAAGTTGTGTTGCATCGCTTGTCCCCTCATTGGGGAGGAACAGTGGCAGAAATGTTGGAGTTTGCCAGGTCAGTAACCCTCCAGTCCGATGTTCCTCCACCCACGGGTCATCCCTTGTGGTCCCTACTTTGCAAGGCGCATTTGGATGCCTGGGAGGAAGCCAAGAAACAGCGAGAAGAAGATGGCACTAATAATAGCAAAGGTCAAGGCCATGGTCATGATTCCTATTGGAAGCATTTGAAATCCAAATCCAAAAAGGAGCTGGTGCACGCGTACCGCAAGTTTCGTGGCAAGAGCCACAGCAGTCACGGTACTGCCTGCAAGGCGAGTGGCTCCAAGAATGCTATTAATACCGGTAATACCAAACAGGGCAGCAAAGAGGAACGATCTAGCAGCAACCTATTTGCCTTTTGTCTGTACAAGATCAAGGCGTACTCCGAAGTGCACGATGAAATGCAGTACATGATTGGCAATGATCCCTTGGCAGAGCCTTGGAATCTGGAGAGCCCGCTGCATTGGAAGGGTTACTATGATCATGCCAAGAAAAAGGTTGCGGAGCATGAAGCATCCACTGGCACCAATAACCAGAATAAGCACCGACGCAAGTCCGTGCCCGCCATTCCAACGACCGCACGTGGTACCGGTAGGTGTCAACTGGAACGAAAGAGCGTTACCTTGCTATTTTCTCCCACGGTCCTTTCCAGTGGTGAATTTACCCTGTCGGATATTACATCACCATCTAGTAGCTCCGGTACCGGTAGTGACCACAAGGATCGGGAGATTGTGGATCCCTTTGCCTAGCTAGCTAGCTAAACCTGATCCTATGCATAGCTGAAGCCATTAATCCTCTTCTCTCCCAACTCCCAACCCAAAACCCAAAACCTATCGAGTAATAAGTAAGTGGAGTGGAGTCGAGTCGAGTCGAGTCCAGTCCAGTCCAGTCCTCAGTCACATTCTCACATTATACAAGTCCCAGTTGTCGCGTGCTTTGCTACACGTGTTCTCGGAAGTAAGTGACTGCGTGCACCAGTTCACTGCAGTCTGCACTATTAGCTAGGAACAGCTTTCTTGAACATTGACCAGTTAACTAGGCTGTTAACTGTAGCACAACACGAGCGGTCGCGTCGCCAGCTTCCAACTAGCAATGACCGGCCCTTTATATCCTGGCATCCGAATTCAAGGATTTAGATGCCAAGTCCGTTCTGGTCCTGCAAGACCAGCTGGTACTCTGAGAAGCATACCGTACTGAGACGTGTCTCTCTTAAACCAATCCCAGACGTCCCAGACTTCACTTTCGGGATTAAGTTCGATTTATCGGTTGCCGTTACGGTCGCTGATAGATAAATAAGTGTTCACTGGTACTTGTAAATGAAGCAAGACTTACTGTGACTGGCAACTACTATTTTATATTATAGTACCAGTACTAGCTAGTAACTAACGATCACTTTTTCATCCACAATCAACTTTTTCCTCACTTGCCTCCAACCACACACCAAAGCAACCCAAGCTACCGGTACTAGTATCGTTGACTATGAATGCGACCATGGAGTTCCAATCGACCAAGAGCGCTCCTTCCACCACATGTACTACTACCACTACTGCTACTACTAGTGGCAATCGCCTATCCTCAGGATGCTTTCGCAGAGGAAGCGGTACTCGAAGCAGTAGAGGCTTTCTGGGTCAAAAGACAGTAAACAACGGCAAAGTCAGCGCCAGAAGAAGTAGCTATTCGGCTCCTTCCTCCTCTACTGCTATTAATAGTAGTACCATCAATACATGTAGTGGAAAACCAAGAAGACGATCCACGAGGAGCAAACCTCTCATTCCTGCCGTTTCCTTGGTGTGCGTGGAGATTCTACTCGAAGACTTAGAGGAAGGAGATTGGAAGAGCACTCGTAATTTCTTTGCGCAGCTAAGATTCCACAGTCAAGCCAGGAGAACCAATATGGACCAGCTCGCACAGGCTTATCGCAACTCGAACTCCGCGAACTGTTCGGCCGAGTTGTCATTGGAAACACTGGCAGCTTGGACTTTGGCCGAACCCGACAATCGAGATGCGCACTTGTTGCACGGCATCTTTCTAGTCACGGCGGCGTGGAGTGCTTTGCAAAAGTCGGATCAGGAAGCCCAGTTTGTCACATTCCAGAATCAGCTTCAAAACGCAGAAACGGCTCTCGATAAGGCAATTGAGATTGATCCCACGGATCCTCTGCCTTATGCCAACAAGATTACGGCATCCAGAGAACTTCAAACGATCAAGACCACGTTCCAACAGTTTCAAAACAATTGTAAAAAAGACGACAGACACGATCTGGCCGTCCATGAAGCCATGTTGTACCGACTTTCTCCCACTTGGGGAGGATCCAACGCAGAGCTGCTACAGTTTGCCAGAACAGCCACCATCCAGGCAGAGTCCCCTCCACCAGTGGGGCATCCTCTGTGGTCCTTGATGGCCAAGGCGCACGTGCTTGCCTACCAGGAAAAGCTACGCAACGACAAGAGTGCCAAGCAGAAGAACGTCGGTAGTGCCTACTGGAAAGATGCGGTGGTTAGAAAGGAAATTGTCAAGGCATATCGAAAGCATCAGGCAGCATCCTCGACTAAAGGCAGTGGCTTGATCGTACTCCCCACCACGAACAACAATCATAGCGGTCTGGCCAAGGAGGAGGAAGACGACGACGACGACAACAAAGAAACACTGGCACGATCACACACCAACTTGTTTGCCTATTGTCTCTACAAGTGCAAGGCGTTCTCCGAAGCCTACAACGAATTCATCAAGATTGAAACACAACAGGAACAAAAACCCACACAGGAACCGTGGAATCTAGAGTCCAACCACAACTGGAAACAATTTTACCAACATGCACATGACAAGGTACTCCAGCACAAGGCTAACAAGCGGCACGAGAAGGCCGTCATGTGGGATTCGTCCACTACATGCACCAACGATTGTGCATACTCCCAGTAGTCTTGTTGGATTAGTTGTTGGGGACTCGTCTGGTGCAGCACTGTATTATCGTGAATAGTACATGTAATACTAGAACAATATCAATGGATAGGAGGGCTGATTTTGCAGCACTGACGACGACCGAGTGATCGAGTTCCCTGGATCTCAGGTCCTGCCCCTTGGCTGTGCCCGAGCTCATGACATAGTGTAGATGCGAACATCGTAAGATGTGGGTCGGAACCAGCCCAATCTCCACCCGTTTCCGTGTTCAAAGCAGTCCTTGACGATACTAGTACCGCAGACAGAAGACACATCCGTTAATGCAACACACAAGAACCACTCAATCGATTGTTCGGCTTGCGTTAATGCATCCTGCCCTCTTCCTAAGCAACCCGTCCTCCCCATAGTTCCCTCTAACCCATAGCAACGTCTCGATTACAGTACACAAATACACAAGAACCACTGCAGCGAACGGCCGTGAGACCTGTGCAAAGCGGAGCCAGAGATACCAGTATCATTGGAACGACAACAATTCGTGAACGCAATGGCAAATAATACCAGCAATCACAACACCTAGGTTCCTCATGCCCAAAGTCAACACGTTGGCTTTTGCAATGGCCACAACATACATGTTGAAAGAATGTAAACTTATTAAAAATAAAAATAAATAGATTTCACCAACAAAGACAACAGAAATGGAAACACATAGACTATGATTCAAAACCACATCAATTAAACAAAGAAACCTTCCAAATAGGCAATTGCACCCTGCCACCAAGTGTAAGCTCTACTAACCAAACTGGCCTGTGCAGGGCTTCCACCAGTGCCCAGGTTGCCAACTTCAGGCAATGGATTCACAATAGGTGAAAACGTGGGAAAGTCAGTTTGTCCCCACATTTGGACAAGTCCATTACCTTCAGGAGGAATGCCATCATACAAGGGTGCCCCAACAAGGACTTTAGTCCCATCACCAGAAACAGCAGCACTCCATCCCAACCTATCACCTTCCCTAAGTCCATCAATATCAAAACCTTGGGCCCTGCTGATCTCTTGAAGGACCCAATCAGTGCCATCAAACTTGTAGATGCGAGCGTAACCACGTCGAGGGTCTATTGGGTCGAAGAAAACACTAAATGGAGCTCCAGCCACAAGGGTTTTGCCATCATCGGATAAATCAACGGAGTACCCAAATCTATCAAGTTCTTCGTCCCCAGAAAGATCACTATAATGAATGCATCACAAGCCACGGGGGGCAGAGTCAGTAATTTTAAGAAAATCATGTGGGCATGCACCTTTACTTTTCACAGTCCCTAATGCTTACCTGCCCAATTGGCCCCAAATTTCGTTAGTTCTTTGAAAGACTTGCACCCTGCCAACTTCTCCAGCCCCACCAAGCACATCATACCCAGGAGAACTCACTGCAACAATGCTTCCATCATAGTTTAGAGCCACCGAATAGCCAAATTCGTCATTGATAGTGGACCCAAACATAGCTCCACAATCAACATTAGGTTGGGTGATCAACCCATCCCTTTTGTAAACACGGCATTCACCGGACCTTGTGGATTCAATGTCAGAGATTCCAGATCCGGTCATTCCAACAGCAAACCAGTTGCCATCTCCAGAGAGTGATACAGACGACCCCAATTGAGCAAATTCAATTTCTCCAAACAGTCCAGCAACGAAAAGGCTGCCATCACTATACAGGTCACGCTGCCAGTCAGTGCCATTCCAGAAGTAGTTTGTTGCAAAGCCAATGTCAAGTAGAGTTGGGCTGTCATATTCGGGAGCCCCAACTGCAATTTTGTTTCCATCTGCTGACATAGAAATGGAAAAACCAAATGATGCAATTGGCGATGTTCCATCTCTCTCAACACCTTGAATTGTGAAGCCTCTTTGCAACCACATCTCTGTGCTGCTGTCATATTGGAACACCACAACAGCGCGATTGCGGGTTGAACCAAAAGCAACAATGCTGCCATCTTCTGATATTGCAACTGAGCGACCACTACCGATGAAAATATCAGAAAGACCTGTCATGTCTTGTCCTTTCTGTGTCCATCCATTGGCAGCGTTCTGGTAGACACGAACAATGCCAGTTACTGGTTCACGGACCACTATTGTTGTCCCTGTCTCATCGATGGCCACAGTCCATCCAAGTCGGCCAAAAGCGGTATCTCCTATAAGGTTTCCTCCATATTGGACATATCCGCTGATGGGAACCAACCGGCGATGCTCCTCATTCAGGTCAATCATGTGCAACGCATACTTTTGAGGTTCAGTGGTAGCAGTACAATCCACTGATAGAAAGAGAAAAGCAGCATGAAGACACAGCAGGATAGCCCTTGAGAAACTTGTACCGGTAGGGCCACGGCACCATTGTGCAAGATTGTTGAAATTCACTAACATGGTTGACTGTTGGATTCAAAGGATCAACAAATAGGACTGCGGAAGTAACTACTAGACTATAGCTACATGTAGTACGATGAATGATAGCAGGGATAAATGAAAATGAGAAAGAGGGCAACTTATCTTTTAGAGGAAACGCGAGGCAAATGATGGAGACAACATCGAATGAAACCCCAGAACCTAGTCCTGAATTTCGACTGTTCTTTGCTTAAGCCTGGCCCCGGCTGGCTTCCGTAGATAATTTCCCTACTCTAATCCCCCCCAAAATGAAACTCGAGGGTTAGCGACGACAAGCAGCAGTTCAACGTAAACAGCTGACCATCAAATAGAAAGGTGCTCCACGGCGATGGATCCGAGTACTAGTATACTAGCCAGCTACTCCTCCGAAAACCACCAGAAAAACGAAAACCACCAGAAAACCACGATTAACCCCTTGAGAATGGGGTAAATTCGTAAACTCAGGTTCCGCTCGGAGCTGGCATCCAGCCGCTCGGAGCTGGCATCCAGCCATTGGCGTCAAGCATCAAGTGCAGATCCAAAACTCCCACTTTTGAAGAAACTCATTTTCAGAGGCACCACCTGAGCTGACAGTTATACCCTCATAGTTTCAGCTAATAGAGCCACCTTAGTAATACTTTGACATAGGGGATACATAATTTGGACGTGCCTGTCGCAGTGGTGATAGCTATTTATTCATTTGGCGGCTGTGGGAGCGACGGATGGCTAGCAAAGTTAGGCTGCCATTTTTTCATTGTTTTCACGTCAAACACAGCCATGTCCCCACCAATGGTACCCAGAAAGCCTGGCCCAGCTAATACTATTACTCCTGCTAAAAGAAGAACAACCAGAATTGACAGTAGCATTCAAGCCTGTCGCAGTCTTAACGAAACAGCTGGTGAGGTTGTTGATTGGCGAGCTGTGCTGAACGATGTAAAAGCGACCATTGAGCCAGACAAACCGATCACCAAAGCCCAGAAGAGAAAGGTTCTCTCTACATTGAGTAACCTTGATAGAGATGCACAACGGGTAACCAAACAGCTAAAGAGCTACACGAAAACGTTGGCTCCAGTTCCAGGATTAACTCAAGGATTGGCTCGAGCTGCTGCAATACGACGAAATGCACTCGGCAACTTGCCGCCTACCAGTGCTCAAGAAAGGCTTGCTACCCGGGCCAGTGCTTTTACTACTCCACCTCGAAAAAGTACTACAAAGCTCTCCGGGGAAAAACAAGCAGTTAAAGCTACTATGGTAGACTCAGCAATGTCCGATGATTGCTTGGCTCCTCCTCCCGCTAATGGCTTCGAGTATGACAGACGTGAATGTCTTCAAGTTTTGATCGATGTTCAGCAGAGTGGAAAGAAAGGCAAGGTCATCAAAGAAATGCTAGAGAAGAAATATGTTCCACTTAAGCAGTCATCGATCTATGAGTTGTTTCGGAAGTTTCAACAACATAGGGAGGATGGTGGCTCTCTGGATACATTTCCTAATGATCGCTGGCATATTCCAAAAGGAAGAGAGCCATTCCTTTTGGATAATGAAGTCAAGGAGATTGCTGAATGGTTGAAACAACAACCAGGTAGAACAATCGACCATGACGAGCTGAAAGCTATGATGATGCAGAAGAGGAAGGACCGACTTGCCGCTGATGATAAAATCATATTGTGTGACTCTATGACAACTCCATGCAAAGATACAATTGACAACTACTCTTTGACAATCACAGATTTAGCTTGTGGAAGTGTAATCAAGAAAGCCATTCCCAAAACACCAACTCGCTTTACGGCGGAGCGTTCTGTTCGGTCAGCTGCCGCATTCATGGCGACCGTTGTTGCTACCCACTACAGAGTTGTGTCAGAGCCAGTTGACAAGGTGGAGCAATATCTATCAGAGATCACCAATGAGCAGCATTCATTATGGAATCAAAGATTCGTCTATGAAATTGCTAGCCGATTGAATGAGAACAGGTACTTGTGTCCTGTCAAGACTCGATATCTGGCTTCCATTGATGATACAACTGAATGGGCTGTCCCGGGGAAGAACAGGGAAGTGGGAAACAAACCCGTTTTCACTGCTTTGACTTCTTTCAATTTGAAACTTAGTGTCCGATCTCTATTTAAGAAATCAAAAGCATCTGCCGTGGCAACTGGCATGAGACTCAAAGTCACTCATATCATGACGGCTGCAGGCACTAATGGACCAGTGTGGATTTCTGCTACTGGATTGACAGAGCGAGAGTTGCCCAGAAGCAAATGCCCATCCGGTGTTTTAGTTTTGGAAATTGAAGGTCTTCATATTGGTGGCGGTGGAGTGACTGCCTTTGGAGAACAAAATGGTTTTGTGATGTTCGTCAGAAATGACGATGACAAACTGACTGAAAAAGTCAAAGTCGAAGCTTTTCTGGATAGGTGCTTATTTCCTTTTGTGTCTCGTCTTCGCCAAAAACGAGGATGGCAACCAGGCACCCCAGTCCCGGACAGCATGACTTTTGTTACATGGTTAGATGGAGAGATGGCACAGCTTGCCACTACAGTTGATCCAGGAATGATTGGAAAACTAAACCATTCCAAAATCATTGTCAACAAGCAGTCGGCAGCAAGGTCAGCGGTAGAGCAGCCGTGTGATGCATCTCCGATCTTTAAGCATATGCATCTTCTTTCGAAAGAGTGTACCATGATTGATGTCGAAAAAGGTGCTTGCGACTACAAGGACTCTGTTGTTGGTATCTTCGGAGTTGCGAAAGAAACAGCAGGACTCAATTTGGCTTCTCACAGGCTTGCTGCCTGTGTCGACTTTATTGCTTGCTATCCGAAGAACGCTACTAAAGCAGTGAATACTGAGAGTGTTTCTGCTGGTTTTGCAGATGTTGGTATGCTGGGAAAGAGCAGGCGTACTGAGTATGCTTTTCCATCATTGCATGGAATGATCCATACTCTTGGAATGAATCATTACCCCCAAGATCTGATCGATCTCTTCAAAAACAGCTTACCCCGTTTGGTCCAGGAAGTGTATGACAAAGGTCATGTCGAAGAAGCTGTGTTTGACGAGCTGGAATTCCAAGTCGACAAAAACTATGAGGACGAGGATGTACTCAAACAGCAGAGCATTTCCCAAGAACAAATGCAGCGAGCCAAATGTCTCACTCATGAACACCAAGTGGAGTTACGGGCGGCAAGACTTGTAGAGGCCAGAGCCAAACAGAAAGAAAAGTTTGACAAAACTGTGAACGACTATACGACATTGCTGAAATCCAGCCAGCTTTGTACGGAGAAACTGTTAAAAGAGTCTGATATTGCTGGTGGTACTATCTCCTCAGTTCCCCTGATATGCTTCAAAAAAGCTCTTGCCGGAGAATTGCAGTCTTTTATTCATGTTCGGATGTTCCCTACGATTAAGACACCAAAACGTTGGAAGTGGCCTCGCAAAGGAGATATCTCTGATGTTCTACCAAATGGCTCAACAGGCAACAAGCTATTGATTGAAATGGCATTTGATTTGAGATCTAAGCCAATCATCATTGAAGAGCCAAAGAATGAAGTGCTCTTCTTGGACCCGGGCAATCCTGCATTGGAAAGATACTTGCAAGCTACAGCTATCAGATCAAGGAGGACAAGATTTGCTTCCTGTGACTTCTTGACTGGATCCCATTTCCTCAACCTCTCTGAATTCCGAGAAGAGGTTTGCAACATCTTTGGTTTGACTGCACCGACAACAATTAACCAAGCTCTCCTTGATAGAGCTGACTCATTGCAGAAACTTCTGTCTATGAGGTTGGATTCTCATGTTGATAGTATTCGGGTGCCAGAGGAGAAAGAGAGATGCTGGTGCTGGGAGTTTCAGGCTCGCAGGCATGGTTACATGGCTGCTATTCTAACTATGGCAGGTCATGTTCACACAGACTTGGAATGTCTTGATGAAACTGACAATATTCTCTCTAATCCCTCCAACTTTACTCTGGTTGGTGAGTCTATTCAACAGGAGGATGGCACCTATGTTCTAGAAGTTCGATCTTCTATTCACAGGGATGGTGCTTACACTGTTTGGGATAAGAACAAGCAGAAGTGGAGGCGAGCTGGAATGACGGCACTTAGACCCGATGGAGACAGGTGGATAGAACATGCCAAGGCAGCTGAGCTCAAACGGAAGCAAGACAGAGACTCTAGCTTCTACACTCGCTATCCTTCCATCAAGGTTCCTGAGGCTGAGAGACCCATTGGAAGGCAAGGCTATTTTGAGAATCTGCAGCAGTATATGGCTTTAGGGGCTCCACTTCCTGCCGTGCCCACTGACGATCCCAACTACGATTCAATTCTTGAGCAACAAACAAGGAGATTGGTTAAGCTTTTCGATGTTACTAGTGAGGACAGAAGAAATATGAAAACAATTAACAAGGACTTGAGAGCTTTTGAATGCCAGCGCAGAGCAATCAACTATATGATGGAATCTGTCTATGGCTTATGTTTGGCTCCCAGCCAGAACGTTTCTAGCAACCCTGGCTGGGAACAAGCTCTCAAGTATTATGGATCTTAGATATTAGCAATAACTATCATAGCACCTTGTCGTGTTTGTTACTTGATTGGTGCACTGGTAATGCATGTAGTTGGGTGACTAGCTGGCTGGATTTCACAGGTACATACGGTATATTGTAAGCAGCTCTGCAGGTTGTGCCACCAGAGAAATTCCGGTGGTCTTCGTAAGAGTAGCCAGTAGTATGGAAAATAATGAACCGGAAGGCGCTACGAGCTAGCTATAGCTAGTACTCAATTCTCTCTATTTTTAGTGTTCAAGCAGCTTTGATGTGTTTCCCAGACTGACGTCAGCGACATCAAAATCTTCTGGGTGACACCGTGGACACCTGGAACAAAAGCATAAAGCAACGGCTGTTTCCAGCAGAACGACCACAAACTATTGCCAATGCAGAACAACCATGCAGCAACAATAAAGATCTTCTCTATAGGATCCAAACTTGGTGCTGTAAGGAAGCCTTTACTAAGAAGCTAACTAGACTATAGAAGCGAGAAGGAGGATATCCATACAAAAGCAACTGTCCAATACGGTAGCTTTGCTATATATTGCTAGATTGGAAGAGCGCTTGAAAATTGGTGAGCAACAAGAAATATAGGTAAGAGTTGAAAAGAGATAAAAAGAGATACCCCTGGTTAACTTTCTCCACAGTATGGAAGTTTGGTTGGCAAAACTGGATCTGCCTGGTGAATTGTCTTGTCTTGTCTTGTCTTGTCTTGTCTTGATTGAGCAGGCTAGTCTTGATTGCCTGAGTCTAGTTTTTGCTTTCTTGCATGACTGTGTGGGTATAGCTTGTATGCTCAGGGCAGATGGTAGCTTGGTTTTGCAAAATTCGTACGGTACTTCCTCGTCTCACCAACCTGTTCTTGCTGTTTCCACACCACAGGTTTGGAGTTTGAAAACCTTCTTGAACTGACTGCTGAAGACTACCTTGACTACCTTGACTGGTTGACCTAGAGAAAGCTAGCTACTAGTAGAAGGTCTCTTGTCAAATCAATTAGTTGCACCAAGCTACTTTTGAAAGTGATGACAAGCTTATTGGAGGTTCAAAATCCTCTGGAAACAGCAATGACAACCAGCAAATGCCCCACAAGAATAAGAGCCACAGCCACAGCCGCAACCACAATCTTGAAGATCTTGAAGATCCTGTTCAATCTCCTAGATCTACTACATGCATCTATAGTATTAATAGCAAAGATGGCAAGTACATCACCACCACCACCAAGGCCAAAGAGTTCAGGTCATTTTATTGGAGCACAAAACACATCATGTACAAGACAAGCCAGCTCTGGTGGGAAACGGCATCCGCTTTGCCTCCGATTGCTGCTGCTTTTTGCCTTCACATCCCTGATACAATCCCAATCATCTGATCCCCGGTTTCCGCCTCCATCATCGTCATCGTCAGCATCTTCATCGTCAGCATCTTCATCGTCATCGTCTGGAACGGAATCACAACAACAGCAGCAATATGGACCCCAACAACAACAGCAGCAACAATCAACATCATCATCCTCATCATCCTCTTCTCAGGCACAGCAGGATACCACCACAGAACAAGCATACAGTTATGGATTAGCCGAAACCGTCACGGGGGATTACAGCCTCATGGATCATAGTACTCACAGTGGCGAAAACAATCCAAACACAAAGTCTCTCATTATCAATATTCCTTCCCTGGGAAAATTGCAGGGAAAACGGGATGCTGGTATTGACTTTTATGGCGGAATACCCTATGCGGCACCGGCGGTGGGACAGTTGCGATTTGCGCCGCCCGAACCACCACCACCGTGGGCTCCGGTCGTTTTGGATGGAACTCACTACGGACCCGATTGTTGGCAGCTCGAAGACAGTGTCATGAATCCCGGTGCCAAAAAGGAATTCATGAGTGAAGATTGTTTGAGTCTCAATATTTTTACACCGGCAGGACATGCCAGGCGAGTGGGAAGTGGCGGAGGAGGATTGTTTGGTGGAAGTGGCCCTTCCACGAGCAATGCCAAGCTCCAGGAAAAATTACTCCCCGTGTTGGTATGGTTGCACGGTGGAGCCTTTCAGCAGGGTGGGGCTCGACGTCCGGAATACAATGGACATCGATTGGCAGAACGAGACGTGATTGTCGTTACCATCAATTATCGTCTTGGCGCTCTCGGATTTCTGGTTTCCAGCACGGACGGGATTACGGGCAATTTTGGATTGATGGATCAGCGGGCGGCTCTTCATTTTGTACACGATAATATCATTCATTTTGGAGGCGATCCTAGTCGAGTCACCTTGTTTGGAGAATCCGCAGGCGCCGCCATGACGGGACAACACTTGATGATGGAAGGAGCCGGGACGTTGTTCCAAGCCGCCATTATGCAAAGCAATCCGCTGGGCTACCACTTTCGCTCGGTCGTCATTGCTGATTTTATCGGAGAAGCTCTCAAGAGGAGTGTCGATTGTCGCGATTTGGAATGTTTACGGGCGGAACGAGTGGAGGAAATCATGCTGGCACAAAAAAGCCTCATGGGAGTGCCGCGATCGGTCAGTGATGTCTTTACGTGGGGACCGACTCTCACGCAGGAACGAAACTTAAATGTTGGTGGAGCCGGGGCATCTTCCTCCTCGTCTTCGGGGGCTGCCTCGTCGGGCGGGCGATTGAACATGTTTCAAGACGGATTGCTGGTAGATTATGAAGATATTCAGCACCAACGTCGCCGCCGCAACAAGGGGAAACGAGCCCGAGATGCCTACTCTGTCAACGTCACCCAACCACTGAAAGGTCTTCATCTCATCCCTGATCATATTCCCATTATCATTGGAAGCAATCAACACGAGGGAGAAATGTTCGTCCACTCGGCATTCCCCATCACCATGTCCAAACCGGTCTATTGGATGTTCGTGGGCGCCTTGTTTCGAGATAGCGCCTCCCGTGTCCTCAAGCACTATCGGGGCTATGTGGATCAGATTGAGGCTGAAGCCAATGAACTCGCACGAAAACAAGTCGATGAGGAGGAGAACAAACTATACTATCTAGAGCATCAGAAACAACTGGAAGAAGAATACGAAATGCTCCTGGCTATGAACGCTTCCCGTCGCGTCGTTCAAGAACGGGATGCAGGCTTTCAGGCACTCATGAACTCCTGGAGTACGGGCGGTGCTCAGGACGATCCTCCTGGTAACTCTGAAGATTCTATGAATGGCACTTCAACCAAAGGGTGGTACAGCAATATCTTTCAGGCATGGATGGGTCAGTCACAACCAACGTCTCCCAAGGATGGCTCGAAAGAAGACTCCTTAGTCGCCACGGATAGAAAAGTCACAACTGGTAGAAGCAATTGGCCAAATCTGGGCCGTTTTCGTCCAAGGAGAATCCCATCAATGCGTCGGATACGGAATATTATGAGTATGGCCAAGAAGCGAGTTCCCTTCTTACAAGAGAAGGACCCAAGAATCGAAGCCGAAAAGGCAGCAGAACGAGAGCTCAGGCGCAAGGCCAGGGCAAAACAAAAGGTGCTCAAGGAAGCTGCCAAGGTTGTCGTTGATTACCGTCCTGTCATGAGCCGAATCATCACTGACTACCTGTTCCGCTGCCCCAGCTGGCACTATGCTCATGTTCTCAGTCGCAATCGGGTCCAGAACAGTGACAATGCGTTCAATCAGCAACAAGGGGGCGGTGACACCATGGACGACAGTCGGTCAAGGGCTGGCAAAAGAGACGCCAAGCACAAGTACAAACGAAGTCGAAACAACAACAATGTCTATGTCTACCGTTTCAGCCAGCCTACTCACATTCCAGGCTATAAGGAATGTTGGGGGAAATCATGCCACACAGCGGAGCTTCCGTATGTTTTCGAGGCGATGTCAATCATTCGATCACATTACTCGACGTTGGGCCCCTTTGCGCAAGCGGAAGCCCCCGTGGCTCCCGAGTACCCCTTCACCGATATTTTGACTGCGTATCAAGGGGCTCTGGAAGAAATGGAGGAGGACGAAGATCTATTTGACATGCCGGATGAGTATGATGATGATGATGACGACGACGAAGTGGAGGACTTGATGTGGAAAGGAAGCAGCGCTTGGAAAGCAAACGAGTTTGGTCGAGGAGGAGATCAGTCATCCGACAGCTCATCAACATCGCCCGCGGGGCTTTCGTCGCTGCTGACCAACTATTCCTCGTCTACCAGAGCTCAGCGAAACAACAACATGCCCGAGTCCAAGGCCTTTCAACGCGTGTTGAAAAACATGTTTGGTGACTACTTCGTGGAAGATGCGGATGAGGAGATTGCGGCTGATATGGCCGAGCGATGGGTAGCGTTTGCCAAGTTCGGCGAACCCAACTACGACGGCAGCAAGGCAAACTGGCTACCCTGGCGCTATCTGCCAACCCAGACTACAGATGATGCGGAGAACTCGGAAATACCGTGGCAACCACAAGATTTTGAATACATGGACGACGAACTCGAGGAAGACGAGGAGGACGAGGACTCATCGACGAGTGGGTTCCAATGGTCCAAAGACCGTGCCGAACGAATCTACCGCAAACGGGCCCTCAAAGCTCTCGGGATGGAAGTCATTGAGGAGGACTGGTACCGGACCGAGTTGCGACGAATGACCACCGCATCCGAGTTGAACGAAATGGATGCGGTTTTCACCTTCTTGTTTGGCAACGCAGAATCCAACAACCGTCGTCGCCGGCAACAAAAGGACGGCAGTACTACCAAAATGTCGAAGCGCGCCATTCGCCAAGTACAAGAGATAGCCCAGGCGATGGGAGTTGTGGGCACTGGCTTGCAAGGTGAGCCCGCTCGGTCATCATCGTCGTCGTCGTCTTCGAGCAATGCGTCGTGGGATGATGACTTTTTCCCGGAAATGCTAGATCTCAAGTGGCCTCCCGAGGGCCGTTTGGTGGAACGAGACTGTACGTGCGACATGTGGGAACGAATACGATGTAAGTGTGTTGTTGCAATAGCTGGTTGGCAATGCTCCTCGCAGGTCCGAAAATTAGGATTCGTTCTGACACTGCTTGTTTGCTCGTTTTCAATGCGACCAGACCGCTACTGAGTTATGGATCGGCAACGCAAATTGAAGCTGATATGTGTATGATACTGCTATGAAACTATAATTGATCTGTTATTGTATCACTGTGTGTTGCGCTGCTCATTGATTTGCTGAATTCTACTTGGCAATATCTAGCTAGGATACAGTGGCATGGTCCTTCCAGTAGTTTATAGCCTAAGGCAGTGGTGGGCTGCTCTGAGACTGAACAAGGGCAAAGAGCAGAGCCAAAAGCATTTTCATCCTGGGATGGTCAGTGCAACGCAAAGCCGTTGCTAACTGATCTTAATGCTTGGCACTAGCTAGATAGATTTTGGATTTTGATGATGGTCGGGAAAGATCTTTCAGTCAAGGGCCAAGAGGGATCTAATGGTGACGGGAAAGCCAGGGATCCCGATTCCCCCCGCCAATGTATCCGTTGTCATGTCCGAGGACTGATAATCCGCACACTTCTTGCAAAACTTGCTACATAGCTGGCTAAGCCAGCAACTAGCTAGGGCTGCTATAGCTACCGGTAGCCGGCTAGGTACTGGAGGTTTTGTTTGCTGGTACGGTTGCTAGCTAAGCCAGTGGCTACAACAATAATCTAGGTGCCATGGCAAGGTATACCAAGCAGGTACAAGGACCGCGCTGCTGGCCAGACACTGTTTTCCAGATCTGCTACTAGTACTGAGGACACTACCTGGTAGCTATAGCTAGCATGGACAGTGCTAATAAAAAAAGAGGCCAGTTCATAGAGGAACATGTAACTGGAAACGAATCTTGAACAGTAATTAAACTAAGTCCGATGCATTAACAATGCTGGAGGTTGAATCAGCCGACAGTTTCCTTGAATCCTGGGCTCCCATATCACTTCTTAAGAACACCTTCCATGGACCATGTTCGGCAGCAGATACCACGGATCCAGCAGAAGCATAGCAACCTGGATGCAACAATCCAGACACACATGTGTCAGCAATAGTAAGCCCATTGCTATCAATGTAGTGTCCGCTCACATGAGCACTGTCAACAATTGTGCTTCCTTTGAAATGTAAAAAGTCATACTCATAGAGAGCATTGCCAAAGTACCATAGCTCCCCTTCAACCGTTGCACCCATCATGCGAGCATAGTAGGCAAACATTGGAGTCCCATAGAGAAGGAAAACAAGCCAGTTTCCCTCTCGAAAAAGCCAGACTTGGTTGATGTAGACTCCAAAGAAACTCCTTTGAGCATGTGCTGGTAGAATCCACAATGCCTTTTCAACTACTCGGGATAAAAGTAACCATAGGAATAATTGGAGAACAAAGGCTGCGGCAATCCCACTTATAGTAATGGAAATGGAAGAACTCTTTGTGGCAGCAAGGCCAATCTCATAGGCAGGAATAAGGGAAGCAAAAATCACCAAATTTAAGAGCATTTGAACCACTTCTGGAAGGATCCAGTCCATCATCAAACCAAGCTTCCATGGCTCTCCAGGGTTCAAATCATAAACACTGTCAGACACATCTGATCTTGGGGGAATTACAGATCGCACAATCTTGACACCAGCATGTAGAATGACATTGTAGCCAACACTGCTGTTGATAATCTCAATCTTAGAGTCACCTCGATTGGTGAAATCAAGCGAGATTGTAGCAACAAATGATTTCCGGATCTTAACAAAGTCAACATTGGAAGGATAGAAGATGAAGTAAGGGTTGTTGAGGCCCGATTCCAGATCAACATCAAGGCCATGGAGGATGAGGACAATGTTCCAAAGTCTGGACTGGCCAAAGAAGGGAGTAAGAGTCCAGCAAGCTACACGGAAGTGGAAGTCACATGCCCAATTGGTTGCTCGGCGATATAGGGAGCCATCATAGTCATCTGAGGGATCTCGTTTCCCAATCAGAAGCCACTTGAGAGCCATGCTTGTGAGCAGGGCAAGGAGAGAGGAGGCCGGAAAAAGCAAGATCCAGTGCAGAATAGTGGCATAGCGCCATGAAGGCAAGATTTGATTGAGCAATGTATGGACCAGGAAGGAAAGTGTGAAGAAGTGGTAAGCTTCTATAAGGGGCCAAACAGTCTTGAAGACACCCAACATTGCTTCCTGCTCTTGGATTGGTTCTGAATAATGGTGGACCCCAGAACTATAGGCAGGAATTCCCTTGGCAAGGACATCATTTGGCAGTTCTGCACCTTCTCCTACAACAGTCAACTTCTCCACCTTGCTGCCACCACCAATGATCGCACCGGGACTAACCATTCCAGAGATTTTGCTGTTGTTTCCAAGAACTATTGGGCGCAAGGTCATTTTGGGACATTCTTCATTGGATTGAGAGAACGTCCTGCACTTTAGAGGGTGCCCAATAGTGGCATTTTCTCCCACTTTGACCAGATCAAATTCGCGGATGTATGACTCAATTTTGGCTGACCAGGCCAAGTCTGCTCCAAGAAGCCAGTAGAAGATCCAAATGTACTTGGTTTCCACATAAAATGGACCCACCAGTGACTCCCAAACTGCCATCAGCCTGTCCATAAACCACCAGTGAAGGTAGGCCCATGACAAAGTCTCAAACTGTCGAGGTTGATAAGTCCCAATAACCGCATACTTGCAAAACACCACAACCAAGGAGAAGGATAGGATCAACATAGGAAAGGCCATGGGCAAAAGAATCCAAAAGGCGGGGCCATGACACTCTGAACCTGTGGTAGAGTCACAATGGTCCATAGCCCAACTGACAAGGAAATAGGGTGGGACAAGTGAAACCAACAGCAGCAAAAAAATCACAATTGATGCAAGGCCCTGGAGCATGCCGAGCACTGGCTTGCTGCACTTTGACCTTGAAGTATTCCACTCGAACTCACGCTGACCAACATCATGTTTGGGAAAGCTCTGGCCTTTTGATGCCTCCAAGAAGACTGAGAGTGCATTGGGCGTTGGGTAGAGCTGTTCAAAGTTGGCTGGCAGTGTAACATGGAATTCTTCCTCCACCTTGTTCCTGAGCTCTGCACTCTTCAGAGATGAGAGTCCATTTTCAGTCCATGTCTTCAATGAGTCTACTGGTACATCTGACCCAAAGATGGAAGAGATAAAACTATCAAACTTAGATGAGAAATGGTCATCTGTGTTCTCAGTTTCCTGTTCCTCAGAGGGAGCAATTTCTTCAATAGTGCTATCAATATTGTTTTTCATCAATTTGCAGTCAACCGACTTCATTGTTTGTTTCATGGCTAAGGTCCTTTTGAGAATAGGGTGGGACTCTTCCCCCAATTGACGTAAGATGGAATTTGCCACTTTAATTCCACTTGCAAGAGCGTCCTCATGTAACATGAGACCACGTGTCCAACCACCAGCAAAATAGGTAGAACGCCTCCCTTGATGCCGAAGCAAAGACTTTCGAAGGAGTATTGCTTTACATGTGACTTTTGTGTGGGTGAATGTCATAGTTTCTATAGGGGAAGCAAAGTCCAACTCATTGAAGGTGGAGTAGGCATGTGTTGCATAGATAGGGGTCTTGTTGTCAGTGTCTGTTAAAGCATAAGAGAGATTTGAGTGCATGCAGGTGTTTCCAGCAACCTAATGGAGAAATAATGTATACTTACCACTTGGTAATGATGACGTGATTGGGATTGTGTCGTCAAGAGAAGGCAAAAATAATCCACAGTCTGGGATGTTGGCAAATACTCCATTGATCTTGCTGGGAAGTGCCCACTTTGGATCTGTGTGGTACACAACTGTCTCTAACGGACACTCAAAGTCTGCCAGGGCTCCCTCATAATCAGAGCAATGTTCACCCAGAACCTGCAGTGCAGCATTGGGAGGAACTGCCAGCACAAGTTTATCAAACTGCATAATGTCATCATCTCCAGTGCTGGTCGAGATTGAGACACCTTTATCGCGGCCAATGATGCTTGGGGAACAGCCCATTTTGAACTCCACACCTAGGCTCAAAAGTTTCTGCTCGAATGCAGCCATGTATTCCTTGTTGCGCATACGCAAGACCCTTTCATCAGCAGATGAAGTGACAATGGCTGCAACATACCAAGCAATCAGATCCAGTGGATAGTCCAGATACTGTTGAATTGAATTACCAGCAAAAAAACTGATCATTCTTCCAAGGAAGTAAGAAACAACAAAGTGGTGGTCAAATCCATTTCTGGCCATGTATTGCCCAATAGTTTCACTCTGCCCTGTTCCAGACTTGTAAACAAAATTCATTTCCGTAAGAAACCGAACAATTTCAGCTGGGTTGGCCTCTGGGATCATGCCTGTCCCCATCCCCACAACATCTCTAACCTCCTGAACTGCGGCCATAGGAACTGGATCAACTCCAAGTTCTTTTGCCAGAGCCATGAGGTTTGGCCAAGCACTGCCAAGGAACATTCCAAAGGCTGGGTTGCGCTCATGCCCAAAGACTGTTGTGTGCCTGGCATGGCCACCAATCTGCTCATTTTGCTCAAACACAGTAACTTTGATATTTCTTTGAGCCAATCTGAGAGCTGTGATAAGACCAGCAGCCCCACCACCCACAACAGCAACACTCATGGTTTCTTTCATCATCTCATGCCCAGTATATGTGTCTTCACTGCTGGCAACACCATTCTTTGAAAAGCTTCTCTCCAAGAAAGAAGAGGTGTCTTCGTTGAGGTAGAACTCACTGCTGGCAACACCCTTCATTGAAAAACTTCTCTCCAAGAAAGAAGACCTTTTTCCCTTGGGAAGAGGAGCAACAACTTCCTTCCGTTGCAAGTGAAGGAGTATAGAAGCTCCCTTCCAGTCACCAGCAGTAGTAATCTGCCTGATCTCACTCCTCTTCAGCTTGCCAGAGGTGGTCTTGGGTGTCACACCAAGCTTGAGGACAACAACCTCCGAGGCATAAAGCCCATGGAATTGGGAAACATGGTTGGCTATCTTGACGGCCAAGTCTTCATTTCCAGACTTGTCAAAACCTTTGCGTCCTTCGACTGTGATTCCAATACTGTCCTCCCCTTGCTGGAATGCAGTGGTCCTTCCTGGACGGATAACATCACCAAAAGCATCGTCAATAGAGAGCTCCACATCACTTGGATAGTAGTTCTTTCCATTGATAATGATGACATCTTTGAGTCTGCCTGTGATGTACAGCTGCCCATCCACAATCTTTCCCAAATCACCAGTGTCTAGCCAGGTACCATCATAACCGTGCAATGCATTGGCAAAGGTAGTGGTGGTTAGCTCAGACTGGCCATAGTATCCGGCCGCAACTCGGGGTGACTGGGCCCAGATACTTCCAACCTGTCCTTCTTCAATCTCTTTTCCCTCCTCGACGATTCGAAGTTTGAGGGTAGCTGAATCTACTTCTCCACAGCAGACCAGGCCTTCGGAGTCTGCCTTGGCTGGCCCACCAGTAATAAGCACCACCATTTCAGCCATACCATAGACGTTGTATATATGTTCAGGCTTGACCGAAAGAGTCTTTGCCACCGCTTCCACAACATGCTTCTGGGCGGGTTCCCCACCAAACATGGCACGCTTCACACAACTCCAGTCCGCTTTTCTGTTGGCCTGCTCCAAGCGCTTAAGGAGCAATGCATAAGCAAAGTTAGGAGCAGAAGTGATGGTGGCTTGGTATTTCTCGACCATATCAGTCCACAGTAATGGATTGACAATGAAATCCAAGGGAGATGCCATAACGAGGGGACCAGCAGAATAGATAGCACCCATAAAACCGGTTACAAGGCCCATGTCTGTCCAAACAGAAGGGGGGGGGGATGAGGAACAGAATAAAACATGCCAACAAAATGGTCTGTGACTGCATGGAACTAGCTTACCATGATATTGGGGGACCCACAAGACTTCCAAATCATTAGATTCCAAACAATCAGTCAGAGTAACTCCAGCCTTGCATGTCTCAACTAGGTTGTTGTGGCTGATCATGACTCCTTTAGGATGTCCAGTGCTACCAGAGGTGTACTGGACGAAGCAGATGGCTCCTGGTTCTCCCACAAAGGTCTCATAATCTTTGGGCTTGTTGGGGTTTCGTTTCTTGATTGGGAGTTTGTCAGTTCCGATCCATTTGACTCCAGTCTTGTAGAGGACACTAGCAGCAGTCATGGCAGTAGCAAAAGAACTGGTGCTTAGGGCGTACTTGGCTCCGGCATCCTCTGCAAATCTGCGGAACTTGGGCATTTCCGTCTTCAGCTGATTGGGATTGGGTGGATAGATGGAACAGGGGATTACTCCAATCTTCATTGCTCCAAACATGCCAGCCAAGAACTCGAGGCCAAAGGGATATGCAATCATGACACGATCTCCTTTCTTGCATCCCAGCTTGAGCAGACGGGCGGCCACAGCATTGGATTCATCTTCGACTTGTTTGACTGTCATCTTCTTTTGTTCCTCACACTTGATGTTCACCCATGTGAGGACAAGCTTGTTGGGGGTTTCCGTGGCATGGTGGCTGAGGGCCTTGAGGATGGTGGAAAAGAATACCATGGTTGTTGCTTCGTTTAAACTGATGTCTTCGTCAAGTTTGTGGCTGAAATTATTATGATCAAGAAGAACGGAGCTTGGAGTTCGATGGTTTTTTCCTGGATCGAACAGATCGCTGTTCTCGTTTTTCCCTTTTCACTTTGACCCCGGATACGTTTGACGGATGACATTGTCGTCCGTTAAATATCTTGTCTTGGATGCCTTTGATCAGTGGGTTTGTGTGCACAAAACAACTGGCTCGTTAAGTAAAATCTCAGTGGTAACTTTGCCGGATGACTTTGCCGCACACCTGTACTCCTCCGGGAGAACTTGTGTTCAAAAAGCCTCAAATACGTTAAGTAAAAATCTCGTAATTTTTCAATTCGCTGCTCGGATGACTTCGCCGAGTAATTCAAAGTGTTGTACTCGTAGACTTTGCCGGGTACCGGGTACTCATCAGTACGCTGTACTGGTATTAGCTACCGGTAGCTAGAAATATTATGTGCGATGTACTTGCATGCGTGGACTTGTCTATGTTCAATGTTGTGGAAAGTTCTAGAAGGACTAGTGAATAGAAGAGGGAATGGTGCGGGAAAGCCAGATCCCGATTGACTTTCACTATACAATTTAGAGTACATCTAAGGAACCAAAAGGCGATGCTACAGGCGTTATGAAGATTCCGGCGGAACGCAATCTCTTCACTCTACTCGAGTACTGTACGAATTCTACATGTACATTATTTGGAGGCAATAGTAACACCTCACTGGCACATTGACTGGGTACAAAAGACAAATCACAGCTACTTAAACTTTCATACAACAAACATCACAAGACCTCAATGAAGCTTTCAGACGTCTTAGTCACGAACAGATGAAACTGGTTCATTTGTCAAATGTCTTTTCCATTGATTTTTTGTAGTGGCGTTTACAGCACACGTTTTTTGCCTGATGAATGCGATACTCGTAAATCCTGCATGTAGATGTAACTAAAGTAAGTAGATAAGCCCAGCATCTCATTCAATTATTTACGAGTTCCAGTGGCAACCAACATCGGAAGCATCGGGATTAATTGCTCGAAGGATTACCTGTTTTCCATTTTACTAACGAATGCTTAAGCCTTTGCAAGTCGATAAGTCCGTTTGAACTCGCAACCGGTTTCTGGACTACAAAAGATCGCGTGAAGAAACAGGAGCATCACTGCTATTAATAGCTAGCATCTCACATCTTTACTCAATCGTCGGCTCATTTTTTCTTTTGGAAACTTGTTTGTTTTAGCTACTGATCAGAGCACCATGAATGTGAGCAGCAACGATACATCATCGCTCATGGCGTTGCTTGGCAATGACCACAACCATGAAATCATCAATGCTAGAAGCAGCAGTGGAGTAGAAGGAATTGTGGTGAACCGTACTCTGCCTCAAGTAAAGCAAGAAACTACCGCTCAAGTGGAACTTTACCGCTTGGAACTGGAACAAGGCGGATATCAGGGCACTCGGGACTTTTTTGCTAAATTGCGATTTGACAATGATGCTAGAAGTGCTTGTATGGATCGACTAGCGCAGGGTTATCGCAGCGGTTCTACTTCTACAAGCAACACCAACCACCATGAAGGTGCCATGGCCACTCTTGCCACGCTTCAGCAATGGGCCAAGTGCGAGCCCGACAATAAAGACGCACAGCTGCTCTTTGGGCTCATTCTAATCACGAGTGCTTGGAGGTCCCTCAGTCCCACCAACTCCCGCGACCTCTCGGAACAGGAACAGTTTCGAGCCTTTTCCCGTCGGGCCAGCAAGGCCGAACAAGCTTTGCAGTCTGCCATGGACATTGATCCATCTGACCCATTGCCCTATGCTACCATGCTCACAGCTACCAGAGAACTGGGCAAGCTTCGAACCACATTCCAAAAGTTCCAGCAAAACTGCAAGGACCCACACAACCTGAACGTCCACCAAGTCATGCTCTTGAGGCTCACTCCTCATTGGGGAGGGTCCCTCCCAGAAATGCTCGACTTTGCTAGATCCGCTACAGTGGCCTCCAAGTCACCACCTCCCAAGGGTCATCCTCTCTGGTCTCTCCTGGCCAAGGCACATCTATTGGCATGGGAAGAACTAAAGACCGCTGCGGATGCAACTTCAAGAACATCTCCACAGCGATTGGAGGAAGCACAAGCCTCCACGGAATTGTCGTCGTACTGGAAAGATCGGAGCATTGGGAGAGAAATTGTCAAGACATATCGCAAGTATCGAGCTAGCAAGTTCAAGGGGGCCTCATCGTCGTCATCAGAAGAATCCGAAATTGCGTGCAGCAACCTCTTTGCCTTTTGTCTCTTCAAATGCAAAGCCTACAAGGATGCCAATCCCGAATTCACCAACATTGCCATTCGAGGAGGACCCACCGAAGAACCATGGAACAAGGAAAGCAAACTGCATTGGAAACAAGTCTACGAACGAGCACGGAGCAAAATTAGTACCCGCGAGAATGACAAGCAACAACAGGATCCGACCCGACGGCCATTCGACGGCAACGGCAGCTATAATTCAACAACAGCCACGGACTACAGCAGTATGGGCGACAGCTTTTCCAGTTTGACGATTGGTGGTAGCAGTAATCACTCCCTCGGTTTCGGTGGCAGTGGCAGCAGTTTGAGTTTGAGCAATCACAGCAGTCACCACCACAAGGACGGCAGTTTGAGTGGCAGCGGTCATCGCGGACGACGTCGATAGATGCGACATAACACCCAGACTGTTCGTTTTCATGATTTTACGGATACATAATTTTAACATACTTATTAGCGCTCGAATTCTGTTCACAAATAGTGTAGGGTATCGGTAGTGTCCTCCGTCTACGAGCAAGTCGTTCTCGCCAACCACGCACGTCGCTTTGTTTTGCTGGGCCGCGCAAGCAATTCGGCAGTGTCGAGAAGGATCAGGTCGGAGATTTCCAGGGTACCAGTCAATGATGATAAGGAAAAAATTGCTGCCGCCTGTGGAGCTTTGACCCCGACGATATCGTCCTCGTAAGCAAATGTTCAAGCTATTTCGGCATCTCGTCGGCAATAGCTAGCTAGACCACACATAGATAATTCATACATGTATTTATTCTCTTTATGTTATTCTTGTATGCGTCTATCTATGCTTCTATAAACAATTTAGAATCCAACCAAACAGAACACCCTCCTTAGCAATGGTGTTGCTGGTGGTGGCTGCTACTGCTCAAATCGTAGAGGAACAATTCGCTGGATGGGTTCATATTGTTTGCTTCTACCGGTACCCCTGCGGCTTCTGCCTTGATCCTACCATCCTTGACGGCCCTGGCCATGACCTTTCCACGAGCCCGCTCATAGACCTTTTTCCAATGACTATGGCTTTCTTTCCTCCAGGGCTCTTCTACGGTGGCCATGGGTCCAATCTTTTGGAATTCGGGCAATGCATCCTTGTATGCCTTGCATTTGTAGAGGCAAAAGGCAAAGAGATTGCTGCATGCCGTGTCGTCCATCATGGCAGGAGCATTCCTCAAAGTCTTGGCACGAAACTTTCGGTATGCCTTGACAATTTCCTTTCCAACAGTGCGGTCTTTCCAGTAGGAAGTGGCCGCATTACTGGAACGGGAAGAATCATCTGCCATGGTGGCAGTTTTGTGCTCTTGCCATGCCAACATGTGAGCCTTGGCCAGGAGTGACCACAGAGGATGACCTGCTGGTGGAGGGGACTGTGCCTTGATGGTAGCATTCCTGGCAAACTTGAGCATTTCTTGGTTGGATCCACCCCAGTGGGGAGTGAGTCGATACAGCATGGCTTCATGGACCATTTGGTTGTGCTTGTCCCGGCAGTTCTGTTGAAACTGTTGGAAAGTGGTCTTGATCATTTGGAGTTCTCTGGATGCGGTAATCTTGTTGGCATAAGGCAGGGGATCCGTGGGATCAATCTCAATGGCCTTATCGAGTGCATTTTCTGCTTTGTTGGCAAGTTTGTCAAACTGGGCAAACCGTTCTTCCTCAGTGCCTTGTGTGGACTGACGCAGAGCACCCCAAGCACTGGTGATGAGCAACAGTCCATAGAGCAAGTGAGCATCCTTATTGTCCGGTTCAGCCAGAGTCCACGCTTGCAGGGTCTTGAGTGTCACAGAATCATTTGCTGCATTTGCTGCACCTTTGCGGTATCCTCTTGCCAATCGGTCCATACAGACACTTCGGATTTCATTGTCAAACCGCAAATGAGCAAAAAAATCTCGAGTGCCATGAAATCGTCCTTGCTCCAGTTCCAACCGAAAGAGTTCCACTCGACCAAGATGGTCCTGTTGGATATTCACATGGCTTCCTGGTAGTGTTCTTACATGTGCTTTGCGGTTTACACAGATTCCTTCCACTGAAGATGACTGATCCTGCATTTGCTGGATCATGGCTGGACTCACAACTACTTGATGACTGTGGATGTTCATGGTGATAAATATAATGGAGCTTGCTTTTATGCTTTTCAAAAGTCTATATTGTGAGCAAGAGGAAAGGACAACCCAACAACCGCCCAGCAAGACAGCGTACATGTAATGTGCCGGTGGCAAAGTGGTGCCGAATTATGACCACGCGACATCAAAGCTGAGAACCCGATTTGCTGTACAGTCAACATTCAGATATTTATACTGGGGGGGATTCAGGAATTCAGTAAATATAATAGCGAGAATAAATATTGATTTTATCCCTAACCCTAACTATTCCCGTAGAATTGTACGTGCTCTAGTATTAAAATAGGGTTAGAGTTAAAAATGTGGGAACTGGAGTATTCTTAAATATTATAGAGCGAATAAATACAAGATTATAAATATAAGCGAGCGTTGACTGTATGTAGTTTTAGTGGACAGAATGGACACAGTGGCTCTTTATCCTCGGAACTGCGCTGAAAAGGGCACTTGCATCTTTAAATCCTCTTGAAGCTTTTTTACTGGTAAACACAAACAAAAATGCCGTGGTTGAGCTGTAGAACCAATACCGGCAATTTTGGCAACGGTACAGCCAAGACAGGAGCAGTCCGTTCCCTATGGTATCCTCGGGTGCATCTCAGTTGCTGACCATGAGCCCAGTCCACCGTTAACGTTCAAGACTTAGTGAAAACTTAACCATGGCGCGCAAAGTGTGGGTCAAAAAGTACTAAGTAAAGGCCAGTCCTTTGCTTTGGTCGTCGACATCTATCTGAACTCAGCTGCTTACCGGTAAGCAGCAAGCAAGCTACAATGATAGATTCAACCGAATGATTGAATCGAATCATTCAATCAGCAGGCCAGCGCCACTCGGGCTGTACAGTGCCCAACCTCGGGGTCGACGTCACCGCCAGGCTAGCTAGAAGGGTGTTTTCAATGCCGGACTCCGGACTCCCGTGCCTCATTATCTCTCGAACTCTCTCTCTCGAACTCTCTCTTTCTCTCTCGAACAGCTTCTCGAACTCTGTTTGGTTTCTGGCTGGCAAATTAACAACTGTTGCTCTGCCTAGCTAGCTTAGCCCCCCCCCCCCACTCCTTAAACCATCTACTTAACTTATCTGGTTAGTTGGAACATGAAGACTTAAGAAGGGCAGCCTCCCCTGCCCTTTGAAGCTATAGCAGGAAACACCTTGACAATTGACCATTCACAACCACTGCAGTAGCCCTCTAAAGTAAAATTATGGCTATTGCTGTTTACAAGTCTAAAATACTAGTCTTGGGTAGGGAGCTATCTATATTTGGCTCCCTACATATCTTTGGTCTGTTCAATGGCCAACAGTGTTGAATATCAACTATTTTGTGGAGGCAGGATCACAAGCCAGCCAGGCCTAGAAACGCCTGTGTATTCCAGCTGTGCAGGCTTGTCGCTGCACCCTGCCCCTATAAGCTGTCGCATTGGTGCGGTCATGCTTAGTCACAGTTAGTCACAGTTGCGAGAGCCAGCATGCTGTCGTGCAAGGTATGCTGGCTTGCTACTTGGCATGATAAGCCTGCATAGTTAGCATTATATTGAATCCGACGACGGATTGTTACATGAGGAAACTGCGAAGGAAGGAAAACCTCATCATTGCCTGTAAGGCTTGACTCCGCGTATGTTGACGCGTTCCTCTATATGAGGACTAAGTCTGATGGTTATGGAACCATTGGTATGTACTCTAGTGATAGTGTACGGTCCCTCTGCTCTGTTGTCCAACTTGTTGGGCTGAGGAACTAGTCGCAGGACTTGATCATTGACTTGGTAGTCGAAATGAATGCGACGTTTGTCATGTTCGTTCATGAGGTTGTAGTTGATCAGCCTCACTCGTTGTCTCAACAACTGAAAGTCGGCCTCAACAGGGATGTTGAGTATCATGTCTCGTCCATACACCATGGCTCCTGGAGACAGTTTCATCGTGTGATGCATTGTCGCACGAGCGGCATAGGCTGCTGTTTGCAAAGCCGTGTCCACCATCGTGCGTGCTCCTAATTCATTGTTCGGAGGATGAGCATAAGCCAAAGCCCTAAGTGAGTTGGCTATAGATTGATGTAATCTTTCAACTATGGAGTTGCCTTGTGGATTTCGTACTGAAATCGGGTGAGTGGAGACTTCGTGTTTCAACAACATCTCCTGAAAGGCTCTGTGCCCAGTCTATTGGCAAACTAACTGCATTATGCTCCTAGTGGTAATACAATTAAGCATGGTGCGTTCGGTGTCCAACCGTTGAGGAGTCTAATTGCCTGCTGGCCTGTCATTACCACTAAAGATTGAGGTTCTGGGAACGTATCGCGCAACCAGTCTCAACTGTGTCCCACATGCGACGCTCAATTCTTTGTTGTCTATTTCAAGACAGTATTTTCCGGCCAGTTGGGTAACTTGTTGTCGATCATAGTGAGAGCTGAGAAGGCTATGTTTCTTGCCGTGTGTTCATCACGGACTTCCCATGGAACCCAATGAGGATCCACAGCCACCTCATACCACGGTACGGCAAAAGCTTTGTCTAGGTTTGGCGAGATGACCATATCCTGCCCCTAGAGTCGCTTTTTTTTTGGGTGCATGGTTCAGTGGTGAGAGATAGCGAATCTCTTTCATTAGTTCATCCTGCATCCCGCTGCTTGTCATAAAATTCTGTTGATTTGAGAAAACAGGCGCCCATGTATTAGCGAACTGTTCTTGGAGTATTGTTCTGACTCTCCTATATCGTCGAAAAGTTGTTTACGGATGGCCAGTTGTGAATTACATCGTCCTTTTAGGTTGGACAAGATGGCCTTGCCACCGGTTGGATTACGGCCAATGGGCACAAAGGGTAACATACCACATACTGAAGTTGTTTCCCCTGCCAGTAGTAGATTGTAAAGTACGTCACTTCCCAACCTGGAGCACCGGTTGCCTAATTGGAACCTTGGACTTGGTTCGGAAGGAGAGGTTGGGATGTGCTTCCCAAACGAGACCTGAGGTCTCGTTTTCAGAATTACCTACAATTGCGCTTCTTAGATGATGGAACCATTCCCACAGAATTGGGATTGTTGACAAACTATGAACTTTAGGGCAAGGACTCTAGATTCGTAGTAAAGCAGCTTGCTTGGCTTATTGATTGGAGAAAGGGATTTCCCAGCTCATCCTCCTATTATAGTTGAGAATAGTTTGAGAAAGATAAGAGAATAAGAAAGAGTGTTGTTTGACCTGAGAAATCCATAGTAGTAGCATGCCATGACCTTGCAGTAGATATAGAATCCTGTGTGGCATGTGCTAGGGTATTCAGTAGTAGCAGCTCCTCAACCATTCCAGCAGCTGGTCTTGACAGCCCAGTGAAGGGAGATCTTCACCAACCAGAGATCTCTCAACCTGGCGCTGGCCAAGTCCTTGGCTGACAGCCTTCTCTAGACCAGTTAAGGCTCCCTTACTGCCAACTATCAGGGAGCTTCTCTTTGAGCAATCCTTGGAAGGGAAACCTCCCAAAACCTCATAGACAAACTTACAAGGAAGATATCAGCATGGCGGACAGCTTCCCAGGGACTAACTGCACTTTCCATTTGTCTCCAATGTTGGACACCAAAGCTTGGATCTACGTTACTCGCTGCTCACTGGAACTCTTCCAACGGAGTTGGGGAGTGCTGACTGCTTTGCGAAGCATTTTATTCGAATCTAATACATTCAGTGGCTGGGTAAGTGGTACCAGAATGAATCTGCAAGTTAGGATGACTCTACCCCTTCTATGCCTCAAAAATGTTTGTGCATGTAACTATTGATAGGAGCATACATACAGAGCTTGGACAGTTGATAGCTCTTGACAGCATGGAACTGAAAATGAATCAGTTGAAAGGAGAAGTTCCTGAAAGCGTTTGTTCGTTGGAGCAATTATCTTTTGCTGACGTTAACTTTGCACTGGAATGTCAAAACTGCTGTTGCTATAATGCATGTTGCCGAAAATCTTGTCAAGGTGGTCGGAAATTTTGATAATTTACAGAAGTTGCATTTCCATAATACTGAAAATCCGAAAATTATGGAATTGAGATCACCACATGTTGGTTGACCAATTCTAGACCTTGCAGGCATTTCCCGTCCTCTCCTTGTGTGGCACCTCCAATGTGAAGGGACCACCACTTCTTTGCTACTAGGGTGCTCGCCCAATTACCTATTACTACAGTAAATGTATACGCTTCACTAGGTTCGAAAATGAACTACTTGCAGCTACTATCAGGACTCTCCAGCAGGAGCGTCTCTCCAATTTTTTGCACCACGTTTATGCATGAAGCTAATGGTTGGATGTGTATTTCTTTCCAAATATAAAGCCCCGTGCAAATCTAATCACACCTCCTTCCATCCCTTTGTTGTTTCTGTGGATGACATGCTTGGGCTGCCCCCAAAAAGCCAAAACTCTCTTGCAATGCCTTGCTTCTGTCAATGCCAGCAAAACTCAGTTCTCATGCTCTCAAATAATGTGCAATCCACCTCTCTATAAAGTACCTTCCTGCCCAAGGTTCCCTTGAGTCGGCGATGGCTGGGATGGAGAAGGGCAGAGTTTGAAACTTTGGCCTAATTATTAAGGCAAAGCTTCAAACTCTGCCCTAAGTTTCAAACTCTAATTAGGGCAAAGTTTCAAACTCTGCCCTAAGGCCGCTCTCTACCGGAGCGACTAAAGTAGCGACTAAGCCATATTTCATAGTTTAGTCGATAGTTTAGTCTCTGGAGGTGGTGTCTACCCAAGCGACTAAACGTCGTATGGACTAAAGGCTTTAGTCCTTACGCTCGTTCACCGACTAACCGGAGGCTGGTTAGTCGGTGAGCGAGCGTAAGGACTACAGCTTGTTTAAGAACTCTTTTAAAAGAATCAGCCTCATTGCACAGCCTCACTATCAGAGCATCGCGACAGAGCTGATAGAGTAGAGGTGCAAACGATACCGTAGTCGAACGATCGATCGGCCAATAGAGTAGAAGAACTCTTTAAGAATGAATCAGCCTCATTGCACAGCCTCACTATCAGAGCATCGCGACAGAGCTGATAGAGTAGAGGTGCAAACGATAGTGGAACGATCGAAGAGGAGTATCGGCCGATAGTAGAGGTGCAAACGATGGAACGAGTGGGAACTCGGAGTTTTGAGTCTTGTTAACTTGAGTCTTGTTAACTCAAAAGTATCATCAATTCTATTAAGTCTTTTGTTTGAGTCCTTTAAATCCACCATGCTGATAGAATATTGGTAGCCCACCAAGTGATCACTTTTGTTAAATCTTTTTTGAGTTCCTTTAAGTCCAGTACTTTCCCATGAATTGTTTAGTCAATTTGTTTAGTCGGCTGGTAGACAGGTCCAAATGACTAAAGAACTGACTAAATTGTTTAGTCCGAGATTTAGTCATCTGCTGGTAGACACCACCATTACTAAAGGATAGTGACTAAATCTTGAACTAAACAACCACCTAAAGGAATCCTTTAGTCGGTCCCTTAGTCCCTCCGGTAGAGGCCGGCCTAAGTTTCAAACTCTGCCCTAAATTAGGGTAGGGTTTCAAACTCTACTCTAAATTAGGGCATGCTCTACCCCATAATTCTAAAGGGCAGAGTTTCAAACTCTGCCACTCTGCCCTGCAGCGAATCCTACCCTAAATCCCGGGTTCCCCATCGCAACCCCTGGACCGTTGTGGAAATATCTTCTGTGGTTTCTTTCACTTGAGAGGATGCAGAGATTTAAGAGAGGACCGTTTCGAAATTGGAGAGTTTGGATTTAAGAGAGTTTCCAAGCAGGACTCGCATTTTCCACAACGTTCCTGAGGCACGCTTCAGGGTGTGTGTGTTATGTAACGGTACTTTGGACGCTCATTGCTTCAACACTCCTCGTTGCCCTCCTTTTTGTCGCGCTCACCATTCTCCTCCAAAGCTGCTTGCTAGCTTGGTGCAAATCGATTCTTGGTGGTGCCTTTATTATTTGAAAGAAGAGGACAAGTAATAAGACAACCATGGCAGGCGACGAAGACACTAGCAGTAGCAAAAAGCGCAGCCGCGAGAGCGACGATGAGCAAGAAATCGACGAAGCCTTCTTCAAGAGCATCGGGATGCAGTCGAAGAACCAAATTGAGGCGGCGATTCGCGGTTGCCACGACCAATTCGTTTGTAGCGTGGGGGATCTCCGTCTCGTTGGAGAGATTGATGGTGGTATCAAGGATTTGTTTCCACAGCTGGGATTGAGAGCAAGAGTCCAAAGTTGGTATGACGAGGGAAAGAAAAAGGAGCAAAAAGAAGACGATCGGCAAAACACACCAGCGGCAACGACTGGTGCACCGGCTGCTCCTGCTAATAATGCAATTACAAACATGGCCAATCCTGGTGCACAAATTCCTCCGTATTCTGCCATGATGATGGGATTAATGCAACAACCCCAATTCATGAACAACACCAATCCTGTCATTCCGAAAACCAGAGAATGTCGCAAGGTCAAGTATGTGTTGATGGATCTCTATCTGAATTCATTGTTTCTGCCGCTTCGTATTGGACACGCGTCAGAACTCCGATATCTCGCCAAGACGGTGAATGATCGACAATTCCGTGGAAACAAAAACTTTCTCTCCAAAGTGCGCCAAGCTTTGGACTTGGTCGATTGTTTCTGGACGGTGCATGTTCGACAAAGGGCCATCTTTGGAGGTTTCGCCAGCAGCGCCCAGGCTCTGGAAGCATTCTCTCTCATTGATACCTTGGTGGTCAAATTTCTACATTACAAGAGCGATCCTTACGAGCTTGCCCCTACTGCACAACGATCGAGCGCTCTCATTGGAGTGGCAGAGGAACTGCAACGCAAACAATTGCACGGGGTGGTGCGAGAAAACAGACCGGATTGGACGTCGCCTGCCACGGGTGGGGCCACTCTGGTTCGATGGATACAGGATTTTGAAAAGCAATTCAAACCTAGACCCAAAGAAGCGAGAAAGCCCCGAAGTAGAAGGGTCAAGTTATTATCCAAACAGCAACACGAAACCTCCACCAAAGAGAAAGATGATGATGACACGACAAACAAAGAGAAGGAGGCAGCCACAGACTCCAGCTCCAAAGGCAAGGACGCTCCGGATGCCACATCCACAACCATTTAATTGATTTTGTGCAGAGACAACATCTGAATGCCAGAGGAAGGAATACGAGTCTTCAGGAACTTGGGGACAATCAATCCAGAACAACAATTATTAGGACAAGACGGAAATTGAGAACAAACTTTCTCAACAAAGGATCAAATGTTGTTCCTGGACAAACGTAGTATTCGTAGTAGCAGGAAAAATTTGAAAATGCATTCCATGATTTCTGAGTGGGCGATGCGATCAACCTGTGCGCTGTAGTCGGCGTTTTATCCCTCTGCTCCAGTATTGCTCTTTAGTCGATGACCAGAGCCAAGTGTGGGTCTGCACGTCCCCCGCAAATCGACTACTGTATGCACTCCTTGTAGGATCTAAAAAGAGTGCATTTGGTCTAGCGGGATGTATGGTTTAGATGTTGATTAGCGTTTAGTAGTTTAGCCTTGCTGTTGGGACCGAAAGAAACCGCCAGTTATTAGATCTTTGTTATCAAAAATGGCCCATAGACCTGGGGGAATTCAAACTCAGCAACCACAATCGTTTCTGCATGTTCCCTCCTCTAGAGTTCCGACCCTTGGCCTTGGGAGGACGGTTGGTTGTTGGTGCCATTGTGGCTGTGTTCACTCTTCTGTCGCTTTTGGCCGCTCCATGCTCCGTCTTGTGAGGGGCCAGTGTAGCTCTGGCTCCCATAGCTCGGGTGAATCCGTCCACGCCCACCACCCAACGGTCCATAGCCTTGCCGATCAGGACCACCAGAGGACCGCCCGCGACCATCACTGGTCCATCGTCCATTCTGATTATAGGGTTGGTTGTGATTCCCGCGGGTGGGGGGTCCTCTTCCACCGCTTCGGCTCTCTTCCCAACCTCGAACGCGCCCTCGGCCACCGTTCTGTTGCTGGAAGCGGGGACCGTGGGTGTAAGGTTGGGTCCGGTTATTGCTGCGACTGTTCTGGTATCGTCCTCGCTGCTGCTGCCATCGACCCCGTCCACCAAACTCTCGCTTTGGTTGCTCGCGTTTCGTCACGGTGCGATTGTCCTGCAGATCAAAGTGGGCTAGCCGAGCCAACTGTCGGTGAAAATCAAACTTGGTGGGTCCGTTCTCAAGGCCGTGCTCTGACAATTGCCGGAGAGCACCGTCGAGGAACTCTGTGACGCGACCACACATGTCCCAAATCACTTGGGATGGCACGTATCGACCAGTTTCCACCAGACGACGGATGTTCCGATCCATCAGTTCCTGAAACTCCAGACTGGGTAGGTCAAACAAAGACTCGGTCGCTGCTGCTGATGGCGTGATGCTGCTGAGGTTGTTGGCAGTCTCAAAGACACAAAAATTGACTGGTCGGCCTTGCTGTTGTGCAATTTCCAAAGCCGACGAGTAGTCACGAGGTTTAGTATTTGTGTTTCCCCATGCAACGGGAACATCCTTGGGCGTTTGTCGGAGTGTTTTGGTGGCGCGTTCGATGCCGGTTTGAGTAATGTTTCGGCTAGGGTCTTTCTGAAACAGCGCCTCCACCATGAATAGATCTACCAATATGGGGACCTTGGAAATGGCAGTATCGTCGCGCAACAGGTTTTCGGTGCTCCGCAACAGCGATTGGAGGACTTGTTCCGAGGCATTGTCATCGGCATTGGACATGTTTCTAGCGTTGGTTTCATTCTCCTCTTTGTTGATCAATTTTGAGCGCATCGACTCTTCCAATTCCGCGGCTCCCGAGAGCCGTTGCAGGACCCATCGAAGCTCTTGCTGTTCCGGTGCCAAGAGACGTTCTTGTACTGTCTTCTGGAAGAACGATTGCTGCAAAAGCTGTTGATGTTCCGGTGTCAAGTCCGTCCCATTCTGCAATGATGATTGGGAAGCGACAAAGAGCTCCAAGGGAATTGCCATGTACACATTCGGTTGATCGTCCAATGCCACATCCACCAAGTCCGAACCAGACCGTTGCCGTCGCAGCCAAGTGGTTTTACCACTGTTGGGAGGGCCAATGGTGATGTAAAGTGGAGCCGAGAGATTGCTGCTGGAATCTCCTTGAGCCAAAGTTTCAAGGGCGGTTGTTGTTGTCATTTTTCTTTGTGAGATGTTGTCTCTTCTTGACAACAGCTTGTGCTTAGTAGAGGTGGTGAAACCAAAAGACGAAGAAAAAGGGAGGTTGCAAACTGAGAGCGAGCAGAGGAGAACAACGGCCAGTCCAGACACACTGTTTGCTTGGCAGAATGAAGAAGGAGAGTTGCGATAGAAGCACAACAGAAGGAAGAGGAGGACGTTTTTGTTCATGCTCCAAGAGTCGGTTGGCGTTTGAATTTAGAAGACACGTCTCAATGATGAGGGTGGTTTCAAAGCTCCACCAGATTGAACTCTTCCAGTCTTGCCTTCTCTTATCTAAGGCATTTCACAGCTCTCACCACGGATTGCAAACGTCCCGTGGCGCAAATGGCTGATAGCAGAAGCTATATAGCTACGACTGTATCAATGGGAGGTGGAGCTCGTGCAGCTGATTATCATTCTCTGGTGATGAAAGTGACAGAGCGAAAAGTGATGGGTGGTGCCGACCAAACGCATGACTGAATGTCTTAAAGACACTTAAGCCGCTTAGCTGCTTTGTATGCTATCTTGACGTCTTGTGTGAGGGGGTTGTAGTACAGCTCTACACAGGGAAGTCAGCTACGGAAGCCGGGAGGGGCCAGGCATAGCCAACGAAGAGGTGGAAGTGGGGACTAGGTTCTGTGGGATTAGGGGGGACAAATTGAGGACCAAATCAAGGGCTCACTCATCACTCTGCAAGCTTGCCACCTTTAAGAATGATAATGGCTTGCTTGTTGGGAGTTGGGAGCGACTGAACCAAACTAATTTGTGGGTATCGTACATTGGACAACTCTTTCCACTCCTGGTATTTCAGGTTGTATGTTTTGAAGCTTTTCATGAAAATTTTTGAGCCGCAGAGCAGAGCCTGCAACATGACAGGCTAAGAAGGCAGCACCCTAGAAAGCTAAGATAATCTTTCCAAACGGGAATAGATTGCTAGGATATTTATTCTTCTTCCTCCTTCAGTTCTTCAATAAATGGTAGCTTTTTTTCTTCCTCGTTCGGCTGTTGTTCTTGCTGCTCTGCTGTGGCAGCACGTTGTTGGCGTCGCTCCCGTCGCTTTTCCAGTTCCTTTTTCCCGCCATCCACGTCCCATATCAGCGCAGAATCATCATCATCATCACTTTGTTGTCCAAGAACAAGAGATGTCCAAATTCTTCGACAAAGCGCAGGAGCTTCTCATCGTCATTGGTAGTGGCCACGGCGGGTTGGATATCCGCCCAAGCATGACGCAAAGCACGACGACCCAAAAATCGAGCTGGTTTCTGTTCCGATGCAGTCAGCCCATTCCAGAGTTGTGCCACCAATTGATATTCTTCTTCATTGTTATTTGTCGTGGTGGTTGACTTGGTTGGTGTCGCACAGAGTGTGGTGGAATTGATAGCCTTTAACAGGATCCGGCTGCATTGCAGGGCTTGTGCGTTGGTCAGAACCAAAGGAACCTCTTCCGACTGTTGTTGCTGCTGCTGCTGCTGTTTGTACATCAGGAGTCACGAGGGATCGTGCCGCCACCAACGACAAGAAGGATGTGACAGCAGCGTGAATGGTTGGTCGATCTTGCGCCAGTTCCTCCACGATCTTTGCCTGTTCGGGTGTTGCATTTTGTTGGACTGCCGCCGACGCTGCGACACGTTGTGTGGCTGCCTGAGCCTTGGCCAAAAAGTCGTTGCTGGGAGAGGAAGACATGGTGAGGTTCGTTTTGGTTCTTTTCGGCTGGGATTATGGATGTGTTGTGGTACGGTAGGTCTTGTGGAAAGGTTGAGACTTTTAAATTGGGATGTTGCGGCGACAGGTGCTGCATGGGAGGAAGCAAGTGGAAAGTTCGTTACTGTACGGTTCGAACAAGCTCTTACTACATACATGTAATAGTTGGTACCTGGTACTTGGGGCAAACATTACCTCTTCTCCCTGACAGTACAGTATCGTCGAATGGATCGCAGATGTTGAGTCGAGTCGAGTCGAGTCGAGTCGAGTCAAGCGAGCGACTCATACTAGTACATGTAGATCATCCAATGTGCGCCGAAAGATCCCCGACCCCGCAAGCCATCCCAATTTGAAGCAAGAGCTTGGGACGATGGATGAGGGCGGGAGCTTCTTGCCAAGAGGTGGAGCTGTCCTGGTTGTGTGCTTGATACGCAGTAGGACATAAAACACAATATATTCGAACGACAGAAACAAGCAAGCAAAAAAGCAAATGAACTTCAGCAGAAACTCCAACCAGCAACCTTCTGCCCAGAACAACGAGCCTGAAATGCAGTTGCCCCAGCTATGTTGGCCTGTGAGAGCTTTGGTTCTACCACCGTGGAGGCAGAAGCTTGTCAAATCCCAGCAGCTGTTGCATCCGATCCCTCCAGAGAGACAACAGCTGAAATCCCACCCGTCCAAGATGCACTCGACGTGGACTTGCCTGCTGCCCTGGGCAGGCCTGTTGCACTTCAGACCGGAGAAGAGCTCTTGGGACGGATGAAGACACGGCGTAAGAAAGAAACAGTCAACAGTGGGCTCTGGGGAGGTCTGTTGGGCTTTGCTTTGCTTGGGGGACCAATTGGTGCTGTTGGAGTTGGTGCGGGCTCGGCCATTCTGACAAAGCACTCTATGAAACGCCGGGAAAAGGTTTTGCGCAAGCGTTTGGAAGGTAGACTTCATGAACCCATGTTCTTGATTTCGGAGACGTCGACTAGTAGCTAAATAGATAAAGAAGAAGAACACAAGCATTGACCAACCCAAAACCTAGAAGTGATTTGTTTGACCGTGCATCCAGTAGCAGCATGCGGCAAGAGCTAGCAACAGTACCGCAGGTGGTCGGGTGTCACGAAAAGTGCAAAGAATGGGCGAAGAGCCTATTGGCTTGTGCAGATCAAGATTGTGGCCGTAGGGCCCATTGCCAGGGGATCGGGGATCTTGAGGCAGGTTAGTGGGACAGCTTGGCATGGAACTATAGCTAGCTTTTGATAGAAGCGTGGTGGCGAAGGAATTTCAATACAAAAACGGTGTTTGCCGTCGACCTTTGAAACTAGACCATGCACAACCCTCCGTTTTAAACAAGCATTTTTCGATGGCACCAACTACACAATCATCAGCACAGGATGTGACTACTGCGCAAAAGTTTGACGGTGGTTTGTCTGTGTGGGAAGCAAGTCGAAAGTTCGCTGTGATTCCGAATGCTCTGTGGTTGGGGTCAAATATTACCTCTTTTCCCTCTGTACATCAGTTTTCGGGCCCGTCTTTCTAGTCTAGATCTAGCTAGAAAGTTGGACGCAGCGCGAAGTGACGACTGTCACTCTGACAGTAGGTAGAAGATGTTTCGTTCCATATCCAAGGGAGGCGTCCAGGAGGGGTGTGGGGATGAAACGATGCGCCTGGAAAAAATCTCCATTCCCCAGCAGATTGCATGGACGGGGATCCCACTGGACGACAGTGCCAGAAAGCTCAAACGGGGACCGCGTTTGCCATGGAGGGATTGATTCTCTGGAATATTCTTGGTTTTTCCTTGGGAAATACAAGGGACTATGGATGCATTTCAGAGTCAACAAAAAATGGAACCAGATTGTCAAGACAATGGAGCCCCCAGTCATGTTTCAGATCAAGGCAGTGTTGGAACGAGATGTCCTTTGTGCTGTGAAGACGGAGGATTGGATCTGTTGACATCTGTGTTTCAAATGTTGGAAAACAAAGAATCGCCTATATACCGCCAGGAACCTCGTTTTGTCAAAGCATTGGAATTCTATGCGATGGATGCTCAGACTCCCATGCCTCCCATTGAACCCATCTCCGTCTTCTCTCCACTTCATTCTACCGACCTTCGAATTATCCTTGGCGAGGAGAATGCACACTTTGCCCAGTTAGTGGATTCCCTCACACAGATGGAGCTTGATGCACTTCTTTCTTTTGTCGACTTTTTGAACTTGGAAAAGCTGAGGGACTAGTGTGTAACCGCATTTACAGCCCAAAATTGGGCGCTCTTCCTCGCTCTGTGTGAACCGATACGATGGGGGCACATGCGGCAGCATATCTTGCTCCTTTGGGTGCAACAGGAAGTTTTGGGGTGAGTCTCCATTTCCGCAACCTACCGTAGAAGTGATTTGTTTTTAGCATGCATCCATCAGCACGCGTACGGTACGAGCTAACAACAGTACCGTAGGTGGTCAATTTCGTGTGAGGGTGTCACAAAAAGTGCAAAGGGCAAACAGCCTATCGGCTTGCTGCAGGCTCGATTTTGTGGTATGGGGTCCATTGCCAGCCTGGCAAGAGGGGATCGGGGAATAGAATCTTGCGGCAGGCGCATTGTGCAGTTTGACATCGAAGTAGAAACATGCATGGTGACTACATATAGCTCTACGGATACATTTTCCAGCCAAATATGGTCCAAAACTTGCCGTTCCACTGGTAAAATCTGGACCATGTCACGACCGTCCATTTGAGCATCTATAGTCATGGTATCGTGGATTGACATGGTCTGCCAAACAAACGCAGCGTAACCTATCACGAGAGAATCTCGCAAGTCCAGGCAGGACAAACTTTGATGGCCGCGGCAGCCACCCGCTTTGACATCGGATCGCATGCGTTCCATTGGCGCATCCGTCAGTGCAAGATTACTTGAACCATCGATCCCGTCGCGTCCCTTATTCGGTTTGTCAAACTCTTGCTGTCCCCTTGTTCCCAATCACTGTCACGGTACTGCATGGCAGCAGCACGACTGTCACTCCTAATCTTTTTATCCCTCCAAAAATTCCTGAAATTCGCCTCCTGTTGATTGCAGTTTGTTTTTGTTTCGCCGGCTTCGACTTTTCAACTTTGTGGCTTGGTTAAAGACCCGATGCGTGTCTTTGTTACATACCGGACAGGCATCACTCTTGGTCCGTACCCAATCCATAATACAAGCTTCACAAAAGTAGTGTCCACACGACGTCACCACAGGATTGGTAAAGGGTTTTCGGCAAATGTGACAGGCAAAGGGCAATCCATCCTTGTCCGTTTTCTTGTCATCGTCGTCATTCGTTTTGCTAGTACCAGTACCACCACTAGTATTAGCATCGACAAAACCTTGAATTTCCTTGTCTTGCTGTTCTTTCTTCTTTTTTTGTTCTTCTTCCCATTGTTTTTCCAATTGCCATCCCGACAATGTGTCGCCTCGATCGTGTAGATAAATGCAGGTATCTCCAAAGCCACAAAATCCCGTTTCTTTGTAATCTTTGCAAATATCGGGCTGATAGTCAAATCGACACGTGGTACGAATGTGACCCGTCGCTTTGATGGGACCGGCCAACAATCGGCTGCGGGTCTTGTCCCGGAAAATGCCATCGTCTCCTCTTGATGCTTCGTTATTTGTTGTTGTTGTTGTAGTACTACCGTCAGCATTATTCCTCATGATTTCTTCCGGATGGAGTTGCACGGTAGATGTCACCAATTCTTCCTTTTTCTGTTGATGGTCCGCTCCGGCAGTTCCATATTGATGCATCACTTTTTGATTTTCGTCCGATTTGGTAGACGGTTTATTGGCACCAGCGCCCACAGTCTTTGTTCGTTTGCGGGCTTCGGACAGCAACGCCGACGTATCTTCTTCTTCGTCGTCGGCTTTGCGCTTCTTGTGGCTGTCATCTTCCTCAACGTCGGCTTCTTTGCGACGACGATTATTCTTGGCTTTTTTCGGTTTGCGAAACATAATCTATCTACTATGGAAGGATTGTTGTGTGCTATCTTATCTCCGATGGATACGTGTACTGTAGTCCTTCGTTTTGCAACTGTGTTGGGAAGAGGTTGTGTTTGGTGGGTGTCCAGGCCTTGCGTTGCTTGGGGGCGGAGATTCTAGAGCAGGTTTGCGTCCTTCGAGAAGGTTCGATTTTGTTCTCGCGGATTCCTCTAACCCTAAAAGTAGAGAACCCGAAATCCAACAATTCCTTGCCACTGACTTCGTTCTGGCCCCCTTTTTCTTTCGACCATGGCGGTTATATCATCTTTTCGTCCGGCTAGTAGAGCTAGTAGCAAGTAGTTCGCCAACGGTAGTACTGGTACAGCACTGGCAGTGATGTGATTCTCTGCCGTGGTCGTAGTGACAATTTCCAGAAGATGTTGGCGCATTGGAATCCCACTGGCATTGCGCTCGTTTCGTTGTGGCTTCTCATCATAACCACAAGTACGGCATTCTCCTCTCTGGACGATGGTCGTCCTGTCGCCATAATCACAGGTGGAACTCGTGGAATTGGTTCGGGCATTGCCTCTGCTTTGGCGGATGATGGATTTGACTTGTTGCTCACATACAATAGCAACGTACAAGCTGCGCAAGACTTTGTCAAGACACTGCAAGACAAGCATCCTTCGATTCACTGTGAATTGGTCGGTGGGGATTTGTCCAAGGAGGAAACACGGCATGCCATTTTTGATTGTTTCGATACCAAGTTTGATGGAAACAGTCATCATCTACAAGTTGTAGTCCACAATGCCGGTCAGTATTTGGGCGTGACATCCACCAACGAAGCCGGTCTCGATGCACAATCCACAAGTTTTGGCGACAATTCCATTCTGGATGAGAACGGCATACCCAATCTACAAGCCATGAAATTCTATCAACGGCTCTACGGAGATGCTTGGATTGATCTCTGCGAACGAGGCATTGCTCGCATGAATAGTGCTAATGGAGGCTCTTTGATTGGTATTTCCAGTCCATCCGTCAATTCCATGTACCGACCCGATCCCACATACTCGTTGCCCGGTTCGGGCAAGTGCATCATGGAGTACTCCAATCGAATATTGGCCCTCAAGGGCGCCGCCATGAATATCAATTGCAACGTCATTATACCCGGAGTTACCCTTACCGATTCTTAGAACTATTCTGCCCGCCAATACGGAGCCAAGTCGGCAGAAGAAATCATTGATCGAGCCGTTTCCAGCAGAGTGCCCATGAAACGACCTCTGGAAGTGCGGGGGATTGGAGACGTTGTCTCCTTTCTGTGCAGTCCGCAGGGCCGTTACATTACGGGAGTGGCACTTCCAGTCGATGGGGGGATGCACCTGCGATAGTATAGTTACATCATTGCTACAAGTAATAGAACCGCTGTATGCTACTACCGGTACCGGTACTGATCTTTATGAGCTTCTGTATGTCTGATACAGACTGAGATTGTATTCAGAACAGCTACCCCGCCACAGTTGAGGTGAACCTTATAGCTAGATACATAATAGAGGTGCGGTACAGGTACCCAGCCCAGAGGGCAATTTGGAGTAGGTACGATGCTCATCATCAAGTCATTGCTGTTTGGCAGAATCCTGCAGATGAGATTTTGCCTAAACCCCTTGCGTCCGAGAAGCATGGATAGTCTGTGACACGTAGCTGATACATACATGTTGCCTGAGACTTCAGCGCCCTCTTTCTCTGGACCTCTGTGGAAACTCAAGTCGAGCTACTTTTCGTCTCCTAAATCCTTTTGATCGTCTCCTATTTAAAGAATTTCGTCTCCTAAAAATAGGAGACGAAACGGATCGTCTCTTAAATCTTTTGTCTCCTCTTAAAACGTCTCTTATTTTCAACGGATCGTCTCCTATTCTCAACGGATCGTCTCTTAAGTGTACCATGTAAACTGTATGGTATCGTCTCCTAAATCTTTCGGATCGTCTCCTATTTCGAAATTTTCGTCTCCTAATTGTAATGTCTCCTACTGAATCGTCGCTTAAATATAGGAGACGATTGCTTTCGTCTCTTAAATCATTTCGATCGTCTCCTATTCCTCGGTGTATCGTCTCCTAAGTATTTTGCCACGAATGAAGTTTCCACAGAGGTCCTGCAGCTCCCAGCTCTGCAGTGGTTCCACCTTCCACGGCAGCTTCCACTTTCCGACGACACGGTCCCAAAACTGCTAGTCTCTAAGTCAGCTGTTGCGGTTGGGGCATATTACAGTGGTCAGGGTAGTCAAAGCATTAAGACCTTGGGTGGCTAGAAGTGGATTTAACATCTTGCATCGGTCCGGGTGCACTTGCTACTCGTCTTTCTATCTACTACTCAGTACTCTAGCTAGCTAGAGTAGCTAGCTAGGCTAGTTACAGTTACGAAGTAAGTGTCACTTCCCTTCCACTACAGTATGCATACATGTACTCCACAGTCAAACTCAAAGGACACTCACTGTCCAGGCAAACGGCGAACATGGATGCACATGAAAGGGGGCTTGGCGGCACGGTGGCTGAGCAGCGACGATGAGGAAGAGAGCAGACATACATGCAAGCAACTCATTCAACAAAACCCTCACAACAGCAGGACCATGCACCAGGGATTGCTCTCGTCTTGCTGGCTGATTCTCCTCGTCGCTGCTTCAGGCGAGGAGGCACACGAAATGACAAGCAATAATTCGAGCCTCGCTGAGGATGATTATCAACTCTCCGAGGAATATGGAGATGATTACTATGGAGATGATGATTATTATGACCTCGATTTCACACCACGGCAGGCGAATATCATGGCCTATCTACCAAAGCCATTCTCCCTGCTCTCTTTAGTGTGCTCTTATGTTATAATCCGGGAGATTTTGTGTGAGAAGAAAATCAGAGGAAGAGTGGGTGGTACACCCCTGAATCGAATGCTCATGGCCATGGCCATTGGAGACATTATCTTCAGCTTGGCCTATTTTATTGGGGTTTGGGCTGCACCTCCAGAAGCAGCCTATGGGCTGGAAGGGCATGGTACTGTGGGATCCTGTACCTTTCAAGGATTCCTTGTCCAGCTGGGGTTGATGCTATCCGTCTTGTCAAGCACCAGCCTATCCTTCTTCTATTTACTTTTGGTTGGACGAAATTGGAGGGACAGTGATTTGGAAGCATGGGAGTTTCCTATTCATGGCGTAATATGGCTCATTGCACTTGGGCTAGCAATCTACCCGCTCCCTTTGCAACTATACAACAGCGCTGGTGAAGTCTGTTGGATAGAATCCGTCCCACCAAGTTGCTCCGGTGATGACTGCATGAGAGGCCCAGATCCCTGGGTCCACCAAGTGATCGGCCTGGTATTGCCATTTGTGTGTCTTCTGCTGAGCTTGCTCAACTTGGGGTTTATACTGTGCAAGGTACGCCAGGTAGAAAACACAACCAGACGGTATGCTGGTAGCGTTTCGGCTTCCGCCACCTCTGCATCGGCCTCCGATGGCAGAGTATCGGCTGTAAGTGATTCAGCACTCAGGAGCAGCTCTGTAAATCGGAAAAAGTCCAATGCAGGTAAGGTTTTATTTCTCCACGAAAGAGCAGGGGCTTTCAGTGCTGTGCTTGGCTCACTTTTGTTTCCCAAAAGTTGCAAAGCAGGCAGCATTCTACACATTTGCATTTCTTTTGACATACCTCCCTGATCTAATCATTGCAGTGAAGTATAATGTGGGTGGACTAGTCAGGATTGGCGCTGAGTATTTTGCATATTGTGTAGTCTTGCCGTCGGCAGGGACATTCAACTTTCTTGTTTTTTCAAGGATGAGGCGAATGAAAACACCAGAGGGGCGCGTCCTGAGAAGTGCATTTTTTTGCCTGTGCTGTAGGGCCCCCATGGATTCAATGACTTCAGTATTTGGCCGAACACAGGCGACCTGCACGGATGTGCCTGAGGTCTCTACGCTGCAGCGCGAAGACGCCAACAAAACAACCGTCGACCAGGATCACGAAAAAGGCAATCACGTTCGGACAGACATGGAGAATGATGAGAGCAATGATGAGTTTGCCTGTGAGTGAGTCAATGACAAACCAATACACAGCCAAAAGATCGTGACATCGATGGCTCTACTAGGTGCATTGTGTGTCTCAGGTATCGGGACATTCCGGCTGCTACAGGCCATTTCAGGGCTTACGACACAAGAACGGAACAATAAGCCGTTCTTTCAATTCCAATGTGCCACGGAATCAATACACAGGTTGTCTCGATGAACAGTGGATTGCTGGAAACAAGCATACCGGTAGCGGTACGTTTACGGAGGTCAACAAGAGTACAGACCTTTTTATATGGATTGCCCCTGTCTTTCGTGTCGTTGGGGTTTCTACGGACGCGCTTTCGGCAGCTCACTCGAGAGCCAACGGGCAGTTTTGGTGTAAACTAAAGGACGAATGATTTCAGGCTCCCTCATGCTACTAGCTTGACAAGATACACTGTTGCACCACCGGCGATTGTTACAGAACAGTAGCATTCAGTACTTACTGCATCAAGGTTATGTACAACCTACCGGTAACTAATCCAGTTGACCCTATATCCTTCTTTGCTGGAGTGCAAGCCAAGCAAAAGCCGTAACGATG